>VXAV01000517.1:290655-314078 GCA_013399715.1 Alectura lathami | reverse complement strand
TGAAAAGGAAAAAGAATCAAGTGCAGAAGTAATAATGATTTCAACTTTGAATCCTGCACACTATCCTGCAAAACGGAATGCTTTTAAGAACGTTCTCACTGAATGAAAATAGCCTCCCCCTCACTTATAGATGCTTAATTACTGTCTTCAGAACTTCTGTAGTCCTTTCAGCTTCAACATCTTCCAAGCCTTTTCTTAAATGTGAACAGTTTGGGATAGGAGTTGCATCTTTTTAAAGAAAATCCCTGCAAAACGTCTTTCAACAATAAAGAGGTGCATACAGGATAGAGGTGATTAAGACAGTAATCTAGTTCAGGATCACTCTTAAGGTTGAGTAAACTACAGTTTATCATCTGAAATGAGAAATTCCTAATCTATTAATACTGTACAATAAGACATATTGGCTTCTGCCCCTGTAATTTCAAGGTCACAAAGGAGTCCGTGCAAAGACTAGGATTAGAAGTCAGTTGCTTAGCACTCTATCAAACTAAACTCACTGACCTACACTCTTTTCTATTGCTTCCTATCCAGAGAGAGCGGTTAAGGAATAAATGTCAGCATTGTACCTTAAAGCTTTAGAAGAAATTACAAAAAGATGACATTCATTTTGTCATTATTAAATTGCTTTTACTTGGTACGAGTTTAAGATCCAGGCTCCTGTTTACTCTCTGACCTTGATTTCCCTTTATCCACGGAATACACCTCAGAAAAATTTGTTTGCATAATGCTCTAATACTTTTTTCTTCCAATCTTTATCTTGTAATTTTCAAAATGGCAAATACTGCAAATTTAAAACTTAAAGCTAACCTGCTGTTAATTTCTGCAGTGCAACATGGAACTTCATGGCTGATGTGAGAAATCAGAGTTTTACAGAAGTTAGTACAACAAGCATGCTTTTCAGGTACTGGTCAGCTGTCTGCAGCGTAAATTAGCTGAAAGTTACATGTAACAGTGATTTGGACAATTATTTGGCATCACACATGTAAAAAATACTGTGTTCAGCTATAACATCAGTTACCTAAAGCTCAGCTGAACAGGATAAAGGAGTTGAAACTAAACAGTTTGATAAGAAGTTTGCTTAGAAGCCATCTTCCCCAAAGCAATAAAAAAGTGAAGGAGTGGTACTTAGCCTAGGTGGAAAGGATTCAAGCTTTCATTTTGTCTTTGCCTCTACAAAAATTCCCTTTATTCAATAATACTGCTGTAAAATTAGAGAAAAAAAAAAAAATCCTAAACACTGATCTTTTTTTTTTTTTTTCCTAGTGGCAATTCCAAACATTTTCAGAGCCTTTTAAGTTTAGCATTCATATTAATGCAATAACTTAGCCACTGGATATTGTACACAGTACATTAAGTAAGCATTACTTTAAAGTCAAAACAGCTCTTTAAAATGAATCTTAAAGAAATGTGAAAAAGGATGGCAGTGAGGAGATGAAGACAATCTGTGATGCTCCATAAGGAGCTCTTTTCAGGGGAGGAAATCACATTATGGGTTCACAAAGGCCTTTATCATCCCCAAATTACCTCCAGCTGAACAAAGCTAGCATTAAAGGTGGGTCCTCCACCTCACTTGCCACTTCTCTGTTCTTCATCTCTCCCGTGTATGTGTTTAGGATAGAGTTTTCTGCTGGAATACCAAATGTTTACTTTGTTTGTTGTAGGAGTCATGCAGCTGGATTTTGTGCAAGACAGAATAATGTCCCTGGCATAACAATAATTAGGAAAAAAATCTTCAGGAACTGAGAATGCAAAGGCCACATTTTTTGTATAAATATGTGGTTGTGAATTGGTTTCTAGCATGTATATAATTAGACCTGTGGAAGAGGAGGAACACAATACCCATAGGTGCCCTCAGAACAATCTCTCTCCCTCCAAGCACTGCCAACTAATTGGTTCTTCTGGGAATGATATCACAGTGAATGTCAGCCAATCTGCGCTTCCCCAAACTGCTCTGGGATTCCCAGAGTTACCACATCTTCAAGGCCAGTACTTAGGAATACAGAAAAGCCTCATGGATACGGCTGATTTTGTAAAGCTGCTCTGACAGAGGGTATTGACATGACAGCCAGAGCACATACCCTCGTGTTGGCCCCAGTTCTGCTGACATCAAAGGCACAAGTATTTTTCTTTTTACATCACATCATACCTACATCATTAGATCATTCCTAAATGTATTAATGCATTTTCATTGAGTTGATTACCTGAAGGAAACATTCTGCATGTTACACAACAATAATTAAACTAAAAGGCAAACTATTAAGCTGTACAGTAGGGCAACAGTATTGTATTTCTCTGTAAGGGCAGTTTACTATAAGCCAGATTTACAGTTTTTCCCCCAACAGCTCCAGGGGCAATGGGACACTGTTGTCTGTTACACTGAGTTCAGCCATAATGCCATAGTCTGACTGAAGACATTTTATTTATGGGATTCAGTTTTATTTCCATTGAGGTGAATATTAAAAAAAAAAAAAAAAAAAGCTTTTNNAAAAAAAAAAAAGAAGCTTTAATTTCTTCATGGTTAGGTAAATGTTTTGCAGCAAGTTGCTGTAAATATTCTGTAACACTCCAGAAGTATTTGGGTCAAAACATGGCCTGTGTATGAGCATTTTGGAAAAGTGATGGATTAACGGATATCATCAAACACTTCATTTAAAGAGTGTTCTGTAGTCCTTTCAGCACACAAAATACACTGTTAGAATCAATGTTAAGCTAAATGTGGACAACAAGAATCAAATCGACTGTTCCAGTTATAGATAGTTACAAACAATTAAAAATCACCTTTGCTCAAAACTCATACTTATCAACAAAACCTCGTGTTTCTAAAGGAAACCAGATACTGAAAAGAGCAACCTTCCTCTTCAACACTTTTCCCCCATTTTAAGCATAAATTTTACAGATTTACAGATTCTGAAGCAGAAATGAAGGCCTAACAGAAGATTAAAGGCAATCCAGTGAAAATGGGCCTTGGGATGACATACTGTAAAATGATTTATAGCGTATTTACCATAGTTCTACTAACGAAAAAGCAGTTGTCAGACTTCTCTCAAGAGGATGGTGTCAGTGCTACTGCAAACTCTTCTCATAGAAAGTCATGAGTTAGAAAATGAGAACCAAATGGACTCACAGCTGGGAAAAGCTAGCAATAATTAATTCAACTAGCATCCATTTGTACAGATTTTGTATAAGTTTAAAAATTTCCCTTGAGAGAACCAAGGTCAGCAAAGGATAGACTTCATGTCTTCCAGTGATAATGAAAAATACATACACAGTAAGGAAATACTCAAAGGCTTCACTTCTTTATTTGATGCATGGAAAGTTCAGCATTTCCACTACGACTTAGCACTGCAAATCCTAGCGAATACCTGGCACAGAGAATTTAGCTTAGTGTTTATTATTTTTATCCTTATTTAGAGTCAGAGGAGCCAAACAGGAACTTCTGCCCCCCCATAATAAGCCAGTCATATGAGAACAGAGGGAAAACAATGTCATCAATGTGCTTTCATTCCAACCTTTGATGAAGAAGATGCAAACAGTTTGAGCCCTAACGTGGTTTCATTTTAATGAGCAGCGAGTACCTTCCTTGTCCTTATTAAAGTGGTTAATGGTGCTTCTACTGCCTCATTATCACCACTAGAACGCGTTCTGCGTTGTTCTTACTGCTAAACCAACTCCTTTTAGTTTGACAGATGATCAGAAAGTCAAATCAGATTGCTCAGAGGTGCTTGTTAATAAAATTCCAGTGGTGTTTCTCTGAGTATCCATGGGGATGCTAAAATTATTTGTATTTTCCTGAGGTTTTCTATAATTACTGTGATTGTAATTTCTCCAAATAAACATGCCTACACCAATTAAAGCTATACTGGGTTTGTATGTTGATCAGACTAGTGTGAAACTGTTACTTGCTTTTAATCAAAACATAGAAATTAAACTGAGCTTACCTTACATTAATTCATAACATTACACTTACATACTCCAGAATTTTTTTTTTTTTGAAACAGGCTAATAATTTAGTAAAAAATCTTATTTTTAAACAACAGTAACATAATTTTCTTCTCCATTTTTTTTCCACTTTTTTTTTTCTTTTCTTGCCTTTAAAGGAACATACTTATTGCTTTGGAGCAAGTGATGCTTTCTTGCTTTTTTTTTTTCTAAATACACAGCACATTTTTGGGTATCATGGCAATATGTGTGATAGTGCTGATCACAGTGTAAATGACAATGGATGTAACAACAGAAAAAATAACTACTAATGGCTAACATAATTCTACCAACCTTCTCCTGCCTTTCCTTTTTTCAAGTGTAATATAATGGCCATGTAAACAGATATGAACATAACTTACAAAATAATCAGAATCTGTACCATACAACCTCTATACTCATATTAATCTGATTGGATTTTAAGTGATGATTATAGAAATTTTCTAAATTGTTTCTATTTGGAGATTCTTTATATTTTACGGGGAAAGAATGCTACATTCACAGTTCCCATCAAACATAAATCTCTGTGCAATGGGGTATAAAATCGTGCTTCTAATTGCAGTTAGATCAGTGACTGTAGTTTTGTCCATAATGTGAGGGTGAGACACTATTACTGTGAATAGCTGCCAAAATGACTCATTTGCAGTAATCACTTGTTCATAGTAGGATGAATAGACAAAGAAAACAAAATTAGAACAGAAACGACTATGTGTTTCTCACCAAAGAGTCCAGTCATGGCCACAGTAGGGCTGAACATTTCCCAGGTAGAATCCCAGAGACTGCGTGACCTCAACTAGGTTGGTGAAGTCCAGGCTAATGCTATTGAAAAGTACAGAAGTCATGATGATTTCATCAATTGCCCACACATCCTCGCCCTGAGAAGAGTGATATGGTTGCCACCATCTGAACTGAATGCCAATCTGTCTTGCGTCTTCCGGCAGCTCCACTGAAATTATTCTGAAAAACAAAACAAAATTATTATGAAAGTCTCGCTGTTTGTAATAATGCCATGTGGATATATTTTTTTGGTTAATTTTTCTAAATGATCCTAAAAATCACAGGTTAAGTTCAGCCCGCTTAGTTTCTACTGGCATAGCTTCTACTAGTGACAGGGACATATGAATTGTTGGTTCTCTTGGTAGTCAGTGTTGACAGACAGCCATGTGAAAAAGCCACAGAGAAGAATTTCCAAAAATTTTGTAAATTCTGCTGCTACTGCAAAGCTCTCTTCAAATTTTAAAGTTGATCTTCCTTGCCAGAAGATGCCCTGCAGCAGAAGCCCAGCTGCAGGTCAGGGGCTTAGGCTGGCAAAGGGATGACCAACTAACAGGGATTTCCAAATTCTGCCTCCACCTTTTCAGACACTATAGATTTTATCCTGATCTGAAGAAATGCATCTTCTTTACTTCTGTGCTTGTTTCTGCAGAGCACTTATGTCATGTCTGTGTTTCTCTTGTCCTAGAAGAACCCATCCCTATAAATTGTCACATGCATGTGGAGAAGGTTCATCTTGGCAGACAGTGTGATCATGTGTAGTCTTTTACAGCACATACATTTCTTGTGTGTTTGCATAAATATGCTACTGGAAGTGAGTCCCAGGCTCTTCTGGTACGCAAGGTCACCTGATTTGTCATGGCACCTATGTCAACAAACCTATAAATTGACAAACTGCAAAGAAAATTAAGAGTAATATCTGATTTCCAGGAGCAATTATCATACACAGCAGCAGGGAGCATGCATTAATTGCTACAGCAACGACACTTTCTTGAAAGCTCCATAAATCACCAGGACCAGAATGCCCCACGCAACGCACAATGCATGTGAGCTGTGAAACAGAATGGCAAGAGGGATATTTGTCTCCATTGGTGAACAACTATGTGCTGGCAAAAAGGCTATTGGCAAACTCATCATGTAGCTGATATTTTTGTTTCTCTTTTAGAGAAAATGTGGGTAAAATGACAAATCAGGTAAGCTGGAAGCATCATTTTATACTTTAGCACCATTTTTTTCCCCCAGATTTAAGGATTTCTAAGCTGCTTGTTGTAATGTTTTGTTCTGTGCATATGAAACAGGCTTCTCCCTTCAACACTCTTAGTGCAAAACCACACTCTTAAAAATGACTTACTAAAGTATCCTTGTAAAGAATAAGCTTACAGCACCCCTGAGTAATGTCACATTAATTTTAAATAGGAATATGTTAATCAATTAGCGAGAAAAATTCTATGGCTTGGCTAATCAAGTGAGAAGCACTCAAAAAGTCCTGACTGGCGTTTCTAGGAGGTGCTTTCTGCTGGCTGTAGGCTGCAGTGACGAGGGACAGCCAGAGAAGATGCTGCCATGTCCATGTTGCAAGGGACCAGCAGGGCAGAGGCTTGGTGAATGGCAGATGCATTTCTTTTTCCACTCAAATAAACAGATGCTTGAACTACTTCATACCCTTCTAAGAGAAAGACCAAACCCTACTACTCTCCAGCTCGTGAATAAACTGCAAGGCTAACAGTTCTTTGTGCCAAGGGTTCCCAAATAAGCAGCAACTGCATCTTTCAGGCCAATTTTTAAAGGCACAAATGACACTAAATTGCTACCGATGCTAAAAGGAGCTGATGACTTGCCTTTCATTGGCCAGTAGGGCAAACCTGACGAAAGCCGGCACCCTGGCCGGCAGGAGCAGCATATGCCAGGAGGCAGTTAGCACTCTTGTGAGCTAATGCTTTTTTATAACCCTGGACACATTTCTCTGTTAGTGGCTGTCTCTGATGCCTGCAACTTCGTTTTCACTTTTAACCCTCATAAACTCACCCATGTGGACACTAATTCTCACTGACAGTAGTTTACAGAAAACTCTAAATTGACATACATCACTGATACACTAATTGGACTTTATAATATTTAACACATGTTAAAATAAATTCTGGGGGATTAAAGAAACAATTTAAAAACACTGGTGTCTACCAACATATATGGCACATATGTTAGTATGCAGTACCTGACTGCATCTCCAGTTATAACAGCTTCTCCAGTCTGACTTTGATTTGTTGGAGATAGATGGGGAGGGAGGGGGATCCTTGCTAATGACTTTTCTGCTGCAGAGAAGAAAAGTGTTCTTACTAACATTACCAGCTACCATTAGATTTCTTAAAAACCAGCTGGGAGACCTTTGCTCTGATCTCATTCTTTCAAGCTATGCGCATACCTAATATTGAAAAACCACCGCTGTTCTGCTCAGAAGAAAAATGCAGCTGTCAAATGTTAGCAGATTAAATGCACCTTTTCAGCAGAACATTAAATGTGTAATTATTTTTTGTATGACCGAAGATTAATTAAATTTCTGGATACAGATTGATTGCCAAACTTTGTAGCAGCCCATCTATGTTACCAAAAATGCTGATGTTTTTAGACAACATAAAACAAAAAGGTGAAGCTTTCTTCATGTTCATCATAATTATTGCTAGCATTACCTTCATGTTTGTATGTCTGTCATTTTTCTGTCTATCCAGAATGAGTGTGTGTATCCCATGGCAAAACCTTTTTAACCTGCATATGTTGTGCTTAGATCCTTGCCCTGTCAGAACAACAGAAATTAAGTGTCTCATACTTATTATCAACGAGCAAAAGAAGTCTCTGGTACTAGTACAATTTATTACATTTATATCTTAAGCTCCATTATTAAAACCAGTCACCAGAATGTCTGTTTTCCTTTTTGTTATAAAAAATTAATAGTGCTATATATTAAAAACCTTTAGGGAAATACAGTTCTTATAGTTGTAATTTTGAATCTAAAAATTAGAAACAGGGCCACATAAAATATATATGTGACCGTAATAAAGGACAGGAAAAGATATTTTGGGGAAGGTTTATGAGTGTTTCAGGTCATAGGATCCTTCTTTCAGAAGCACTTAAAGCTTGAGAAGTTAAAGCCCACACACAGTATATTTTTACCAAATACAGCCATTCCTCTCAGATTTTTGAGTATTTGTTATTGATCCCAGGAAATATGTAATGATAGTTGTTTTTTTCTTTTTTCTTTCTATTAGAATATTCTTAATCACATTTTGTATTAGAGTTGTTAACAAGATGAAGATAGTTTATTTTGGCAATGCCCAGTACAAAGCTGCTCTTGGGCAGGAGCAGAGTGGTGGGGGGGACCTGTGATGTCAGTCTTGGCTCTGCTCCTCATGTGCCCCCTTGCAGAGCATCTTCTTCCACCAGAATGTATTGGCTTTGCTGCTGGGGGTGGCTGCTTCCAGGTTTGGGTAGGTTTGCACAAAGCCAGCCCAGGTGGTTCTGGGCTTGTAATACAAGCACGATGGTAGAGAACCCTGATTTCTCCTGTGCTTTATTAAAACTGGTGGATAGTCTCACAAATGGAACAGCAGATAGTTTATTCTTCTCTAAATATGTCCCGTTGCCCTCCAATCTTGTGCCATACCCAGGTGCTGCTAGATAAGATAAGCTCTTTGTTTGGCTTCTTCATGACTTGCACAGTTCCCAGGAACAGGCACCGTCTGCTCCTCCCAGGGCACTGCATCCAACCCCCCGCACAGGTGCAGTCATGTAATCATAGAATGGTTTGTGTTGGAAGGGACCTTAAAGATCATCTAGTTCCAAACCCCTTGCCATGGGCCCAGACACCTCCCACTAGACCAGGTTGCTCCAAGACCAAGCCTGGTCTTGAACTCTTCCAGGGAGGGGGCATCCACAACCTCTCTGGGCAACCTGTTCCAGTCTCTCACCACCCTCACAGGAAAGAATTTCTTCCTAATATCTAGCCTAAATCTTCCCTCTTCCTGTTTATGGCCATTACCCCTCGTCCTGTTGCTACACGCCCTTCTGAAGAGTCCCTCCCCAGCTCTCCTGTAGGCCCCCTTCAGGTACTGGAAGGCTTCTGTCAGGTCCCCCTGGAGCCTTCTCTCTTCCAGGCTGAAGAACCCCAGCTCTCTCAGCCTGCCTTCATAGGGTAGTTGCTCCAGCCCTCTGATCATCTTCGTGGCCCTCCTCTGGACCCCTCCAACAGCTCGATGTCCTTCTTGAGTTGGGGGCCCCAGAACTAGATGCAGCACTCCAGGTGGGGTCTCACGAGAGCAGAGTAGAGGGGCAGGATCACCTCCCTCACCCTGCTGCTCATGCTTCTCTTGATGCAGCCCAGGATGTGGTTGGCCTTCTGGGCTGCAAGCGCACATTGTCGGCTCATGCTGAGTTTTCATCAACCAACACCTCCAAACCCTTCTCCTCAGAGCTGCTCCAGCTCCCTTTCCTAAACGGAGCAGAAGCAATTTCCCTGCTGACCTAGACAGACCTTCACAGCTGGATTTCGTCTCAGCTGTCCTACACTGCCTGCAAACTCTGAGTCCCAGAGGATGCGGTAGTGAATGTATCTGTGGCTTCAAAGCTGCAAACAATTTATGTTAATTTTTCTTTACAATTGGCTGCGTCCATAGGATGAGACATGCCCCTGCTTCCACAAGTAAATTTCTTCCCCCTCTTCCCGCACTGCTTCTTCTGCCATGTCACCTGAGACGTGACTGCTGCCAAATCCATGCATTCATTTTTACAGAAGCTGGCAAAAATGAGAAGTGCCCAGAATAGCTGCACATTTTTAAGAGAAAATAGTAACTTCCAGTGTGCAAAAACACATCTTCACTCCACTCCTGCATCATGTGCCCATGTTTGGGCAGACACCCTCACTCTCAGGATTGCAGTCACTATCTCAACTAGCATAAGCTGCACGTAGATAACACTCTTCATCACATTCACACATATACCTTGGCTCATGGTAGTTCAGATACGAGTAGTGCTCCAGGAGTTTCCATGTAATGCCATTGTCATAGGAGTAGTGCAGCAGCACTCCTTCCCCGGGCTGGTCGGGGGCTTTGCACGTGCTCAGCACAGACTTGCTCCCCAGGCGTAGTGTGAACTGCAGGAACCTGCAGCAGAATTGCACGTATATTTGTAGGGTACCATTTACATGCTGTTTTTTTTTTTTGTTGTTCCTAACTAGCTTGGTTATGATCTTCTCAATTTAGACAAATTTTGATAAATATCATTTATGGGCTTTTGTGTGTGCAATTTGTTTTTACTATCCAGTAATGCAATGTGGCACATGCATTTAAAAAATGCCAATCAGTGCAGCATTTAATTATTTATTAGGCACTGAAGGGGAGGGAGAGAGAGTGAATGGATCTAATCAGTTGCCACAAGCTGTCAAATAAACACAACCTTATAAATAATTAATTAGCACTTGGCTTTGACACTCAGGTTGGATATTAACATTTTATATTTTCCAGCCTTGCTGTACAATAACTTCCCTCCAGTCTATTTTGAGCCCTGTTGTTTACAAAGCAGGGAAGAAAAAAAGGCAAGGCTGTACAGCTATGAACTCACAATTAAACTGTGGGATTAAGAGTTTTTTTAAAAAAACTTTTCTTCCTGCTAAAATGATCTGCTTAATAATACACAAGGCTATAGCTGAAAGAGGAGAGCTTCCTGTCACGGCACAGTTCCCCTGCTTCCCTAGCTCACACTGCTGCCCTTTTGCTCTCACCTGGACTGGGAGCTGTCGAGGAAGGCAGTGATGAGCTGCCGTCTCCCATCCTTGTTGAAGACCAGGGCCTTGCCGCTGGCCAGGACCCCGCAGCCAAAGCTGACCTCGGCTCCGCGGATTGAGTAGAAGTTGTGGTAGGAGGAGAGGCGGGAACTGGCGAAGCTCTCTGAGATGAACATGGGGAAAGTCTGTGACGCTGTCTCACATGTGGGCCCTGAAAAGCCAGGGTCACACCTGCGGGCAGAGGAGATCCAATGGTGTAGTTAACGCCTTCTTCTTGGGCCCACCTTCTCTTAGAATACTGGCACACGCCTGAAATTTCTCAAGAACAGATGATACCTGCAAAGTCCCTCTCAAATCTGAGGACCAAGAACTTCTCTAGACCTTATTTAGGCAGCCAAAACCTTTCTTTTAACTAGAACAGAATTTTCCAATTTAAAAAAAAAAAAATCATAGTTATGAATACCAGCCACCAATATTCTACATATAACATGCAATACAGAAATGCTTCTATTCCGTTTTGGAACAAAAAACTTGCAGACATAATTTACAGTTGTTCATATGTCAAATGGTTTTATCTGTAGCATGTCAGATGTGATTACCAGCAGCTGTGATACAGGACAGAATGCCCTGTGGGTCACACTCTCAGCAACACCTAAAAATAGTGACACCACCATTTCAAAAGTGTTTCTTGATTTTACTTTTCAGGCTGAAAAATTTTTAAAAGCCAGAGTTTTATAAAAAAAATGGATTGCTGACCTTCTGTCTTTGAGGTCTGTTGGGTTATGGGCTGTTAGAACTATGAAAATCGTGATTCTACCCTGAAATTTAATACAGAAGTGATACAGCCCCATATCACCTCTAAAAACAGCATCAACCATGCATCACTGACATTTCAATGGGCTCTGTAGCACATTTAAAGGTGAACTAGAACTTAGACTCTCTCCCAAAAGAAAGCTATTAAAAAAAATATTAAATATGCTGCTGATTGATCTTTAGCTCTCAAGTGACTTTTATGCATTCTTTGAGATATGCTAGTTTTATATTTAGTCATCTCAAAAAATAATGGCCTAAATGGAAATCACTTCAACTTTCAGATCTTCAGTTGAACAACGTGACAAAAACTATACACAAGTAGTGAAAAACAGCTCTTACTTGCAGCCATTTCTAGAACACTGTCCTCTCCCAGAGCAGAATTTGAGGCAAGATGGACCAATATAAACTGCAGAGAGAAGAAATTAGTTAAATGAAGGGTTATGTTAGTGATAAACTTGATATAATGAACACAAGAAAATATTGTCATACAAGTATTGCATTTATCTTGATCCCACTAACTGAAAGAGGTCTACAAAAGAACAGAATGCATTTGACTGTATCTTTCTGCAGAACCATATTATCATATCCATTACCAAAGTAATGGAGTTTTACTCTCTGTAAAGGGTAGTCAGGAATAATCCACTATTTAATGTGCAAAGTCTATCTGCGGCTTGAGGCCTCAGTGATCTTAATCAAGTACCCGATTTTCCTAAGATTGTGAACAACATCCGATCAGCTGCTATGTATTGGTTATTTTCTTGCTTCCCCTTATCTTCATCTTATTTTGGAGATATAGTCCAGTACATAGATAGTACATTGCAATAGTACTCTCATCAGTTTTTAAAATATGCCACTGCTTCTCTCAGTAAAACAAACTTATGTAACTTCACTGGATTTATTGGAATTAGAATCTGCCTTGATACATCTTAACTATGAGATATCATGCACTTTCACTGATTCTTTCAAATGAAATAAAATTCCAAATAATATGCACTCTGAAACATTTCAGACTTGTTTTACTCTTTTATTTCATCTTCCCCTAATAACTTCTAATCAGCAGTCTTGATATTGTGTGGAAATACAAGGATGTAAAGACTGGCAAATCTCAGTATAATCTGCATCTCATTGCAAAGGCATGCATTAATCTGAGCCCAAAACAATAACTTGTGGGCAATATTCTTTCAACACAATGTGATAAACAGGTCTTAGTCCCAAACAGTGTTACCCTTCCAGATAAATAATGAGTATTGGAATTATCCACATGGGCTATGACTTTTGGAACATCACCCAAATAACCACCGATTTGAAATCATCTACAACAAACAATGCTTATTCCCTCTCTTAGTTTTACGATGCTGCCTGTCATAGCAGTATGTCAGTACTCATGGAATCATAGAATCACAGAATCATAGAATTCCTTGGGTTGGAAGGGACCATCCAGTTCCAATCCCCCTGCCATGGGCAGGGTTGCCACCTGCTAGATCAGGCTCCTTGGCAGACACCCTGTAAATCCCCGTTAGTCACTGCCTACAACTTACTCCCTATCAGACTTCATTCAATTTCTAGGTTTTCTCACTTTTCAGGGTGCAAAAATTCTGTTCTGTCTGTTTGATTTATTTGTCTGCTTTCAGGTCTTTTTGAGGGGGTGGTAAAAATAGAAGGGTTAAAGAGGTAATGATGTCATTCACAATTAAAAAAAAAAAAAATCTTTATGAAAACTGGCAGTTTTCCAAAGTTTCTAAAACCTGGCCAGCTTCCAGGTTTCATTTAAATATTAATTCACATAAGAAACAGTTGTGAAGCTAAAAGTCAGACCACTGAATCCTTGACATTCTTACTCTCTCTTCAAGAATTTCAGTGGCTTGCCAGTATTTAAAAGCCTTTTCCTACAATACATGGTAAAACTTCAGTTCCGGTAGTATCTACCAAAGGAAGCATGCAAAGCCACAGAAAGACATTCATCATTAACATTTTATTCCCATGTCATAGAAGTAATTCTACATCTCAAACAAAATTTGGAGAAAGAACATTGCAGGCAGATGGCTTGTAAAATTGCCTCTGAGATGGTACACAGTCGAGCATGCAGTATCCTTTGCCAGAGCTCTCACTGTTTGGTTTCATAAGCAGAGGTAGTGCGAACTGTACACTAATTTTCAAAATCCTGTTTTGTTCTGTTGTGAACAATTTAAATCCTTGGATTTTATGTTGTTCTCATTTCTGTGAATTTCTCCAACAGCTACTATCTACATTTTGTTAGGTAGCAACTCGTCTTTGCAGATGCTTACGGACATCTTCTTATGTATATATACCAATATTTTCCCCTTTATTTTCTTTTTGATATAAATCATCATCTCTAAAGACAAACATTAATACTCTATCCAGAATCTCAAGCTGGTGTCACATACCATTAATATGATTAAAAGAGTAATTTTCAGTACTTTTTGTGAAAAAAAAAAAAAAATCACTTGTTGCATTACATTACTGAGGCACCTTCAAGCATTTTCTCTTCAAAACTAGACATTCATCTACTTTAAGAAGTTTTCAAAATTTACCATTCCTAGGCTCCATATCAGACCTTATTAGGAACCACTACAAAATTCCACAGCCTATCATTCATCACTGTAAATCTTTATTATGTACTTAACTATGCAATACTTCATGTATCTAACAAAACAAATTCTGAATGTAGTTTACGTAGTCCCCAAACATTTGAGGCTAATGAGCAAGCTAAAAACTTTGCACCTGCTCATCTTAGTCCTTTCAATCATGCTTATTCCTGCTTTTCATACAATTTATGTATTCTATCACGTGTCCCAAAATCTTTTCCTGTGCTTTAATTTTTTCCTATTCTATCCTCTGTGGTAAGCTCTATAATTACATGAATAACTATAAGCTCTACTCATTTCTTTACAGCCATTTTTTAAAAAAACATTTCCTAAGAGAAGACTCGTTTCCTGTAACAGATGGTCCTTTCCCCTTAAGACATTGTAAGCAATGTAAACTTTTTTTCGGTATTTTAGTAGCAACATTGTTTTATGAGGGTCTTCTATGTCTAAAAGATAAAATATGTCCCAGATGCTGTAAGTGCTGCTTACGCTGGCACAGTACATGTCCTTAGTAGCACAGTGTAGTACCTATGCAGGTAACTTGGACTAAGCAGTCAGAGGAAAGGTTATATTAAGTGCTTGCCATCAATATATTTTCCTGGAAAGCATTCAATTAGAAGAAAAAAAAAGATAATCTACTAGTCAATTGTCTTTTCAAATAACAGAATTTCCCTCTGGCTACAAAATGCACTTGTAACTGAGTGAAGATAAGAAAAAGAAACAAATTTTACAAACTCTGATCACTAATTCTGGAATATGTTTACTTGGAGCAGCATATAGCAATTTATTCTTCTGATGGCATGATTGAGGATAAGAATACTGACTATTATCAATTGCCCACATATTTCCAAGGATTGGTCCTGCTTGTCTCCATCGAATCCTGGTGTCACTTGTTAATGCCGCATTGGGAAGAGGAGTAGTTATACGGTTCCACCTGAAATACATATTAAACAAATTCTAATTAAGTGATTGTATGTGTATGCTTGCACTGCAAGGTTGGTGAGAATTTTTAATTCTAAAATCTGGTCAATTAACTAAGTAAGTTACTGCAGCTTTAGAAAGTATGAATATGAATGAAAAAACAACAGAGCATGGTCTGTGGTATCTCCATACAATATACGAATGTTAATTATTACATTCTAAAACCCAGCATTTTTTTCCCCTGTGTAAATTCCTGAAGTCAGCAAAGATCTTAACCTATTTCACTATAGTGGCTTCTCCATCCCACTGAGTATCTCCTAAACTGCACACTGAATTAAACATTTCAGTGCAGCTGAACTCTTTTGGATGGAGACCCCTGAGGATGAGAAGTGGGGCAGAGAGAATCTGTTCTCCTGTCTGTCTGGGCCATCTTTCTCATATCATCCACGGGGGCTGCACCTGTATGCAACCCAGGTGTAATGGCTGCTCTGACAATGATACAGAAATGAGCATCACCAGATCATGCCATGCTTCAGGTACACTTTCTTCTCATGGTTATACCCAGGGCTCTGAAGTGTCTATAGAAGTTGGGAAGCAGAGGGATGTACAGCAAAGGGATGACAAGGTGTCACAGGTTCATTTCACAGCCAGAGCAGCACTGAAGATACTTAATAAAGAGAAGGGCTGATAGAAGAAAGTGATTCTAACAATGCCTCCATCTGCTGAAGTACAGAGGATGCACTTCATTGTAAGCCAACATCAGTATTCCAAGGGAGTAAAGGTGTCTGAGGATGTAAATATGGATTTGATTGATGATTCCTCTGACTCAAAAGAAAACTTCTGTTCTTTGACAGGGTATAACTTTTTTTTTAAATACCAGCATGCAGTTCCCTTTTTTTTTTTTTTTTTTTCGTAAGAAGCCTCATATTTTTCAAATTTCATTACTGGGCACTGGGCAGCCAAGGAAGACCAGAACTCTCCTTCCTTGCTGTGCTCAGCTGGTTAAAAATGAAAGATGACATGGAGTTGTGTGCTCTGTTGCTTTCTCCTGCCACCCATATTTCACTTCCTCCTGTAATCTTGTGTCTCAGGTTTGCAGAGGATGCTCTCACCCGCTGTAGTTTTCGGAGGCATAGATGGTGCTGTGGGGGAGATGGGGCCCAGCACATATCTCCGGCAAACACTCGGTATGGAGCAGGGACCAGGAGCGGCCATGGTTGGTTGAAAATTCCAAGCTGACACTGATAGCACAACAAAGAAAACAAAGGGCAAAGGAGTCATGAGCCTACCTAGCAGAAACAGGCAAGTAGAAATACCATGACAGAGAAACCCCTAAATCTGCTGTTCCTGTCAACTGATGCTGAAATTTGAAATAATTTTGAGTAGACCTTCAATATAAAAAATCCTGAAAATACAAACATCAAAAAAAAATCTGAATGTTAAGAAAACAGACACAGAGGACTGTCTTAACCCCATGTCCTAGTCTGGACACCATCTAGCTGGTGTTTTTATATTATGTTAAAATAATCTGATGTTGTTCATATCTTTCATAGAATAGAATGGCTTGGGGAAGAAGAGACCTTAAAGCCCATCCAGTTCCGACTCCCCTGCCATGAGCAGTGTTGCCTCCCACTAGATCAGGCTGCCCAGGGCCTCATCCAGCCTGGCCTTGAACACCTCTAGGGGTGGTGCATTCACAGCTTCTCTGGGCAAATATCTCAGCTGGAGCCATACTGAGTATGGTTTCAATAATAATGAGAAAACTTGGACTCATCAGAGCTTCATGTGAGCACAGGACTCTGATAATTGCCAGCTGCTAAAGGTGTTAAAAGCACTAATTACTCCTGCAGTGGCTGTCTCTTCCCCACCCTTGCTGATGAATATTAACTCCTTTGAACCCCTCAGGCACCTCCCTTCTCTCTCCATTCATCACAGCTAAATGGAGAACAGAAAAGCACTATGAAATGGTGAAAAAGGACAGGTCCTGCTCAGAACTGCAGAGGGTGGAGGGGACCTGAGGAAGGAATCCTTCAGAGAGCCCCGAGGCAGGCAGAGTCCCAGGAGCTGAAGAAGCCCTCCATGCTGCCCAGCCACAGTGGTCCTGGGTGGCTTCCTCGACCTCATAGAGCCTGGAGCACTTGGTGGTGAGTTTTGCAAGTCATAGGGTCACATCTGTGTGAGAAAACTCAAGATCTGCCAGGAAAAAGCCTGCTGTTCTCTGATTTCATAGACTAGCAGTAAACCAAACCATCCATGTACAGGTAATGACATCAGAGAAGCAGAAAATCTATGAGACCATTCACTGAGTCTAGGACAATGAGTTATTAAATCCATACTTTCAGAAGTACAGAAGATTTGTTTCCAAAAAGCTATTACTAAAATCTTTCCCTCCCTGTTTCACTGCATATGTAACAAAACCATGTTTACAATCTAGGAGTACAAGGAAATCTTTAAGTAACTTACATTCTGAAGACCTTGAAAAAGTAACGTAGAAAGTGCTTGATTTATTAAGGATTTAGTATTCTACTAAGATACTCTTTCAATTTCAACCAATTAATTCAAAATAGTTAGCTTGTAATATTCTGTTTTAAGTACTATCAATGGAGCATTATAAACGTCATAATTTATCACCTCAGTACTAAATTATTGCATTATAACTTTTCATTATAATTTGCTGATAATGTTACTTTATTAAAAGTATGCCATCACTGTGATATCATGTCTATTAACACGTTTTACAGAGGTTTTAACGAATTCATTTCTGATTTAACCATAGTGATACTTTGGAGGGTCATATTTACTGAATATATGCAGAGCAGGTCTCTCACTTTTGCAGTAGTTAAGGCTTTATGGATAATGCTGTAGATCAAGAGATGGGAAAGGCTGCTATATTTGGGCAATATGAAGAGTGTTTACACAAATAAAGTAGTTCTTCTACTATGAAGAAACTCACTTCTGCTTCAGAAATAGTTTATGTGGACAAATAAATAGTTTATATTGACAAAGAATATTAATATTTCAAAATATATATTAATATCCATTTGATAACAAAATGTTTAAGATGGAGACTTTATATACAGTATGTTTACAAGCCAGGAGTGTTTACAGGCAAAGTTTTCACATGCTATGTAGAAAAAAGTTGTTGTCTTCCCTTCCTATCAGGTATAAGTTTTATGCCTTGACTTTTGCTGCCCTTGAATTCTGCTGCCCTACATGGCTGCTAGGACTGTCAGAGATAATGCAGCTCTTTTTAGATGGAAGAAGATGCCATGGGGCGTGGATGTGAAAGCAGTTGCTGTCTGTTAGTTACTTTAAACTCTTGGCTCTTGCTCTTGAAAAAATATGAAATAACTTACACCTCAAAAAATATCAGGATGAAGAGTCTTAGTTGTATATAGGCATAAAGAGACAGTGACTGTGAAAGAAATTGTGTTAACTAAGATCCCAGCACAGAATCATAGAATCGCAGAATGGCTTGGGTTGGAAGGAATCTGAAAGATCATCCAGTTCCAAGCCCTGCCACGGGCTGCTTGCCATTTGCTGGATCAGGCTGCCCAGGGCCCCATCCAACCTGGCCTTGCACACCTCCAGGGACGGGCATCCACAGCTTCTCTGGGCAGCCAGTGCCAGTGCCTTACCACCATCTGAGTAAAGAATTTCCCCCTAAAATCTAATCTAAATCTACCTTATTTTAGTGTAAAACCATTCCCCATTTTCCTATCGCTACCTGCCTGTGCAAAATCTTAGTCTTCCTCCTGTTTATAAGCTCCCTTTAGGCCCCTGAAGGCCACAATGAGGTCTCCCCAGAGCCTTCTCTTCTCCAGGCTTAACAAGCCCAGATCCCTCAGCCTTTCTCTCAGGAGAGGTGCTCTAGCCCTCTGAGCATCTTCATGGCCTTCTCTGGACCTGGCTGGAAAGCCAACCCCGGCCTGGTGAGCAAGGGCAGCCAAAAATGGTGCAGAGGGCACTCACCCAGGCAGCAGAGCCAAACTCCTCAGCAGTGGCAGGCACAGTCGCAAGGGCGATGGCCATAGAGATGTGGCTCCAGAGTGTCAGACTGAACATTAGGAACACATTTTGTGCAGGTCACCCAGAGAGGTTGCACAGTGACAGTGTCCATCCCTGGAGGTTTTCAAGTCATGGATAGGCAAAGCTTTGGCTGACCTGACCTATAGTGGCAATAATCCCACTTGCAGAAGTAGTTTTCACTAGATGACCTGAGTAGGTATCTTCCAAGAAACATTTCTATGATTCTATAAAACACAGAGCAGCAAATGACTTCATTCTCTCCCTTCCTCCCCTCCCTTAACTTCCTGGAAAAAAACACACTGAATGTCCCAATGAAGTGAAGCCCGCAAAAGAGTTCTGTGGTCGGTCTGCAGGCAGTGAGGTCCTCACACTGATGGCGTTCCATATGAGGGCTATTTATCACCAGTCTTACAAGAATTACCTAAGGTTGTGGCATGAATAATCTCTGGGAGGTCAGCCTTTAACATCTTCCCCATTACACAATATTAAGAGATAAATCTCATAGCCATTAGAAACTGGAGCAAATATCAGTTTGAAATCATATACCTATTTCAGAATAATGGACTAAGAAAAGTCTTCTTTGACCTGGAAAGTTATTTGATAGACTCTTTATCACATGTGAGATATATAAGCCTGGGCTTAGGAAGATCAGAGGAAACATCCACTTTTGAGCAGCTTATATTTGTCAATATTAATTGGCTTCATTCCTTCTGAGAAAAGAAATAAAAACATAAAAAACCCACAAATACTCATATAGATGCTATGAAAAAAAATGCACTGGAAAGCTGATAATTGAAACAGAAATCTCGCCTGTTGTACCTGTTACCAGGTTGATAAGTTCCACAACCCAAATTGATGGAAAACTGGATCATGTGAGTCACTGTGGAAGGGAGCACTGGGAGCACGTGGAAGTAATCCACAGCCCAGACATTCCTGTTGTGGCCTTGGTGACTCTTTTGTTTCAGGCAAAACTTGGTTGCAGGAGTCTGCAGTTCCGGACTAATGACAACAGAAACCAAAGATGGAACCTTTAAAAGAAATTATATCAGGCTTAAATAAATCAATTAATATTTTAAAAGAGGTATTATTTAAAATAGAAAAGTGGCTTCAAATATGCTGAATGAAACACCCCCATTTTTCTCCTTGCTTGCTAACTGTTCTTTTAGCCATCTTTTTCCACATAAGACCCAAAATAAAACTTGTTTTACACTATGCGAAACTATCAGCACTCTGGGTACCAGTGCTCCTTATCACTTCAGTGGGATCAGTTTGCTTGGTTGTAAAGTCAGTGTAGAAAAGGTTGTGTCTTCTGTGTTCTGAAGTACAGCGGTCTGTTGTATCAGTGCTCAGCTGGACGATGATACTTGTCCTGCAGTCCCTCAGCTCACAGAAGAAATGCAGTGCAACTGTGGGACTGGTCTGAACACATGAGAAGGGAGTAGCCGTTTGAGTTCACAGGCGTGTGGAGGATGTTATGTTGTTGAAATAAATGAGAGCACTTCTTTATGAAACCTAGCCTTTGTCCTAACGCAATGTAATTAGACCATTATGTCAAAAGGATGTCAGCGTTAAAACTGCTTGTTTTAGAAAAAAGCTTCACAATGAAGTCTGTATAATTTCAGATCCTGTCTCTCCCTGAACTCACCAATTTTTTTTTTGTTATTATTTTACAACTATGGTTTCCTTAGTTTTGAAAAACTCCTGCCCTGTGTTTCTCACAGAACCAGGAGAGGAGGGAAACCACGTACAATGAAACAATGCAAGTGACTCAACCAAATTCAGGGCAACCTGTGCTGTAACTATAAACATTTCTTCTCTAAATCCTAGAATTACAGTGAAAATGCACACAGACCTGTTGAAATCAGCAGCATCTTTACCATTGAATTTCCTACATAGTATATAAGCATACTGCATTTGAAACTGCAACACATCCACATGTGTAAGTATTGTGTATGTATTTGTGTATTGATTTCTGCTTTTATAGCAGCATGCTAAAGGCACCTCAGGGTGCTGAGGGTGGACATGGTCTGAGCTTCTCCTTGCCCTGGACAAGAAGGATCCGAACAGTGAGCTCAAGTCCATCTGATCCTGCCAGTGAGTGCTGGTGGCAAGGTGAGTGCAGTGTGAAGGAAGTGGCATTGACAGCAGAAGAGAAGCTGCCTGTGCATGTGGCCAGCAGGAACCTTCTGTTGTTGAGTTCATGCCTGTACCACTGTGGACCCTCTAAAGGGCACACAGCTGTACTTAAAATGGAAAGAAAAATGTGTAAAAAATTCCTGCACTGAGTGCAGGAAAGATATCCAGGCATTTCTGAGTCACTGTTCTCCCAGCCACTGAGCCCACCAGGACTGACGATCTGGTCATGCAAAAAGTCCTGGGTATCACACTGTAGCTGGCAGGAACTTGAATGGAGAGAAGAGTAATGATTTATAACTATTGGTGAGGAGAAGTAAGCAGCAAAGTTCTCAGCTGATGGCTGAACGTTTTTGCCTGTTGCCCCTTTGCCTGTTATCCTAGCACTAGCAAATGTGTAGTACTGCTCAGCAATAACTGCAGAGCCATGTTGCAAAGGCATCCTTTCACTGCAAGGGCTATGTATGATTTATGTGCTCGGGAAGGTCGTGTTTGCCCCTATGGCATTCAACCAACAACACTATTGTGATGGCTTAAAAATAGATTGATCTATCCATCCCATCCACCTACTTTGTTTAAGGTTATTTACCTTGTATGCAGCATAGGTCAGGGTATCAAGAGCTATGTGTTCCCTCCTGCCTTCAATCTTGGCATAAAGTATGACGTCATTTTCATGGGATTCTCCAGAATCACAAGTTCCCCCTGTACAATACACATTTGAGGGAGAAAAAAATTAACTGAAGCTGTTGTTATTGTAAAGTGGGGTCATGTTACAGAGCCATAATTATAAAAATAATTACAACCAGATGTTATTTAACTTCAGATATGAAGCAAAAGAACACAAGTTCTAAGGACATACTATATAACAACCATTTGATCAGACGAACCGTGCCAGAGATCAAGCAGGTTGACAATTATAAAAACCTCAAATAACTCTCTTGATCAGCTTACCAAAACAATTTAAAAAGAAAATGCTGTGCCCAAAACAATACTTCTATCAGTATGGTTTTAATCCTGTTTACATAGAAATGTTCTGCTTTTTGAGTTCTCGCCTGTTTGGACTAGATCAGCAAACCGTTATCCAGTACTCACACTCCATGCAGTCACACACTTCTCAGCTGGTATTTTGGCAGCTGTGAACTTGCTCTTAGCATGTAAGGGGAGAGGCTGCCGTGTACCTTATTTGTTGTACTGCTTCTTCTATTGTCTATAGCATACCCTAAACAGGATGAGTGGAATCTACTATATCACACATAATGTGTGTGATGTGGTCACCTCACTGGAATGAGGCAGGATTTCAGATATCTTCATATTGGTAGAACCCAAACCACTTAATAACCTTCTCTGAAAGAGCACATATATCGGCCAGTTTGTGTAATAAGTACTACGTTACAGTTATGAAATGGACACCATCACACTAGTGTGGTGTTTTGGAAAAAGGTTTTTAGAACAGAATCTGCAATTGGTACAGGAAGCCTGACATTTCCCTGTACACTATGGGTATTGAAGGTATTAAAAACACACACACAAAAACAACAGCAAAAAAACAGGATGAGGAGGTTTCTTTGAACTGTCTGTAAAGTAGGAAGGTTGCATACATGAAACATTTTCTCTGCTTTTTTCACTACAGATGCCCAGCACCTGGAATGGAATTGGCAAAGCAGTCTAGAGAGCTAGTTTTGTGGATTTTTAATGTATATTATACTGCAGTAAGGAACATCCATGTGTTCATTCAAATTCTCTGCTTGTCTGAATGTTTAAACTGTAATCTATTTAGTGTACAAATGCAGCAAAATGTGTTTTCTAATGATATCCCACTGTCCTCTGTGCCTGCATGTGCTGACAACTTCTCCTCTAAGTTCAGAAGGTTGAGAAAATTTCTTTCCTGTTTCGCTTGCAGGTGTTGTAATGCCTGGAAGAACTGGCAAAAGTGTTCTCTTTTTCCTGTGCGTTATTGGCAATTCATGTAATGCAGAGGAGATGTGCAAAAATTTAGTGCAACAACACGAGGCTTTCCACTCATTAAATACAGGGTTTTTTTTCTTGTTGATTCAGAAGGCTGCTTCTGGAGGTCACAAGTTTAGTCTGTGCTTCCTCCTTTATTATTCTATCATTCTCTACCTTTAAACAAAAATCCTCACCTCTAAACATGGTGTTGAGAGAATAACATAATGCAATTTCCTTTATGTGCAAAATAAAAGTTGTGGAAAAAACACTCTAAGGTGTTGAATGATAGCCACAATCCCCATAGGAGTTTTGGTTAGTTACAACAACAAACTAATGCAGTTGCACCAACAACTGCAGGGAGGGCAGTGGTAGGACAGGTTTGTTCCTGGCTGCTTTCTTAGCCCTTGTAAATCACTGTGGTTGCACTTTGTTTCAGCAGGGAAGGTCTGCAG
>VXAV01000517.1:255194-290300 GCA_013399715.1 Alectura lathami | reverse complement strand
ATCTGCCAGCACTATGCTGATGACTCAGGTATTCTTGGATACCTCCAGCAGCAACAACAGCCTGTGTTTGTGTAATGAATCCTGCCCAAGGACTGAACAAGGGTCAGCCCAAAACTACGTGTGCACCCAGTGTGTCAGCTTTCTTTATACCAAGGGAGATCTGAGCCACGCAGTCAGTGCATTCCAGAGGATAGCTCAGCTGTTAGCACAGATGTCTCATGGTGAACTGAATAGCAACTCTACTGACCACATCTCTTCTAATTATAGAGGAAATTTATACACTGACCTTGTACGGAGAGACCTTCAGGTTGCTTCTACATCAAACTGTTTTAATCTGGAACTAATTGCCTACACTAACCAAAAATGGCTGGATAAATCCATGGAAAAAAAGTCCTCCAAGGGCTACTAAACCAAGAATGCTCTGTCTGGCTAAGAAAGGTTTTCATCTGCAGGTCAGTGCCTGCGAGGGCTATTTGTGTGACCACTATGTTTTCACATCTGTGTGAGCATCAGAAGGGCAGACTCTCAGTCTGACCAAGATTTGTCTGTTTTTCCTTGTGGGCATCACAATCATGAATTCGACCTATCCATTTCCAAGGAATGTTAAAATATTTCTAATGTGCATCGGACAATTGAAATCTCACATGTTCCACTTTTTGCTTTTATGAAAAATACATACTCACCCATACTGAAATAAAATCTTAAGTTCCCATAACCAGTAGTGTCCATATATGGAGTGCATATTTTTCTTTCTCCATCCCTGAGAAATACCATAGCTGAGCCAGACTCCAGTGTCCCACACTCAGTACCAATGACGGCGCCGAATACATCCCACCTGGAGATGTCAACAGTGGGTAGAGAATGTGCAGCAGCTCGTTACTGATAAACTCATACAAAACAGGTTCGAGGAGATCATTTTTACACACAAAAAAAGAGCTGTTGCTGCTGTTACAGAATACAGTTAAATGCACATTTCCAAATGTGACTCCTAGAAATTTACTTACGTACTCAATATTAGTTTTTAAACTCAGCATAAAACAAAAGTGATGTAAATTTTTAAAATAAATAAATTGGCAGAAAAGTTAAAATTACTAAAAAATGAAGCTTTTACTGCTATTACCAAATATTTAGTGTTGTGTTGTTCCACTACCTTCATTATTTTTCTGGCATGAAAATGTTTTAAACACAACTGCTTTCTGTTCCATATTGTATAATCTAATGTTTACAGATGAAGGAAACAGGAAAAGGCACATGGTCTCCATATCTGCTATGCAGTCAATAAATATGTAGGTAATAGCTGAAAAAGCTCTCTTTTCATCTTTTTGAGCACTTAGGATAACAGTTTTTAATAAACACGTGAACAGAGTATGAAAAAAAAGACTGCTGTGTTTCTAATATGTGATGATACGATCTTTCTCAGTTTTTCTGTGCTACATTTTCTCTTATTTTTTATTCAGTGATAATTAAAAGAGCTGTTGCAGAAATTTTCAATTAAATATTTTAGGCAAAAATAGGGTTTCACCATGAAAGCACTGGTTTCTGTAAAACTTGATTAAAATATTTTGAAAGATTATAAACTATTGAAAATTTGTACATCATTTTCATCTGATACATAATTATTAATGTTGAAGTTTTAACTCATAATGAACTATTTTAAAATTATAAAGCAATGCAATTATTCAGAATCATTAGAACCTAATGATCCAATTTAACTAGCCAGTGTCACTAACCAGTGATTCACGATGAATGAGAAAACATTTAAGATCTGAAGTCTTTGAGGGATGACAAAGCCATTTCCTGTCCACTTCTAGCAGAAACAATCTCTAGCACCAATGTGGCATATGAAAATTTTAAAACTTGCTATTTCATCAGTTTAGCAGACTACTTATCAATTTAACCATTCACACTATTTGAAAGTGTATTTCAAGATCTTCTTAAAGGCTGCGAGTTTTCTTTTTGACCCAAGCTGTGACAGACCAACAATGTGCCTGCTTGAAAATCCCACTTTAAGTGTCAGTCATTTACACAGGACTTAGCAAGATTGGCGTCACTGAAAAGCTTTTATGATACAAATATAAATATGTTAATGAAAGCAGAGTTTAACCTAACCCTATTTCAGTTGTGCAGACATTTTAAAGGTAATGTGCAATATAATCAAAACACAGTTTTGAAAATGGGTCTCTTGGGCCAAAGACAAGTACTGAATTAAGCAGTTGTGCCTACTTTAACTTACATGACAAAATCTCACAATGCTCCATTGATCTTTTGTATGCTCTATTTAGCTCAATTAAAACAGTCTCTTTGCTGACCCACAAAACAACTTGAGGTCATGAATGATTCAGATCATGGAGGTTTACAGGGATCCTTTCCTTTTAGGCAGCATTATAACGAAAACCAGAAAGTTCTACAAAATAAAATAACTGGAACTTTAATAAAAATAAATGAAAACAATGTGTCTTGGTGACAGCATTACAGAGATGAAGACGTTCTTGATTAACCATTATATTTGGATACATTAATCCCTCACATGACTCTTGAGATTCTTCTCTGCAAAAGACGTGGCAGAATGATATATGGATCTAAACTAGATTTACTGGACATGGACATCCAAAGCTGCAATGCATGTGCTAGAGACACCAGAGGGGTCTCTGTCCTCAAACATGAAGATCTGTTCACTTTTAGGATCAGGCCCTAATTTATGTGATTAAAGAGAAACAGAATGGCAGTGGGAAGACGGGCGGTACTAACAGCAATCGCTACCCTGCAGCTTACTGCTTTCTGAAGGAGATGTAGAAAATACTGATCAGTCTCAACAGCAGTAAACTCATCTGCCCTCAGCATTGGGCTCTTTCAGATATCTCACCTCAGAGTGCTTTTGGCACTGAGGGAGGTGGTGATGATCCACACATGAGCTTCCCTTTGCTCTCCCATATGAGGGATGCTTTTGCCTTTTCTTTGGGAGCTGTCAGCTTCCAGCTGACATTAAAACAGGGAGTTTTAATGTCATGCTCATGCATAAAGCGTTTAATGTCACGCTCATGTATAAAGTGTTGAAAACCTCCACTGCACTCCCCTGGAGTATTTTTGACATCACAGAAAATAATGGCTAGAAGCACAGGGAAAATATTTGAAAGCGCTGCGTGACACGGGAGACTAATTCTCGTTCTGAAAACTGATGGTGACAAATAGCCTGAGCTCCACTGGCTCATGGCGATGCTCAGAGACACTGCTGGGGACAGGGCTTTCCTTGGTACGTCAGTCATTTAGAGACCGTTGCCCATGAACATCTCTGCTCATGCAGGTGCTGTGGCAGTAGTCACAGATGCAGTTCTGGGTTCTCTGGGATCTGTTGAAGATGTAGCAGTGGGCAGGCTGAAAGAAAAGTTTGTGTTCCGCCTCCCATCCATCCTCAATCCCTGGCGATCACCGATCTCACTAAAGGTGCACATTGGGGTATGGTAGAGGCAGCCAGGCTAAATTCAATGGAAACTACATATTCTCTTCCCAATATTTAGTACTGGATTGATGGAATTGAAACTTTACCACTTCTCAAAGTGGAAGGGGAAAGTGAGTTGGGTGAAGCTACCTGCAGCTGCTCCTGCTCATAGATGATGACTCCAATGACACATTTTTCTCTTGAGACAGGTTTTTCCTATACTCCCAGCATGACAGAAGGGAAAAGAGTCACACTCAGCTTTGTGGACCCACATTTCATGATTATTATATTACTAAACATACATTCTGAAATTCTTGAGTATCAGAAACAACATAGAAATCACTGAGGAATTTTGGTCACAAATATTGATCAGCTTTAACCAAAGTCTTTGCAAAGACATAGCTGTTTCAAGGAAATATCTCCTGATCCCAAGAGGAGTTTCTGGTCACAGAGGTGGGAAGTTGGAAACCCAGCCTGGATGTCAAAGAGCGATGCTCAGCTTCTGCTCCAGCCCATTACTAGCAGAGTTGGATCTGGAATATTTTATACCCCAGGAAACTGCTCTCATCACTAGCTTANCCCCGCCCCCCCCAATCTTCTAAATGTTACAATTTTTCACAAAACAGAATTTTCATTTTCTGCTCAGGCCTGCTGTGGATAATTGCACCCTGTAATCCATCCCTCATGTTTCTGTGACAGTTTCAACACAGAAAAAAAATATGTAAAATATAGTTCAAAGAGCATTAAAAAATATTTGTCTAAGAAGGAATTAAGGAAGCTCAAATATTTGCAGTTCTGTACAATTTCCAAAGCAAAGCCCCACAGAAATGTTGCAAGCAGGGACAGAGGAGTGCAAAATGTATCTGCCCTGCTCCTGGCTGAGAGCAGTGGTAGCTGCAGCTCGAGTTAAATGCTCTGTGAAACTGAAAATGTGACATTGGGAGAAATCATGCATTTGCTTACTAGGGTGTGGTACAAATAGACTTCACAATTTCTACTCACTGCAGAATTTACTACTGTAAGTAATTTTTTTATAGTTTACTAATTATCCAGGAAGGAGGTGCCCTGATTAGAACGACTGAAGAGCTCTGGCTCAAGTTAGCTTAACTGATTGATCGTCTGATCCAGCAGAGCCAGGATCTACAGGCAGGGCAGATGTCTTGAGGTACCACTCCCATCCTGCTTTTTCAAGCTGGAAGAGACTGAGACAACATCTCAGACACATCCCACCCGGTCAGCTAACACAGCACACAAGTAAGCATTTTCTTTCTTTTGTCTGAAAGAGAAATTTCTGAAAGGACACAGCAACAACAGACTTCAGCATCCACTAAGCCAGGAGTTGATTATTCAGGAGCTGATTATTCAAACTGGGAAGGAGTTCACGATGAACACTTTTTTCTCTAAGTCCCAAATAACACAGCTCTTTACAGTCTGCATTAGCAAGTACTTCTCTAAAGGTGTTTTTTACTTTCAGCACAACACAGGCAGCATCTGAATCAGCTGCTAATGACCTCAAGTACTTAATAGTTACAAATTGACGATCAGCAGAGGCACATAAATTAACAGTGTGCGTTTCTCATTGCCCTGGCGTTACAGCTACGACTGAAATTCTTTTTCTTAAAAATAAAAAAAAGTATTAAGATGATATTGAAGTTGTTGGTTATTTTATTTTTGTCATAACTTATACTCTGAGGTATACAAAATGATTGACTATAAGGTCTTAGCTGTCTACTAGGCCACTTTTGGTTTTCAAAATCATGTTATGTAAATCATGTTACTTATGTCTTGGTAGAAGTGGTATGACTTCCAATTTTGCTGGGGTGGGCCAAGGTGTGGCTCACAGCAGGGTTCCAGAGGGAGGATGAGTTTCTCAAGGAATCTAATTTGATACAGATATGAGTTTGTTAGCAGCTCTCAGGTGTGACAGAATGAAAAAAAAAAAAAAAACCAACATCATGTGCTTCTTCTAAATCACTGTGTAGTCTGCAAGCACAACCATTTTCATTAAAATCTTTGGTGACAGAATGGTCTGGAGGCTGTTTTTCCTGGGCTTTTCTGGCTTGTTCCCAATATCTCCAATCACCTATTACTTACAGTACTACTATTTGTTCTAGCAACATTTGTCCAATTGACCAATCTCTGGCATAAGGAACACTCCCAGCTCTGCCCAGGCACTCACCCTTTCGGCTGGCTCTCAAACTCCTCTGCCCACTGCTCCTGGGCATCCTCTGTGGAAAGGTCCACGTCCCGGGTTGTGGCAAAATTGAACTCGCTGCCTTCTGTTCCATGGAAGTAGATGGAGTTTCCATCCGACTGGCAGCTGTGCTGTAGACAAAAGGAGCACACAGGAGGGGATGTTGCATCGGGTTGGCAAGGGCAGCTGTCCTGCTCACACACTGCCAGAGCTTGGAGCAAGCTGCAAGTTAGCTAATGACTCACCAATGCCTGAGATGAAGTACAAATGATAAATGGACTGTTATCTTTTCTCTTTCTTGGCCCACCCCAATGGTAATTACATCCTGACCTCATATCTGCTTCCCTACGAATGCACTTCAAACCAGTGTGAAAGTGTTTCTGCTTAGAAAAGGTATGTACCACACCTTTGTGTGTTTATTTCTATTTTAACGCCTTGCCATTATGTCTGCCTTGGACTGCCAATCACAACTGTGTGTACAAATAACTTTAACAGCACTATTGCTATGGATATTTTGTCGGCATAAGAGTTTCATGCTGTGAAACACATGTCAGATCTTCACACCTGGATTTTTGCCAGCAGAGGTGTTTGCAGGTAAAATTGCTCTGCATTGCCATACAGCAAACTTCAGGCCTGACATGGACGAGTGAAAAGGCTGCTATAATTTAATGCAAACAGCACAGCAAATAGCTATGCAGGCAAACAGCTCTTGTAATACTTTGATCTCAGTGTGCTGAGGCTGCCCTAAGTCCAACGCATATCCTTTTCGTATTGTATTTCTACATACACCACCTCAGCAGCACGAAGCAAAGCCCCGCATCCGCCTGAACTGCCCTGATCACCACAACACTCCACACAGAGCCTTTGAACAGGCCATACTGAATGCAGACTACAATATCGAATATAGGTTGCGATATGGATTGTATTCTTCCTCCAATATTCCTATTGCCCTCATGCCTTTCTGATAAAATGGTACGGGCCTCCAAAATTTGTGTGGCTGAAAAAGTGCCTGTCCCTAATGCAAATGGACCTTAACACAGATAGAGAACTTGGTACTTTATCACATTGCTCATTTTAAAACAAATACTGATAAAAGTAATGATCAGCTCAAACACTTCCCTGGAAAATCTTGGCCACATTAAAAGCGAAAGCTGAAATAAAAAATTATTGATTAGAATAATTCTCCATTCTTGCCATAGTTCAACACCTGAAAAAAAGTTACCATGATACCAAATTGCATTGACCTTTTCAGTACCATCTATGTAGTCTGCTTTTGTCTCTGAACTCCTTCAGAACTTGTCAAGGAAAAGCACGATGATCACCTCATCTGCATTTAAAAAGGTCATGGTAGTGCCACAGAAGTTAATAATTACATTTTTAGCAAAAAATAAAGATATGGCAAGAAATAAAGTACTGCCCAGTACGTCTTTCTCTATGTGATTTTAAGAGTGAAGTACAAAATACTGCATTATGACATAGTCCGCACCTCTTCTTTCATTTTTCAACACAAAAAGAAAAAAAGATAACTGAAATTCTGTAGTTGATGTTCTTCAAGTACAGTTGCCTATAACTTAGCAATTAAATTTGTATTTAGGAATGTAATATGTGACTTAATTTTAGAGCTATCTATACCTTATGAGAACAAAAAATGTGTACTTGAAAACTGATTTTAACATAGAGACTTTCTGGTCTTCAGCTGTATGACAACAGCTCTGTGTTTATTAACTCTGACTAAATATCACTCGAAGAAATAAACACAGTGTAAAAATGCAGACTCTTTCAACTACAGAAACAAATAAATTGCCCCTAAAGTATTTTTTTTCTAAATAAAGGTCAAATAGAAAAAAGCTGCAATGTTGGGAAGTTATAGAAATTTTATAGATTTTGTCACAATTCTCCTAAATCTAGGTTCACACAGTGCACCATATATGCAGCTGCTGTCACTGAAAAGGCAGAATAATTTACAAAATAAAAATATTTTATAACTAGCAAAAATTAATAAAACAGTTTTACATTTTACTTTCATTTGAGAAACAGTGTGTACCATGCAGTTATTTGTAACTGACTGAGAAATTGCTTTTGTTCACTGTTTTATACTTCATGCTCAAAGGTGTTGCTAACATCATAATTCTAAAATTAATTTTTCTCCTTGGTTTTCAGAATATTCTTCATTTGCTGAACAGATGAAGGAGCTTTTATCTGTCAATCAATCTGCCACAAAACCCTTATGATCTGCAGGCAGCAAGGAAATACACTAGAAATAAATATTCACGCTAAAACTTCTGATAATTCAAATTTGTATGTAACCCTTCATCTCTCAATAAACAGACAAATAGATCTGATTGAGCTAGTTATATACAATCAAATACAAGTGCTAGAAAATCCTTTATAGGCTGTACTTATTTCTCAGGTGATAAATTACATGTAAGCACACACTTGGTAGTGGGGCATATCATTAGTAATCTCTTGCTGATGAAAGCCACCAGATATAGCCCTGTTATCATTTCACAGCTGTATATCCTTCTGCTGTCCAACAGAATATTTACTGAAGTGTGCATGGTAGAGTTTCCACTTAGGTTGTCAAGGTACATAAATGGGCAGCTTGGCAAAAGGGCAAATACATAATTATTCATACAGTCGTGTGCAATCAACATTTTATGAAAGCTCAGAAGGGTAGAGAAGCATCACTTATTTCATTAGTTCTATAAAATTACCTTGATGTTTTATATAAAGCTACATTATATTTATGAATATGTATTTTATGCTGACTTTGTGTGTTAAGGAACCACACAACATATGGCTCAAATCAATGTCTGGTCAAACTAGCTTTGAATCCCATGTGAAACAGCTTCACAGCAGAAAAGTTGAAACTGGAGTTTAACTGCTTTAATTACTCTATATGCCTGTGAAAAGAGTAATAGGAGCTTATTACGTTTAAAGGGAGTTAGAAAGATGCTCAGAACACAGATAAGGCTTTTAAACATGTTCTGAGGGAGGGCCATAATTTTCTTTTGCCCAGTACCACCATTTGGGACCCTTGGGACATTCCCATGGGAGAAGAAGGTGAGGATGAGCCCCACCTGCATGAGCTGTGCCCTCGTGCTCTCCCACCTGCCACAACTCCCCGGCCTGTATAATCATCAGCCCCAGTTCACACTCAGCTTCTTACTTCTAGATTTTCATTTTCCAAGTAGTTGCTATCTGTTGCTGCTTTTCCTGTTCGTTTTCATCCAATGGGCTGCAGAGGGGTGAACAACTCAAAGGGCACTCAGCTGAATCTTACAGGGGCAAAGAGAGCTTAACAAGAGCTGGTTCCTCACTGGTGCTACCCCTAACTACCTTGTCAGTCGTGTTCAACATCCAAAAGGCTGCTGATTGTATTGGATTATTTTGTGGTTTTGCAACAGGGCTTGCACAGATTAGAGACTGAATTGAAACCATCAGACTCATTTTCTCTTGGGTTCAACCCAGGATTTGAATCCAAGTATTTAGAAACGAAGAACCAAAGTACAATTTGCATACTCTGCTGCCTTTTTCCTGCATTAACGACTTTACACTTGCAGTGGTAGTCTACAGACTGTTCAGTTTTTAAGGACTGAATTTTACAAGTTTCTTTTTTTTTTTTTTTGTAATTCTGCAGTGATAAAAAGTCTGGAATGAACATGCACTCTCTTTTGAAACTAACAGGATTAAGTTCTCCATAAACTGGAGATACTGCAGAGCTCTCTTATGCAGAAGTACAGTTTTCTCTTACGAATTCAAGATTCAGTTTGTTCTGTTTCATTTTTGTTTACACCTAAATGATTTTTAAGAAAAGAACAAATTAAGTTGCTGAGTAAAATATTGTAGCTAAAAAGGCAAAATGGCAGCAACTTGTAGGATATTGCTCTCCTTGTTACCATGAAAGCATCAGTTGAAGGTCCAGTACTAGAGCTGAGTTCAGTTTTGTACTTAATGAGGGATTATAAGCATGTGAAACATTTAGTATGTCCTTGCACAAATTACAGCACTGAAAAGTTAACTAATTTGTGAAGAAAAATTAATTTAGAGAATAAATCCTATGACAAATCTGATAACCTTCATTAAACAAAACTTTCTCCCAAATCACCTACATAATAGAGCATATGATGCTTGAGACACCTGAATGCAGACACTTCACAACAGTTATTGTTTCCTATTTGCAACAGGAGTGGGACTATTAAGCCTGCCATAAGTACACTGTTGTATTCCTAAATAAAGAACAGCTGCCTGCTGCCAAACGGAAAGAAGCCAAGAACTGTTCAGGGACTGTGGTCATCCCAAAGGAATAAAAATTAGTTAAATTTAATCTGGCACTACCAATACTATTATTCACTAGCTGCAATCGTTAAGCTATTGCTTAGCATGAATAGGGCAAAATGAAAATTGGCTGGATACATTCCCATAGCTCAGCATGCTTGGATTTGCTTTCAATCTAATTTTCACTTCAAATTTTCTGTGTTTCTAAAGTTTGTCTGCTGTATAGTTACAGTATCACTGCTTTTCACCTACTTTGGAGGCACTGCAATGGCTCATCCTGACCTGCCTCTGCCGTCTCTCATGTGCATCATCTCTTGGCCCACTTTTCTCTGACTGCTGACACCTGCCCCTTCATCTGCTGGTGAGATCACCAAACTTGCATGCCCTTGCCCATTCTGCCCACTAAGCCTGGCAAATTCCCCACCTGATGATGTCCTTCAGGTACCTTCTTAGCAATTTCCTCAACAAACCTTGACACAGATGACTCTGAAGAATGCACTGCTTACCAGGATGAGCACTCTTCCCTCTTGTATGTTTCCTTTTATTCCCTGACCTCCCCAGCCCTCAGCTGATCTCTTGATTTATAAATAGATGGTGTTTTTTCCTGGAGCATGGGCTTTCATTCTGTTTTGCGTTTGAGGAGGCAATACTGGTATATTTGTTGCTCAGGGGTCCTCATTGCTAAAATGGTATTGCTACTACAAAAGAATTTGTGATGAAATTGCTGGTTTACCCTCTATTAGTTTACAGATTTCACTTTGAAATTGTTCTGCTACAGGTAAATTGATGTATTACATCAATTCCTTGCAGCAGTCTGATTATACAGTACCATGCTGTACCCCGTGGGACAGCAGCATGGTGTAGCCACATCATAAACAAACCAAACATTTGCTTTCAGAGTGGATTTCACCATAAATTTGGCTACCTAATATTAATCCAGATAGAGAAGTCATTCTTCTAAAATAATTAAATCATCTATGAATATTTTCAGTTTGTGAATACAGTTCTTCACCAACATTTCTATGAGAACAAGCAAGTGTGATTAATTCTGGTGAACCACCTGTTGTGAAGTACGATAAGGGCATTAGCTAGCATTTGAAGATACAGACCAAACTTTTGTCAAGAGTCACCCTCTTCATCCCACTCTATACTCCTTACATTCTATATCTTCTGCCTCCAGCTTTCACCTTTTCTTGGTAGTTGCTTTCAGGAAAGCCTGTTGATCATCTGAGATGCAGAAGGTTTTTAATTAGGACTGCTCAAAGCCATTGGGTTTCTGACAGCAAAACTATGGAAATTGGATTTGATGAAGCGGGTGCTTTCCAACTGGACCTATTTACGTTTTCATAAATAAATACAGATTAATTTTCAGTAGCATCTAAATGGTTTCAGGGACCTAAGTAAGATCTAAGATCAATATCCTGCTGGTATGTCTGAAAAATCTCCATATTTTTAAAAACTTGCATGAGAGTACCACATAAGCAGACATCTGCTGCACTCAGTGTGACCTGTTGGCTGGGATGGTCCTCTGGAGGTCTGCAGTTCCCTCTGCCATGTGAACTAGCACAAACTAGTTCTGCAAGCGGATCAGCCTGTACTGCAGTCTCAGCTGAGGATGCAGCCCTGAAGATTTTTGGAAGCTCAGAAGGCAAAGATTGGGAATGTAAACAGAAGCACCTAAGTTCATCAAAACCAGCTTCTGTCCCAGTTGTTCAAGTCAAACTTGTGAATCAGTAAATACCTCTTGGCTTTACAGTATGGAATTTCTTTACTTGGAGAGAGCAGAACAGAGGGTAACTAAATGATACAACTGTGCCATTCAGAAAAGCATCAACAGGAAACAGCAGTGTGAAATTCCTTGGTATAACAGATTTTTGGCCAAGATGCTGCATATCATCTTCCCAAGGTTCATCCCACACTCCCATGAAAATACTGTTCACCTCTGTGCCTTCAAAGTACTTACAGTCATCTTTACTATCATTTAATTAGGCTTTTATTAGAGGCAAACACTGATGCACCTCTTCATATTATCTCTCCTGGGCCTAATGGCCCCAATGATTCTTTCAGACAGCTGTAGCTTCACAATTTATTTTTTGGCAACATTTCTTGCATTGGAATGAATGTGTTGGGCATTTGGGCAGTGCCAGCTTGCAAAGGGCTGGTGGCAGATGGAAAGAAATCTGCCCAGTAGGCCTTCACCTCTACTGAGCAGAGAACCATCAATTTCCCCCATTAAGGAGTTGTCATACAGCCCACCCAGCTGGAGAAGCATCTCTGATAGCCAGGCGCTGGTTGGCGTGTGCTATTCAAATACAAAACACTTTAAAAGGAAACAAAAATATCATTTGTCGGCAAATTGAAAATGCATGGATTTGACTGCAGCCAATTTTTTAATGACTGTAATACTTTAAGTGATTATTTTTCTACTTCAGATTGCTCCTCAGAGAGGAGAGGTTTTTTTTTTTAATTAAAATCTAGGCAATGCAAACAGATGAGATATGAGAAGCAGAGGAATAAGAAATAAGATGAAGAAAATTAATTAAAACGGCATCTTCAATGGACTCATAAATCAGATGTCGTGTCTTTCTGGGAATGGGTTGTGTAGACTTTCCATGTCTTTAGATTTTGACATGATAGCAGGTAGAGGGATAGTAGCAGTCTGGATAAAAATATACCCTGTCAGCAGTTTCTTAGCTAGTGAAAGTACAATGACAGAATTTAGGACAGATTCTAAATTCTGTGGATTTGGCTACAAAGGCTTCTGGCCTGAAGTCCATTCTTTAACCAAAGGAAAAGCCACAGTGTGATTAGGATACTTTCCCATGAAATAAACGGGACTTGAAACTTTCCCACAAGCTATGTTTTCGGACTATTTAGGGTAGGTTATGGAGCCAAAGCCTTGGCTGCACAAGCAGGCCAGGTGCAAGGAAGGTTATAGTGCACCTTCCCTTTTCAAAAAAAAAAACAGCAAAACGGGATGAAACCTGTTCTGTGATGTAGTAACAAACAATCTATAGTATTGTTAATTTATTTCTGCTTATTGACTCTCATCCAAAGGCTGGTGCTCAAAACATTTTGCTTGTTTTTGAGTGACTGATATGGTTTGTATGGTTCTTAACTTTCTGGGATATTTCATGATGTTTGTACAACATCGGTCATTCTGGTGACAACAAATTTTCTTAATGAGTAATTTAACTGCTGTGTACTGAACTATTCCTCTATATTATTGGGAACTGTTGATGTTTCTAGTACTCTGCAGTGAGCATGATACAATTTCATCAATTCTTCTAAAAGTAAGGACATGTGTCAACCAACAGCCCCATAAAATTGGAGTGAGAAAGAGTCAGCCAAAGACATTTCTACTCTTTGGCATGTAATGGGTCAATTCACATTTCTTTTACTAATGTGCATCTCACAGAGACCAGCAAAGACCAAATTCTTTCCTTCTAGGAGGCAGGAAACACCCCTGGTGTTTTGATGCGAGCTCAGTGCTAATGCTGGCTCCCTGCCACCCCACCACACTTCCGAACCACAGGAAACTGGCACGGAGAAAGCTGCAGGCTCAGCATAGCTGCCCACAGCTCTTCTCCGCTGCCCAAACAACTCAGTGCCACCTAGCTGTTCCAAGGAACTCCAAGCCACTGTATCTGAGTATTATTATTTTTAATTAAAAAGTGTGATTATTAAAAAAATAAAAAGCAAGAGCAATTCCAAGCATGGGCTGCATCCGGCTGTATGGATATTAAGATGCCTCCTTACGGAGTGCCCACACACTCGCTAAAGGGAGCCAGTGGACAGGTTTTGTGCACCCTGTTCCACTGTCTTTGCCTCTCCTCCCCTCTCACATGCCTCCTCCCACCTGCAGAGAAACAGGAAAGGCTCAGAGCTGAGCTGCAGCAGGAAGCCAGCTCCTCTCTTCCCAGGAAGATGTGGTGGATAGTGGCTCCTGCGAGGCAAAGCAGCTGGCTAGAGGGCTGGGTTTGGCCAACAGACCTAAATCTGCCGTGCTATATCTTATTCAAAAGCAAGAGTCTTGTCAGAAGCATCTACATCCATACATCTTTGCCCAATATAGAGTCTTGGCAATTTCCATCTGCCATTTTCACACTGGCATAGCTAGAGCGTCACCTTTCCTTCTGAAAAAAATATACTGCATTTGATTCATACAATGGGTTCCCCAACCCTTTTACAACAAGAATTTATAATTAAAAAATAGAAAAAAAAGTTAATTTCAGCACAAGCAATTAAAACCAACAAAGATATATATGGAATGTCAGGATGTTTGTTTTGAAAGAAGAGCAACCAATGCCATTTCTATTAATTAACAGAGTATTCAGAGATTTGGAAATCTTCTCTGGAACAGGGGGTGTGAAATAGCTTAATCAGCCATTCCTTTTGCCAAACTCTTAGGCCTGCCCATACGTCTCCTCTGCTCAGTCACAATTAACAACACACATCCAGGAAGGACTCACAGACTGAGGATGTGCGTAGCCCTGATGTGCTCAGGGAGTGGTGAAAGGTCACAGAGTTTTACGGACATGTTTTCAGCATATTTTCTGAATGTGAGTGTTGAGTTCTCCCACTCTCTGGCAGCTTTCTCTTCTGCTAAGCTCTATCGTGTTTCTGGGAAATTAAAATGAACTGAATGGCAATGACCTGTTACTTAGTTATGACAAGTAGGCACAATTGCATGGTATGAATCCTTTGAAAAGCAAGGCAACACAGCTAGAACAGGGACCATGCTGACTTGGCTCAAAACACACTTGAAGTCCACTTGAGGATCATTTAAAAAAAAAAAAAAAAAAAAGAAAGAAAGATGAGTGTATAAACCTCAGCACATCTTTTATAACAGGGGCTTACTTTATCCTTTATCAGGATACTGGAGCTGGGAAGTTTTCAGGATGTATTGGTCATGCCCATGATGGCAAATATCAAGTACTATTGTCTGGCCCTGCAACCAACTTGTTCAGCGAGGCTGGCACAGGTCTCCCCTCCTTTGCCCCCATCCCATGACGCACCCTGCTGCATGCTCATAGCTCAGCAGTGCAGTCAACTGCAGATGTAGTGCCCAAGTCCTGCACACCAAACAAACATGCCAGATGATAGGGTGTGTCCAAAAGCAGCATCTGGCAGGTAAATTTAGCTCCTTTATTTGGACAATCAGTTGATAATTCTGCCAGTAGTCCCTATGCCCCCTGTAAAGAGGAAGGAGGATTAGCAAGATGGTAATGCATCAGCCCTAAAATGATTTTTATATATATATTTACCATCCTGCAAATACACAGAAGCAGAAGTACTGAGAAACTTACATAAACATTTTCTATCTGCTTTCAAAGAGAATTGGAAGTACTTTAATATTGTGTTTGATGGAAACAATTAGTATTTCTGCAAACAAGCAAACAAACAGATCGATAACACTGTCTTTGAATTGTTTCTTTCCTCATTCTTTTTTTCTGTTGCTGTGTCACAGAAGTGGTAAGCTGACCAGCTGGACTCCAACTCCCGCCACCAAGAGCAACAGCAGCTGCTGCCTGAGACAGCATTTCTGTAACTTGGCTCTTCTCAAAGGTGAGATGTCACTAGTTAGCGTATTACAGCCAAATATGTCATCACTGTATGGCTCATTGTTATCTATACCGCTTTTTCCCAAATGTGGAAAAATTCCAGAAATGGGTGTTTTGGCCTTAATGTTATTTTTATGTAATAAAAAGCACTGCAGAGACTTAACTTTAATACTGCTGAGGCTGGCTCCCTTCTCAACCTCAGCTTTTGAGCTTGCACATCCAAACACAGACCAGGGCAAGCAGAGGAAACTACAAAACTTGGAAGAAGTTGGACCTCAAAAGACAACAACCACTTCTGGTCAAATCTACAAAATATATGAAGCATCCACTGAAAGATGAGATCATAGCTTGGGTTGGAATAGACCTTAAAGATCAAATAGTTCCAACTGCTTTCTGTTCTTTAGAAGTAAAGATCCAAGAAGCATTACTGAAGGAAGATTTCATCTTTTCCCCTGATTAGCTGTGGGGTGTTGAGGTCCACAGACCTTCAACAGCACTCAGAGCACATTACTGCTTCATGTATTTCAGCAATCTCAGCCACCAGTGTCATGTCCTAACCATGCTTGGTTGTAACGCCATGCTCACACAGAGCTGTCACTGCAAATATTGAAATGCAGTCAGGAGTTTATCCTGTTCAACACCCTTCCTCACAGTCAAACATAGATAAATACGTTCCAGTGGATCCAATTAATCTCCCAAGGGTTGCTTGGCCTTGCTAACAGCATCTTTCTCATCTTTTGCTGTCTCCTCTGGAAATAAAAAACACAAATTCAGTGGCTTATCTCTCAGCTTGCCTCCTATCTCAGTAGCCAGCCCCAGCTGCGCCTGCAACCAGCCATGTGCTTTCAAACGAGCAACAAGCACTCCTGAGCACAGCAAGAAATGCAGTGAAAATCCTGGTCCAAGCTCAAGCAGAGTGGGAGAGGAGGAGAAACTGCTTCCCACTGGACATGGGCAAATTCCCACAAGCACTTATTGAGGAGATGCTGACTGATTCCACCAAAGTGGAGCGAGCGCATCAGTGTGCAATTACTGCTAATGCTTGCCTGTGAAAATTGGAACAAAAGCCTTAAAAATGAAATCTGAGCAAGGGAGTGGTCTGGTAACAATCCAGATGTGCTGAAATTCTTTGAAATAACTACAGGATCCCAATAGGAATAAGAGCCCCGTGTCACACAGAGCCTTGCACACAGCCTTAACCCAGTGCAACTGCCAAATGCCAGCTGGGAACTGACAGACACACGTTTCACTTTTCTCTAGGACAGAGCACAGCCTTGGAGGAATGCCAGGTTTGTGAATCCTCACTTGTATCTCACATGAGGTTTGAGACTGAAAGATGTTTCTGTCCAGAAGCACTAACTGATCTCTGTGTTCAAGTTCCTCGTCTTTCAGGTAACCATACTTGTGTATTGACACTAAATTGGCTGAGTTTAAACAAACATACAAACAGATAAATCAAACCAAACCAAAAAGAGGTTTACTTGCTAAAGTCTAGATGATGTTTGTGCATGTTTTAGAAGGAGCAAGTGATGTCGGGTTTTACCAGTGCACATTAATCCTTGCTTTGCTTGCACTCCTTCTCATCTGTGGACTGGATTTTGGAATCCAGAGGTAGGACCGACAACATAACAAACATGAAAAGATCATAGAAAATTACTCCATTAAATAATCATGACATTATTTGATTTAAAATCTCATAAAAAAATCTTTGTCATTGTAGTTCTAATGGTCTAACTGAAGTAAAACAATCAATATGCTGGTACTATGAGTAGTGAGATTATTTCTAAGAAGATTAACCTGAGGTCAGATTCTGTGGGAAAAGGCTGAGGCCACAATCAACATCTCACTGTCCTCAGAATGCGACACCTGTTTCCCGTGTGATTGCCAAAACCATCATCAGCTTCATAAATGAGCCCTGAAAACAAAACTGCCTCTTTTTGTGAATGAAAAATAGGATGAAAACAGAAAGTCATCTACTGTTCAGCTTGAAAATATAAAAAGCAAGAATCCAACTAATGTTGAGGTTGCATTTGCAGATCTTCCTGGGACTTTTCCCAAGGTGGTATTATCCTGCTAGATCTCATGTATCAGAGCAGGGTCTTAACTGAAACGGAGACTTTTAAGGAGCAGCCACTACCTGACTGTGTGCTACAATGGAGAGGTGGTATCTGCACCGTAAGAATGAGGGGAAAAGCATAGCTTTTAATGACAGTTTGTGAGGAAGCAAGCAGTAGTGCAAAAAAACCACCAAGATACACAGACAGGTAGATTTCAGAATATATGACTGACAGACTTGAATATGTTTCAAAAACATTACTCTGTTTTTCTAAAAGGAAGCTCTTTCCCATTTTCTGTTGTATGATCTTTGACATGATGGTAGTTACAAACTGTCATCTGATTTTGGTAATGGCAGAGTAGTTGCATTGTTTTAGAAGGTCCCAGTGGGACTGAGAAGAGATAAAAACAGAGTTAACAGAGCTCAGTTCTACAGACAGACAGAGCAACCCCATCTCCCTTATGTGTTCAGAGCTTGGTTAGATGTTACAGTCTTCTACGTACAAGAATAATAATGACATTACGCAACTGGGAAAAACAAACAAACAAACAAACAAACAAACAAAAACCAACAAGCTAACCTTCACTGTGGCCCCAGGAAAGAAAAGCCAGTTGCCAGTATCCACAGGATCAAGATTGTCTTCTAACACAACTTTTCTGTGAGCAGCATTTATGATCAGAATGTTGTCCAATGCCCAACAGGCTTCATACACTTCGCCAGCGTGAACATAATCCTGTTTCCACTGAAAATGGATGTTCTCCCCTTTAGCATCTTCAGGAAGGTACAAGATGTGGATGATTGTGCTGACATTGGAAGGAGCACTGAAAAGCAATCATATGGAATTAGACCAAATTTAAGCAATAACCAGGAATGTTTTCTGCTCATTTAGCACATTTACTAAGTGCATTTTATAAAAACAGGTCTCCTCAAATGTGATTTTTGCATGAGCTGTCACCAAAAAAACCTCACAAATTCCTCAGTCCCTCACTGAGCAGGATGGAGCAGAATGGCTGGAGGGAGATGTTGGGAATTCTTGCTGATAAACCTGTCCTTCCCATCCCACACCCCTGCTGGCAGGCTGACTCTGTGGATGGGGAGGACCAGGTTGTCTCTCTTTTCACATGCTGCTTCCAAAACCACACAGAAGAGACAATGCTGTTATTGTCTTACTGCTGCAACTATGCTGGAAAACATGAGGAGGGGATCCAGACCTTGGGGACTAGCAAACGATCAGGGCCTGGAACTCTGCTTCCGACAGCTGTCCTCAGAGCTGGAGGACGGAGGCCCATCCCCAGCTCTGCATGGGCATCTTTACATTACTGCTAGCAACGACAAGAGTGAGCTCTGTGTGCAAGGAAGAGGTGCTGAAAATTGTTATTTTTATTTTAGTTTGCATCCAGCAAGGGAATCAGCTGCAGTCAAACCTCAGGCTACGAGGGGGCCCAAAGGCGAGGTTTGAGCCATGTCAGCTCTGCATCCTTGTCTCTGCCCTGGTGGTGATGTCTCAGTGGGTTAATAATTGGTGCCCCCCAATTAGCGTGCCACTTCCCCCTGAGCCCTGTTCACACCCAGCACCCACCTTTCCCTAGATACTCCCTTACCCTCCCCATGCTGAGACCACACCAGCTTGGCACAAGCGGCACAAGCAGCACAGCACCACCCTTTCACCACGCACGGACCCTCGGCCGCCCTGTCCCACCCCAGTTCTCCCAACTTCCTGGAGCTGCATGCAGTGCAGAGAAAGCCACTGAAGCACACTGAAATGAACACTGTGACTCATACAGACCATAGGAGAAATGAGCACCCTTTCATAATTCATCCTCCTTTCTGCTTTGCACGACATTGCTCTATTGACCTATTTTCCACTGCCAGCTTCGGCAGTCAGAGTTAAAGGAAACAGACCAAACTACATGTGCATTAACTTCATGTATTTGGGGTTTCAAAGGCTTGTGTTTGCTCCATCACAACTTGTGAGCTTCCTGGCTTGCAGAGCTGTGATGGTAGCTGAACTGACTTGACTAGGTATAAAATTTTGTATCAATGTGAAGAAAGAAAAGATGGTGTGTGGTTGGTCTGAGGAGACTCCAGTGGCTGCAGTGAAGGTACATATCTCAGTTACATTTTTGTGAGTTATTTGTTGCCATATGTTTTACTTAAATGGTTCATAATTTGTTCCTTCATCAAAGAAATCATACTCAGGCCCAGAAGGAACAGGAGGATGGTCTTCAGAAATTAAGTAGTTCTTTACCCTGCAAATTGTTTCAATAGACTGCAAATACACTCAGGCAAATCACTTGTGTGGCACAGGGATGCAGACAAACTTTACAAGGACACTAAGTATAAACAGCAATTTTTCTTCCCCAGTTTTCCTTGTGTAACTATATGTAAATGCCAATGCACAAAATACCTTTCTCAATATTATTTAATAAAACATTGGTTCTGTTCTCTTAGAAAATCTGTCTCCAATATTGTTTCTCTCTCTAAAGGTGTACATTTCACAAGAAAAGATTTTAAAACTCTCATTCATAATCCTTTGTACTTTCATGTCAACCAGTTTGTTGAAAAACAAGGCATAATTCACTGTAATCCTGTTATTATAAGTGTTAGGAGCCAAATGTTCACATCAAACTATAAAATACTTTTATGGAACATTTTATCCTACCAAAGCAGAAGCCTGCAACACTATAAATTATTGTGCTTGCTGAGATTAAAAGCAGTGCTGAAATACAAAAGCAGTCAAGGTTTTGGTTTGGAATGAAGCAATCACAAGGAGAACACAACAGGCATTATTTCCTGGTGGAGAGCACAGATTGATGTGTCTATGACTACGTGCATCATTTTTTGCTCAATCAACTTCCATTTTATTCATAAAACATCACTGTGTTTGATTTGAAATCAGTTTGGTGGTTTGACATTAATTCCATTCTTGATACAAAACACATTGTTACCCACCTCACTTCAGCAAGGTTAGGATCAGCCCTTGGCGAGGACCAGGAATGCAAACTGATACGCAGCACCTGAGCCTCCTGGTTACCAGAGCTGCATTTTAACTCCGAAGTCATTCTCTTCCTGATCTCCCACATATGAGGTGGATGAAATTGTGATTTGCCAAAAGCAGTGGCAGTTCTGCAGTTAGTGTTAGTGGCTGTAATTTCACCCCCTCAGCTTTTAATGTGCCTAAACAGGTGTGAACTGACAAGCTACTAATCAAAAAAGTTGTAAAAGACCCAGGCTTGAACAACACCTGCTCAGCCAGAAAGCATGAAAATGATTAAAAAGCTGTAGCAAACCTGATTTTCTCCAGCTGAGTCCAATCTGCAGAACTGTTCTTGCTGTAGGACACTGTGATGCTGGGGTCTGAGTAACTAAAGCGGCATGAACCTGATCCTGGGAAAAGCAATGAAATCAGAAAGGTTACGACATATTGAAGCAATAAATGATCCTCCAGTAACAACCATTACTGACTGTGCCTTTGTCACATCATCACTCCTCTGAATACTAAACTGCTTTTGTTGATGATGAAATTTCCTAGGATCTGTTGCTGCAGGTAAACACAAAATAATTCCTGCTTTATGAGTCAGAAATAAAGTAGAGATGATAAATCACAGTGGTGCTGTGTAATCTCTGCAGATTTCCCAAGGGAAGCCAAATAAATTGCTTAACACCCCCCACTGCAGGAAAATAAATAAATAAAAACCACCAGCACATTATATTTAAACAAAACCTTGTTATTAGAGCATAATCCACGTATCAGTATTTATATGGAAAAAGCAAAAGACTGTTTTTCATAGTAGTACATAGAAAAACAAACAAACAAACATGAAAATACAGTAAATGATAAGAAAATATATACGGAATTACTTGAGCCATGAGCAAAATGTTCTCTAGGAATTTAAAAGAACAAAGATGTTACAAAATTAGTTATTTTAAGGATGCTCAAGGAGAATTAAATTAAGATATCATCCCATATACTCACTACAGCCTATAATTAATAATAAACATTTGATGCTGATCTGGGAATCCCAGAGCACTTTACAAAAAGAACTAATTAAGCCTTCTGGCACTCCTGCAAGGTAGGGTAATATATTTACTTTTGATTTATAAAAGGGTGCCTCTGGGTCTTGTCACAAAAGATAAGCTTAACAATTAATAAAGGGAACAGTCAAAATAATAAAAACTGGGATTGAAAAATTCAACCTACCAAACTGGTAAACAACCTGAGTGGTAATTAAATACACTAAAAATACTATTTTTTTTCTCAAACATCAAGTAATTCATCCCTCTCAGATAATTCAACACCCAATGAAACAGATAAATCCTAACCTGTACTTCAAACATCAACATTTCTGCTTCACAGACAGGTTGAAATATGAGACTCAAAGGTCACCAGGCAGCAGAGAGCAGCTACCTTCCATATTTAAGAGAAGCTGCTCTCAGTTAAACAGCACCTCAGATCACATCAGGACACTGCTGAGTGAGTGCCACAGCTTTGCTCACAATAGGGGCACGTATTATGTGTGGTGTGTGTGGTGTGTTATGTCTGTGTGTTCAGTCACAATGCAAATCATGCCTATATATGTATATATATAATATAAAATGTAATATATAAAATAACATAAATTATAAGTTTATAAATATAAACTACATAAATTATAAATGCTCACACATATATATAGTACACACTTATATCTGTTTCTATGTACAAATGTGAAGATTGCTAAAGGTTAAGTTTTCAAACTTGGGGTACTTCCTGTTGTAATAAAATAAATGGCCTGATTAAAAAGATGCTAATGGCTTGTACAAGGGATCAGCCTACACACCCGAGTGAGAACATCATACACTGCCTGCAGCCCCTGTGGCAGACCTCATCACAGCTCTCAGCTCGACAGCAGCTGCACATCTGGTTCTCCACTCTGTGGCACACACCATACACGGAGGGAAAAATACCCTAAAGATGGGGTGAAATCCATCTCTGACATTTTGCCTAATACACTAACTAGCATCCTGGAAATGACCTACAAAGTTTATTGCTTGTATCTTTCACTGGCGTTAAACTGTAAATACTGAAACAGATACTTCTGAACCACTCACTACAGCTGAGTGGAGTCCTGCTCTAATATATATTCTGCTGTAACAAGACACAGAATAATTAATACTGCAAAGGCAGCAGGACTTTGAATTACCAACACGTACCCAAAATGACTACAAAGCAACTCTCTGGGTATGATATACTGACAAGGTACTTTATTTCTATCATATTAAAAACAAATGATGTCAGGAAAAGCCTTTACATTTCATGTTTGCCCATCTGCTGAGATGGTCTACTCCACTGAGTGGCATCTGCTGTCAGTTCCGACTTCTGTGGCTTTAGGAGTTCCAAACTTTAATCACACTCATCTATTTTATTTCAAGGGAAATCGGTTCAAAACCAATGAACTTCAGCTGGTTTAACCACTTTGACTGGCAAGAGGCTGTGAAGCAAAGCAGCAACATACTGGCTTTTCTGTCATACAAAATCTAAAGGAACATAAACGGGGAAAATAACGAGCAATTTAGACTTAATAACGTGCCATTTCAGTTATTGCTACAATCAACTCTTGGTACGGCACTCTTAAACAAAGCCAAGTCAAAATGTCCTGCCAAGGGAGTGGAGAAGGCCATCTTTGCTGGCCATACCGTCAGCACAATAATATGATGAATGTTATCTCTTAAATCTGGACACCTTCAGACTATAAAAAGGAAGTAAAAGTCATTGTTTTTAAGAAAAAGAGACACCAAAAAGGGCTTTGCAAAGCAGACGTGATATTTCTCTTGTGTTNGATTAGTCTGGGGATGTGATCAAGGTCAATGTAAGGAGCAGTTACTGACCATTATGACAAATGTGTTTTTATCAGTGTTTAAACTCTTTTTTTTTTTAATGTACTTTCTTTACTCGAAATCATAAGATAGCAAAATATTTATCATTTAAGCATTTAATTCTTTAAAACTCTAACTGACAATAGACAAAAAAGAAATTCACCCACTTGAAAAAATGTCAGCAAGGTTCAGCCTTTATTCTTTGCCATTAGAACCATCTTTTTTTTTTTAAATACACAAAAAGCATGAAAAGCCAATGTTTGCTTCTTTTACAAAAACACTATTCATCCTAGCTTACATTAACAGTTTTTTTCCAAGGAAAGGGAGAAAGCTGAACATACAGCTGTTCTCCAGAACCAGATTTATTGAGATGATATTGAAAAACATTTTCTTTTAATATCATTTTCAATATGTCAATATTCTCAATATTGCTTTCAATATTATTATTACTGTTCCCATTACTTCATTTTACTATTATGTCAGTAATCCTAAGCTAGATTTATTTAAAATTGTTTTTGGAAATCTGTGGTTTGATTGTTACCTCTACCTTAACCAACAAAGCCATCATGAACAAATAGCTGATCAAAATTAAAGTAGTAACATGGCAGAATGTGGCTATTTTAAGCCAAGAATGCCCAGGTTTTGAATTAGCCATGAAAACAGTTAAAAAAACATGCAGAATGACTACCATAAAGAAATTTATATTAGTAAACTACTGCATTAGAGCAAAATGCTGTTTCTTTCTTAAAGCAAGTACATCACAGTAAATCCGATGCCCTGGTGTGGTTATTGCCAGCTGCATCCAACTTTCTAAGAGTTACCACTATACTTCCAATGTTAAGGTACGTACATGTCCAAATTACCCCGTTTTTAATTTTCATATTTATAGTCAAGAATTTTCTTGGGTTTCAGGAGTTAAGTATTTTCTTCATTTGTAATGATTTTACTCCTTTTCATAGGCCTCTAACTGAAATTCACAGATTTTTAAAATTTCTGAAAAATGCTGAAGTTGAGACATCCTTCATGGATTCAATTTGAAGTGATATATTTGAATCTCACACAATAATTTTTGACTGTTATTGAAAACTATAAGCAGTGAAACAGCTTCTGTTATAAAACCCAGCTATTTTCATGCATTGCGTATTCTGAAACATTAATTTATTTGGCCTGCACTTTACATGCTTGGACTTTGCCCCAAGGCAAAGATGAATAAAATAAAACTTACTCAAGGTTGAATCCAGACAACAACTCTTATAGCGTATGGTTTTGACTGGCAGAGTGTGTGAATGCTGAGCAGCTCCTGCCTGCTGCTTTATTAATTCTACTTAAACCAAAAGGAAAGAATAGGAAAGGTAAGCAAAACTATACTTCTCAATTGCTTTCCTACTTGTTGTGGAGGATTCATAACATGCAGCGAGGACCTGACCAGCTCTGACAACCTCCAACTTGCCCAGCTGAGATGGTCATGGCTTTTTTGCTTTTTCCCGGAAGTCTTATTAAGTTCTTCCTTTAAGTTCTTCCTTTTTTTTTTTTTTTTCTTTCAATGCTGCTATTAGTGAATATTTTCTGCACCTTATTTTTTAAAGCATCATGTAGGTAGAATACCATGACTACTTAAGGAGAAATATTATGAAGCCATTTCATAACAGATCTTTGCAACCAGGTATTCCTGTATTTGTATCTAGGCTGACAATGGCAGGAAAAATTAATTCAAGACTCAGTACAGCTTTGCCTCCAACTGTGTCAGATCTGCAGAAAGCAGAGTCATATGGCTGTTGGCCTCTAAGATTTGTTAACAACACTGATTAGAAGCTGGTGTTTTGCTGAGATAAAACTGGGTGCCATCTGCAAGGGAAGCAATATTTTGCTCCTTTATAGTCTGTGACGTCCTCCGCCTCTTGACAACATCTTGATAGTTCCTGCAAGTGCTTCAGTGGATAAACAGATGAGATATCTAATGCTGGCTCTAAGGAGAATGAGCCTAATGTGCAACTGTGAAAGAAAAACTCATATGAAAATTTGTGGAAGGGTTTGATTGTGTCCTAGCCGTAGCCTGAATGGGAGCTTGAAAGAATCCTGTTTATCTAATACTAGAAGATTGCTTTTGTTCATTTTGTTAATGTGATGAATAATGATTAGTGTTTGCTAGGGATTATGATTTGCTGATATCGCTTGAATTCAGCCAGACAGAATACTATAATATAATAGTGGTCAAATTTGGCTGGCTTGCTAATAGTCTTTTTCCAAATTAATGAACCATACAGTCTGGTATAATGAACACTCCACGGGTCCTGATTTTTTTTTAGGTATGTGTTTATGTTGGCTTCTATTCAAGAACCAGAAGATTTTAATCATGTTAAAAGATGGAATATTTTGTGCTGGGCATACTAGAAGCACTGATACAAAAATCTGCAACTCACTATTTATGCCATCTGAAAACTTTCTCAAGAGAAGGTCACAAGAATATTTTTATTTTTCCTTTAAGCTAAAGTTTTGAACTTAGTTTCAAATTTTTGATTATAATACATTTTAGATCTTTAGCCATTTTTAGTGTCTTTGTTTATAGAACAAAGTTAGAGTATAAATAAACCTTCTAAGTGTAAAAAATCTTAAGATTAAAAGCCACAAGAAGAACTGTGTTCTATGTTGTAATTTTAGTCTACTTTTCCCTGGAAATAATTAAATACTTTTATTGCTGACTACTTGTTTCTCCCTTACAAGAAGATTTTGAATATCACTGCGAATGTTCTGACAAGTGGTTCAGAATAAATAACTGACCCTAGGAAACAACAATGTCAGTGGTGTTTGCCTTTGGTAAAAATCAGAGCTTTAGTGAAAATTGGTAAAAATCAGAGCTTTAGTGAAAATTATGAATTTTGAGATGCAAAGTCTCAGCTGTTCATTTTCAGCAGAATTCGGAGAACAGCTAACTTTTGTTGCACTGACAGCTCTAGGCTGTTGTTCTACTTTAGAAATGCTGGTAGCTGTATCCAAGTTAAAGGCTGACAAACATGCCAGAAGCCTCCATCATAAAATCATGTAAGATTGGAAGAATAATTTGAACAATTAAATGGGAAGAACAATTATTAAATGCATTTACAATTGGTAAATACATTAATCAGAAGGACTTTGGGACTGAAGTAATAAAAAATAATTGGAGGTTAAAGCTCCACTGGATGGGGCCCTTATCAAGCTGCACCTACCCCGTAGGTGGCCTCTCTCGGAGCAGGGGACCTCCCATTTTCCCTTCCCACCCACATCCCGCCAGGGTTATCAATAACAGGGAATGTACTTTTTATGAAGTAATCCAGCTATTAAGTAAGAAAAGTCTGAGGAAATACTTATCCACCTCAACTTCCTCTTGGTCTATTTATGTTCAGAGATATGATGTGCTTCCTGTGCTCACACAAATTTGTTCTCTTCTAATGAAGACGATAGATCACAGTTCATCTTGCTTTTTGTGCTGAGAACATTAAGGAGCGAAAAACAAGCCAAGCAGAAAGCTGTATTTCCCTTATGCCAGTTTCCAGTTTATTCTGATGTATAGATCTCAGCTATTTATAGCTTTTCTTTCTGAGATACAGCCAGCAGGTATGTGCTTGAGTAATGTGTTTGTTGCCAAATAAATAATTTAACCACATTCTTACTAATGTTTAGAATACCTTGCTGAGAGCAAAGGGAATAAGCTTGTTAAGACTTGGATGCAATGGACACCCATGAATTACATCTACTGAAACAATAATATTGTTAACTCCCCAGAAGGACTCTTACTGTGGTTCTTAAACATCTGACCACGTAGTTAGCCCTACAGTACGTAAGCATTTTCTACTTGTATACCCATACTATTATATGTTTCAATATTACTGCCATTAAATGCATAATGTAGAGCTCCCCTGAGAGGGTGACCTTTCAGTGAAGCCAGGTAAAATTTAAATTATACTGTTTCAGTCTTGAAGTAATAATTAATTGGTACAGTAACAGGTATTGATAAGTCGAAAGAGATCTATTGCTTAGCTCTGATTAGCAGCCTGAGTGAAGGTCAGTGATCAACAACTGTAGCACCATAAGGATATGAAAATACTGCAGGAAGGCATATGGTGTTTTTTTTAGATCCCAACTGCTATTCTTTTCCAGGGAGGCAGTACAGAAAGCATACATTGGCCACAGATCTGCTGTGTAAAAGGTGGTAGCTCGAATATAAAGACTTGAAAGTAGTTTCCTTGCCTCCTTTAATGAAATTACCTGTTACAAAGAAAACCTACGAAATATTTCTTTCTCAAGCCAAGTCCTGAGTTAAGGTTTTGCTCTTTTCTGAAACCCTAGAAAACAGATTGCCTGCCATTAACTTTGTATGTAGGTAGGTAATAATTGCTTGAGAGAAAGCTTTATATGCAGCACCTGATGGATTTTCTCTATTTTTCTCCGCTTCTGCTTTCAGGGAACCCCTCCATCCTACCCCACTGGAGAAAGACCCAGCAGCATTTGTTGAACTAGAGGCTTCTATTCCGCCTGCCCTCCCCCAGGAACTGCAGATGCTTTGCTGGAGTTAATTCAAAAATGGACAATTTTAATCATACAACAGTGTTATCCTAATACAACGATATGAGCAGGATTAAGATGAAAGTCAGCCTGTAAGCCGGCATTTATTATTTTCAGTCACCAATTTGGTAATGGCCCACGCTCAACTGTGAGGATCTGGCTCTGCCACCTGCCCTGGTCAGAGCCCGGGGACTCGGCTTGCTTTATCTTTGCTGCTTTTCTCTGCACAGTAAATCTGTAGTGCTCACAGTTTAATTCATAGCAGTGGCAGAGAAACCGTGGAACAGAAGTAATAAAAACAGTATTTCATTGTAACCTTGAACTGGTCAAAACAACACAAATCATTTCACCACAAGGCCATTAAAATGTCTTTCCAATATGGCATTAACTTTAAGCCCTCGTTTTGACCTAGGCATTATCTAGGCAGCCCTTCTTGTATAACCCAGCAAAATCAATAAACACCACCTAACATCTCCTCTCATGCTATGTGAAGTGTGCTAGATGATGTTACTTACCTGTCTTCCTCTTTCACATTAGACGTAATTTATAACCACTGTACCTACACAAAGCACTTATCTGCTAGAAAGGTGAAAACTAGTGGGTTTCATGTCAGGCAATAGAAAATGACAATTTGGGAGGTGGATAAAAAAATCTTAATATTGTCTTATCAGGTGGAAGATGGGAAATGAAGCAAGCAGAAGAAATACAATATGGAAAATTACACCAATTTTAGCATTTAATTATATCAAATTCTCAAGCTCTTCTCAATGTATAGGAAAGAAATTTGGATTAAAAACATGGAGGGTAAGATACACCCTGTGTTCTTGCTGCTTAGAGGGGACTGGATCCTAATGTTGCAATTTTATAATTTTGATTTCTTACAGACTTAGGGCTTTAAATTACCTAGTTTAAAAGCCGTTTTTATGCACTATTTAAACTCAGTTTAGGCAGGGTCCTAACATATTTTTATTAGTCAATTTCCTGGCAATTAAATCCTTCTGAAACTACATACTAGCCCAGGAGTGCTGTGGCCACCATCTCCCTTCAGCCACTGTGTGCCTCAGAGATCCCCCTTCCCTGTTCATACCACAGTCAACACAATCTTATGAATGTGCCAAGCACACAAATCTGGTGCCTCCTTAGAAATCCTGGAGTAGGAGAAATCTGTGTGCTGAGGGAAATCATCCTTGCAGGTGACTAAAATGAAGGAGGTGGCTCAACATGCCAAATTTGGCCCCACATCTTCTGCCATGACAATTTTTGTTTTCAGCTAAGATAGTGAGAGATTTTGAAGATCAAGTACTCTTCCATGCTGTCCTCAGAAGGAGCTTATTTTTCACTTTGTTACTTTTCTAGAGACATGAGTTAATTTTCATAGCAATTCTGAAAGAAATTTGTCATGTCTGTCCCGTTCAGCTGAGCACAGGTCCAGTGCTACCTCATAAAATGGCTATTACAGCATTTGTCGGTCATTGGATAGCTTCTGCAAACTGTAAAACTAACTAAATAAATATGGAAATCAAGAGAAAATGGTCAGCAACAGTTCCTCCCAGCCAAAGCTAAGGCATATTCAAAAAAAACATGTTCGGATGTATGATTTTCTATTGAATGGTCTGAATCCAAGCAGAAGATGAATAGATGATGCAAAAGCCGTACTGTCAGTTTAACAGCTGCTACCAGAAATGAACTGAAACATGATAAAAACATGAATGACAAGTGTATTTGGACTGTTACACAGGGTCAAATGCAATCATCGTTGTCCATGTTGTTGAACTAAGCAGTGTAGGGGTGTTTCTGGAAGGAAGGAGAAGCAACCACCTTCCTCCAGATGTCCTGCAGAGCCCTGCAGATGCTACTCCAGGTGAGCACCTGCTATTTCCTCCATGGGCATACATGAGGGTCAGTGAGTCAGTTGCACTACTTGTGTCTATAGACCATTCTTGTAAGGTGATTTGTGTCCATGATGGTCTTCTGTTTGCAGAGGTTAGTAGGGAAGCAAATGTGTTTTCTGAAGCATGAAATCTTGGCAGTAAGCACTAATCCAAAGGGCACATTCATTAGTTCTGTTTTAAAAAAACTACTACTACTACTAAAAATTATATAATTTGAATATGTATCAGACCAAAAAATGAGTACTTCCATTATCTACACAATCAATTACATTTTCTAGTTTAACCCTCTAGGACTCGCACTGGTTCCAGTTCAAACTGCCACAACAAAAATGAAAGAAGAAACCTAAGGCTGAAGAAAGATGCATTGTTTTTCCTGAAAGTGGTCAAAACTACCTGTGCTTTGTCTTCAGGAAACATCACTGAGATCCTTAGTAGGTGGATTCACTGAGTAAATCAACTCTGACATTAACCCTAGGTACCTTGGTGGTATAGAACAAGTAATAGAGGCTGCTGGGTTAATGATTCACTAACCTGCTGTCTGAGGTGAGGACGGGCATGACATGAAATGGTCCTTTTGGAACCATTATGTCAAAGATCTGCATCTAAATCAATGACCCTTACTCACATGCTAATCAAAAGCAATCAACAGAGTATTTTAAATTGTTTTCTCAAAGGACTGTGAAATCAGCAAGCATTGAAAACTTTTTTGAATGTTGGTACGCTAGGCGCATGTTTTCCTTCATATTCAAGACTGTTTTCTACTTACAGCAGGGACTAAAGGTGATCCATGCAGCAAAAATACCTAAGGGTATTTTCTTCAGAGTTTCTACTGTCAGGACTGTTGGTTTTGCAGCCTCTGAAGACCACCTTTGGTCGTGGATTCTGCATCTTCCAATCCTTCATGTTGCCAGCAAATAATGCTCAGATAGCAGCACCTTCTCTGTCAGCTTGAGTAGTACTCTCAGAGCCTACCAGAACTTTGGGGACAGAGTTTTATTATTTTATTGATTACAGGCAGAATTTTTCTGCATGACGTTGAGTTTCTGGTAAGATGTTTCATTTGTCACAGCAAACATCCACTGCAACTTTTGCAAGCATGCTGTGGTCTTGCCTTTTTAAATCTGAACTGTAAAAAGAATGTCAAGTCCTGGGGAAACCTGCAGTTATTCCAGACTTTCCGTATATCCTTTGCTTTATGCCAGGAATTCTGGCATGACCACCATACAGTCGACATGACATGGTATGGGCATGGGCAGTCAAGGATTGTTGGTTTCTTCTTTAAAAAATGAAGCTGAAGCACCAAATGTTCGAAATATTTGAAAATGTATATCATCTTACAAGTTATTTTTTAACTAGAAGAAAGCCTCAATCACTTTTGTTTTGATATGTAATAGCAGAGGGTTTGGATTTTTCAGAAAATAAAGGGGGAGCAGTAATTAATATGATCTAGCAATGACTGAGGATCTTTGTGATAATAGCATAATAGTTGAAGAGAAAAGACACTTGAAGTAGCATTCTTCCTTACAAAGATTTTGTATTTATCCAATAAATGACACTGTCAAATTCACCTTGCTTGCAGAAGAGTGTTCAAGAGTTTTCATGAACAAAGCTGAAGAATGGGTGCTTTCCTTATCAAGTTATTCCCATTTTCCAATATTGTTCAATAGCCAAAATGACCTATCAACACTAGAGCATAAAGAAAGAGCTATGGAACAAAGTGTTTCAAGGTAATTAACATTTTCCATGAACAATTTTCATGCTGAGACACACACAGCTCTGAGGAGCACCTGCCCAGGAGGACAGGCTGAGTGCTGGTGCTCATCTGCTTCAGCCTGGTGCTTGGCTCATGCACTGTGCAGGAAGGAGAGCTGGAAATAGCCTGCCAGTGCTGAATGTCCATGAAGAATGTGCGTAGCCCACGTGCACCACAGCCACGGGAGCATATGCTTGAAGAGGACATCCAAGAAACAACGCATGAGCAGTGCCATTTGCACACCCCACACCTTGGCATTGCTCCCTTAAAGCCTTTTCTCTTCCCCTGCTGAGATTCCATGAGCCTCTTCCTTGCCATATTTAGCTCAGTCATTTATCTCTCATTACCACCAGTCACCTTCCATCGTACTGGCCTATGTGAATGACAGCTCATATTCGTTCCTGGAGAAGTCCAGGGGTCTAGCGGAGGTGGAAAGCCTGAGCTCTGGAGTGAGTAACAAAGAATATTCCAGCTAATGACTCAAGCTAACATTGTGTGACAGCTGAGACCAGAGGCTTCTGTGCAATATCCTGCAATTCCAAGCTGTTGAACTAGATGTCCTGGCCCGAGATAGCCCAAAGGTATTGCTTTAAATATCTCAATTAACAATCCCATTTAGCACTAAGAAAAATGCTAGACTTTATCTTTCACATATCAGTGTTTGGTCTTGGAGAAACGTAGACATGGATAATTAAAGATATCTGAAGCAACTGAAATTTTCTGCACAGTTGGCCAAACAGTGCAAGAATATAAGCAACAGCCCTACCCTGGACCACAAGGCAATGACACTGGCTCTGAGTGGCTCTGGGTGAGCAGACAAGTGGCAGACAAGTTGCTCCTACTCAGAAAGGCTATTGCACATTAATGTTGTCCTGTGTGCCGAATAGGTCTTACTAATTACCTTTTCATCCTAATTAAGCCTTCGTCCTCAGTGCTCCTTTTGAACTCTATTGCCCTTCAGAGGGCGAGACTACCAAATGCGTAGCTCGTTAAGAAAACTACACAGAATATCAACTAATGAAAAATTCACTAGGGTATTATCCTTGCTGACCATACAGGGATTCATGATGTAATCAGGGCCAATTTTTTTTTTTTTTGCTTCATTTCCCAGTCTTCACCTGCTTATATAGCTGCAAATACAAAATTCCACCTGATAATTAGTGATGAGAGAAATCAAAGGATATGCACTTTAATGTGGTCAAAGCTAGGTGAAAAATTTAATATCATGGCAACCCCAAAAGATTGCAGCTTAAGCTCTTCAGTGGTAGATAGAAAGTGTTGAACATTCCTTAAGAAAAGGTAATTCTTTTGGATGAATCTCTAAATAGGGTTATGATTAAACTGGACATTTGGGAATAAGCTGGAAACTGGCAAATGCCTCGTTCAGATTTATGATTGTAAAGCCAAGTACTGCTGAGCACAGCAGCAGTCCCCCGGCTCGCGACGTTTTTTATCAGTTACAAAACCAATCTGTGCTATATTTCAAGACCAACATAGGCACATGGGAAATGTGATGCATTTTGAACTTCAGGCTGAAATTTGATTTACTCAGATGTGTATCCACCTCTCTCCTGCTCTATTATATGGAGGTTTAACTGGTTCCTACTGGTATAGGTTAGGGTATTTTCACCATGTAGTCCTGTCATATAAGGTATCTCCTACTCAGCTGGTTCTTGACCTTTTTTTACTTGACCTTCCGAGATGACAGGACCAAAGGCTACTATTGAAATTCTAGGTCTAATTTTAACACTTCTGGGAGCTGCCCCCTTCTGCATGATACCTGCAGTGTGCCCCAGCTGCTGATCTTATGTTCACTGACTGACCTGTCTTGGCTGCATTGATGTTAACCACTCTGACTCACTGTAAAAATAATCCATAACAGATTTTTTGCAGATTTTCCTTCAAAACAAAACTCCTTAGTCATGGCACACTGTCAGCTTTTATAAAAGTCACATGTCTTTGGACACAGCCACAGGTGGGAGGGTAAGACAGAAATGTGGGGCTTTAAAAATCCCTCGAATGCTTCTATTGGTGAGTGGCATGTTCTAGCAGAACAAGTGAGCTGCTCCTCTTTCACTGGCTGCTTGAAGCTGCAGAGCAGCTCCAGGCTGTTTTATGCCAGAGGTACTGGATATCATGCAGTAATTCAGCTTATAAATGAAAATATTTTGCTGGCTTTTTAAAAATAATTCAAAATAAAAGCACAGATGCTGATCATTAGCATTAATAACATGGCTGTTAGCTGTGTGGTTACAAGTAATGTCACCCTCAAATAGTCAGATGAACAACTTCAGGTAGAAACAAATATAACTGATGTATTTCTGAGCCTTCTAGTGTATTGATTTCAGATCCATTCAAAAAAAAAAAAAAAAAAAGAAAGAAAGAGCTGCTTGCCACGCTACCTGATAGTTCTTATTTCCAAATGAGATTTCCAGACTTAAATCACACCTCTGCTGAGATTCTTCCGGTGAATTACTTTTTTAAAAATAGGTATATGATTTGGAAATACATATCCAAGGGTCCACAGAGGAAGAAGGTTATATTTCTTGCTTGCTTCTTTCTTGAACTATTTGTGTCATAAAAATATTTTTCCTTCATATTTTGAAAACTGAGTTAAAAGTTAAGGAATTCAGTGTTTTCCCAGTTTGCCCTCAGCCCAAGACAAAACTTCCACAATAAGCCCCAACTACACACTGAAAATCTGTAATAACTTACAGCAGGCATTCTGAGTAGTAGAGTATGCCACAAACTTGTTGGGAATGTTAACCAAAGAGCATCTCGTCTGCCCTACTACCTATTCTATTTGTACAAATGTGTTAAAAACTGCACTGCACTGTGCAACCATAACCTGGAAGATATCAAGGGCTTAATACGTTGAAGAATTTAAATCCACTTTTGCTAGTTCAGTTTTCAGAAACAGTAATCACACATCAGAGAAAGAACAAATGATTATAACTTTAGCCACCGGGCTATAAAATAGGCATGCAAAAAATAGCTCCATCACTATGCCTCCCATCATCAGAATATCCGCTGGAATAGCCCAGTTTATATTGCGAGCTCTAGATATTACTTGCTGTAGTTTTTACAAGGTTTTTTTAATCCCTCATGTCAAGAGGCACACCGACCAGAATGGTGAAGGTGAAACTGAGGGCAATTTTCCATTGCAGCAATGACTTTTAACACTTTCTAAGGTGAAAAAGTGAGCTAAACTTACCAAGGGAAAACTGAAGGACGGATGCAGTAGTTGTGTTAAGGCCAGTGGTGGTCTACAGGAAGAAAAGCAAACAGCAGAGAGATTGTGTTAGGTCAGCAAATCAGTACATTCATCGCTTGTTTTTCTTTGAAAAGATGGAAGGTCTCTGCATACTAGAGGGACACACTAGATCTTCGGTGCCTAAAACTATTAATTTCCTATCCTTGCAGGTTGAGTGATTATGGACATTGCTGTTATGTCATTTTGGTTATTGATATCTCATCATATGTCAAAGCTGGCGCTTTTTTTTTTTTTTTTTTTTTTTTTTTTCTATTTTTTTATCTG
>VXAV01000517.1:209235-255176 GCA_013399715.1 Alectura lathami | reverse complement strand
ATTTCACTATATTAATATCTGCCAAATGGTGTGAAATGCTGGCACTTGACAGGGTTTAGAAGATGTAAAAGATGAACCAGCCTTGTGATCTATGGTCGCCTTAGAATTAAATTGTGTACGCAGAATTGCTTTTACTTACTTACTTCTCCCAGTACACAACAAGAATGAAAAATGATCATAAATAAATAATGAAAATAACATTAAATATATCTAAAATAATAAAATGAAAGATTATTAAGGGATAATAGGATCTAAGTCTTCAGCAGTAAGGCAAACAAAAACTTGATGGTACAGCATAATATATACAATGAAATTTTGTAGTAGCATCTACAAACTGTTGACATCCAACCAAGACCTATAGACAGCCAGAAGACACAAAGCAGCTCACTTTGTGTTCAGCACGCTGCCCTCTTGTGATGCCTTTCTTTCTCCCTATTTCAGTACCCTCATATGTCAGTAGTTCTAATTAGGACAGTTTTCCTGAAAATATTCTAAGACAAAAAGCATCAGAGTGTTGTGAAAGAGACAATATCACCTGTATTATTTGAAAATTATTTTCAATTCATTTTTAAAGTTGGACTTAACATTACTGCTACATAACAAGCAAGTCAGAAGCACTGCCTAAAGACACTGCCTGGTCTAGTTATTTTGTCAAAAGCTGAAAAATCGTTGGAACTGTTTAGCAAAGAGAAAGACCTAGTGGAGGGTCACCCCAAAAAGAAGAGACTCAAAGTTGTGTTCATTCCCTTCAGCAAAAGATCCAGTAAAGATATGATTTATCACTATAAGAGGACGTTACAGGTTAGACTGAAGAATGAGAAATGTGCAAAACGAAAGACCACATCAGCAATAAGTAAAAGAGAAAAGGAAAAAGGACATGAACTGGTCAGACAGTAAGTTTATGCCATCTTAAAAATGCCATCTAATTAGAAGAACAATGACAGCAAACACCCTAATTAAATTCATCTGATATTTGGTGCCTGCAGCCTAGACTTGAAGACCTTGAAGTTGTCCTCCCATGTCAGAAACCATACACTAAGACTTCATGTCATTTCCCATGAGAGCAGTGGTGGACTCTTCCATCAAGAAACCATGTGATCTGCAGCACTGAGAACATCGTACCATGGGTAAGGCTACAGAGAAGCCATACTCGGCCCTAGAAGCAAGGTCTAGGGCTGGCAGGGCTCTGTGTGGCTTTGGCCACTAGAGCCCCGCTGGGGACCTGTGTGAAAGTGGCTACAAGTGGAGCAGCTGGAGGATTTGAATGCTATTAGTGATAGAGAGAAAACTGAACAGAAGATGAACAACAACAACAATAATAAAAGTGGCGAACAGCAAAATACGGATAAAAAATGGAGCTCATGCACACAAAACTGTCGCTTTCTAAAAAAGCCAGCACCCAAGTAAAGAGTAGACCCAATGACTTGGAAGACCCTACATTCACTCAAGTGTCCGTTAACTATGGCAGTTTTACAAAGACAATTTTATCAACATTTTGCAGTGGCAAACAGCACATTTTCTACACAATTTCCTTGAGTCACACAGTGAAAACACATATTCTTCCATTATCAGGTATTCTTGCTCTCTTTAATTAATCTACTATGTAGATATACATGAAAACTGCAGAGAGAAATCTCTCATGTCTGAACTCCCTTATTACACTGTGCATAGCTGCATGACACTGAACAAAACCCAAAATGCAGATGTTTTCTGACTGTTATTTAGGACTCCAATGACACAGAACAAATATTATCTCTCTCAGCTACCTGTTTTGACTTCTCCATCTTTGGCGATTTTCAAAAAAGCTTCCATATTTTTGCAAACATATTCAGAATGTGTATGTAGACTAAAATGTATGTGAATAAAAAATTCCTATATGATAGGGCATGGAAGGGCACTCGCTTCCATGTACTAACATCAGCACTGGATGGAACTATGTTAAATCAGCTTGAGTAGCTGATTTAAGTTAAATCAGGTCTTTTTCCTTTGCAAGTTATTTTTAACCTGGACTCATTTCTGGTTGGCATAGGTTCACCATGCAGACCACCAATGCTTGTATGGATAGCATCTCTGCCTCCAGGCAACGGTGCAAAAGAGCTGGGACTGGGCTTCCTCCAGTGCTGGTGTGCACCAACTTAAGGTATGTGTGAACTTATAACTGATGGAGACTGGTCCTGGGAATATTCAGCTGGTGTGGGTGGGTATGGGGCATGGCTGCGTAATCTGAGCAGCTTTCTGCAGAACCACAAAGAGCATGAGACACATCTTTGTTTTCCTTCCTCCACCGCAAGGAAGAAAAGTGTCCGGGAAATGGCTTGCTTTGGCGTGAGTTTTTGGTGTTTTTATTTGTTTTCTGCATACATGCTAAATACGGAGGCAAACTTCTTATAAATGTTAACGAATGGGATCTTCACTGAAATACACTGAAGATTAGATGATAATAAGACTAGAAGTGCTTTAGGAGGATGCGTGGAAATTTAAGTAATTTATCACGGCTATTAATGTTCTATGAACTAAGACAGATTCAGTAGGACAGATTCCCAACTATCACAATAATTTTTAAACAGCAATTTTCAAAACTATTTGAAAATTTGCCTGTATCTGTACATTATATTTACTGAAAATATAATTTTCCTATCCTTGGAATATACCTAAAAAGGCAATTCTAGTCTTTAAACAAAAAAAGGGAAGTTGCATTTATGTTAATTCTCTTAAAATTGCAGTCATGTCCCAGTTTATGTCCATTCTGTCAGGATCAATTCAATATTAGGTATCACATTTATCATGCCAAATAATAAAGTGCTTTCTGACTTGAGTTATGAGTACCTATTATATTAGCTTACATTCAATTAATTATGTTGTGAAAGTTCTAATTTCAAAATGAAACCCTTTATCAATGTTCAGTAGCTCATATCACCAATAAATTAAATGTTATCAGTTATCCCAGCAAGGTATTCAGGAAGAATTAAAAGAGAATATGTTGTAAGTCTTTCTAGTAGTGTTTTAGGAAAAAAAAAAAAAATTTAGATGTACCAAAACCTTTTTGCAAAGTTCTGCAAAGGACTGCTAAGTTCAAATGGAACAGAGAGGAAATCTACTTTTTCTGGGCTAGCAGGGAGTCTTTAGTGGTTATTTTTCTCTGCAGCATCTCTGACACTGTGTGTCTTTCCAGGATTTTGCCAGTGGTAAATTCTCACCAATAGACACAGACAGGTGGTATTAAACAACCTCTGCCTGCAGAAGCAGACAGCCACAGGGAGTTCGGAGAGGAGAGAGAGGTCAAGGAAGCAAACCAGTAGCTGTCACAGTTGTTGGTATAATACATTTGGCAAATTCAACTCCTCTTGACTTAGTATTTTAAAGCAATAATGGAAAAAAGGAGCCGTGAACAGAAACAGATTTCAAAAGCCATTTCAAGAATGGGACGCAAAAAATGTGTGAATGTTAGAGAAATGAAAAATGTTTTAAAACTTGTGACAGGAAAAGATAAAGTGTGTACCTGCGGAAATACAGCTACAAACCAGGATCAAATAATTTCGAAGAAAATTAGGATTAAAACCTATGTCCATATTCAAAAATAAAACCAGGTCAGACCTGTGGTATGAACACTGTCCGGTGCCCTCCCAAAATGTTAAACCCCTCACATGTTCCTTCATGAGGATTTGATTTTTCTGCAACATTGCCATGATATTTATAAATACTTTCATTATTAAGCTAGTAGCTGTTTATAAGCATGATGATTTTTTCAGCTGATTATTTAATCACACCATTTAGGCATAATACATTTTTACCAAGTTCCTGATGCTATAATAGTGCAATTTTACCACATGGTAATACAAAAAATACGGTCCAGCACTGGATTTGAAGCCAATTTGTGATTAATAAGGGTAGGCTAAATTACACACCAGCAGGAAGAAGACATCTAATTAATGAGATTTTAAACCCCTCATACATGGGACCCTTGGTTTGCTAAATGCAAACGGACTATTTTTCAAGAAGTGTTACCTATGCTCAAGACTGCAACTAAAAATGAGTAAAAAATGTGGAAAAAGTATCCCAGTGGTGCGACTTCATTTTTGCACAGGACATAAAACAATGCATCCCGTCTCAAGGCAGCTAATGAAGCATAGCACATTCAGACAGGAATCAAAACAGCAGAGAGGCAATTTAGCATCACCGTCAGGATTCCCCTGCTGGAGCTGGCTATGAAGGAAATGACTGAAATTCTCCTTTCTCCACAAAATCTATGAATTACTTTTAAATCTGTTAATGACTTTCAGTCACCAGCAATATCTACACTGCATTTGTGCAGTTTTGATCTCAGATGTAAAATTAACCCCATTAAAAGAACTGTCAGTGTCTCAAATGAGGAGAAGATTCTTGGCCAAAACCACTTCTGCTTTATGGCCCTCTTCCATCTACATTCTTCAAATAGCTCTCACCAGCCTCTCCCTCCACTCAGAATACTGTTGAAAACATGAAAATTAATTTTGAATTACACAGGCTTTGAGCTGCTCTTGTCATTTTTCAGTTCTTTCAAAACCTCCCATTTTATGTACACCATTGCAGCTAACTGCCAGCGTCAGCTGCGGCATGTGGGCATTGGTTATATATCTTTCAATTAATTTCCCCCACCCAGATGATCCCAAGTTAATGCAAATTGCACCATGTTGTTCCTTATAGCTATTTTATGACCAAACTACACCCCAATGAAATTAATTCTGTCACCCTCATCATGACTCAATTTGTTACATACATTTTCCTGAGACTGGCAGGTGCTTGCTCCAGGCTGCATTTAAGTCTGTGAGATGCATTATTCACAAGTGATGTTTTACAACCAAATTAACATTTGTCAACAGTAACAAGAAAAAAAAAAAAAAGAACAGAGCTAATAGAATAAGAGAAGAGAAATGAACCTTGTCTTTATTTCATTGTCAAAAAGACAATGATGCCAGTTTGAAAACATAGCTCTATTTCCTCGTCTTTCCTGTCTTTTATTGATATTTTAAATAACCTGGATATACACCAGATCAAGAGATTTTCCCTTGAAAAAAATTGCAACAATTTTTAATTATCATCTATTGTTTGAAACACTGGAGTGTTCTTGGGGTGCTCTTCCATGGCATTATCACCTTGCTTAAGAGCCTGTCTGCTGAACACCTAACTTGCAAAGCACTTACCAGCTCTCGGGGACCATATGGCTCACAGAAAGTGACAGCACTGCCATGCATAATCACACCGCACTGCTCTCCAACCTCACAGTTGCTGCATTCAGACCTGCAGGAAGAACAGAACAAGTTGGAAAGGGAAATGAGAAACCACACACCGGAGACCGCATCAGGTTTGAAGACTGTAAAATAAGGCTGTGAATTTTGGCACTCAGATTGAACTGTTTTGCTATCAGAGTGTTGAACATGAAGGTTGAGCACCTGTATGACTGATACGCTAGAGCCGCATCTCGAGAAAGGACCTTGTGGACAGGTAGATATGTATTTGCTCTCTGCATGCTGTCTTCCCACAAGAAAAGGAGTGTCCCTGCTTGTTGGCTGCAAAATACCACACCATAGAAGCCAGGCCTGACTTTTACAAATATAATCTATCCTGAAGTTACTGTTCTTTCTGAATCTTTACTGCATATCTGCTATACCAGATGTGAGTCCACCAACACAGAGTTACCAAGACGGCTCAAGAGAAGTGGGTAGGATCAGCTGAAGGGCACAAAACAGTGGAGATGAGCGATTTCAAGATGGCACTTAAGATCACAGGAACAGTAAGTAGTTCAGAAGAGTTCCAGATTTGCAAAGCTCCTTGAAACAAATGGGCCTGAGTCACCAGAGTCAAGGTCTGACATCAGCCATTTCACCTCCAGCTTTCCTGCATCACTTCTCCATGGCTTTGGCTCCACCACTTTCCTCTCAGCAGTGGCAAATACCTCATTCATGGAAATGAACAGAGTAAGCCACTCAGATTTGGAGAGAAATCAGGCTCAGTTTGCCTTCAATCCCCTATTGCCCTCAAGAACCATGAATGGGGGCCGGGGCCTGGCACAGATTTGGAAACCTTGACCCCTCTGGCTGCAGGTTTATCTATTCCAACCGGCAGGCTTGAGGTGGGAACTGAGCAGGGGAGGTGGCACTGTGGCAAGAGAACTTGCACTGTTCAATGTCTGCTGTCCAGGTGAGCAGACATGTCTCTATGGAGTAGTCTGGGCCCCTCCAGAAGAGGTGGTCTCTGCAAGCTACAGGCATGAATCTGGGCACCAAGTGGCTCCTACAGCCCAGCTGCTATAACACGTTTCTTACTGCTGCTTTCTATTCTTATTTGTCATATCCCATATTCTTACTAAAAGGATGCCAGTCTTCACCTTTTAGGGGAATAAGTCTGCAGAAAATCTCAGAGAGGCTAGTAAGTGCTGTTGAATTTAACAACATTTAACATCAAATGTAGAGACAATATTTAATCCTGGGATAACTCCTTTGTAAGCAATGGAGAACTCACTCCAGACCTTGTTATTTCTTGCTGATTTCTGTCTTTGATAATTAGTATTTATAAGGGTGGTGAAACACTGGAACAGGTTGCCCGGAGAGATGGTAGATGTCCTGTCCTGGGAGACATTCAAGGTCTGGCTCGACAGGGCTCTGAGCAACCTCAGCTAGCTGTAGATGTCCCTGTTCACTTCAGGGGAGTCGGATGAGATGACCTTTAAGGGTTCCTTCCAACTCAAACAATTCTATGATTCTATGATTTTCAGTCTAAAGTGCAATGGTGCTTGGACATTTTTTCTTTGGCTTCTCTCACACAAAGTGCCTCAAGCTTGGCCACATTTTCTGACGTAAAGTGACACCAAAAAAAAAAAAAACAAGAAAAAAAAAATTCTATATACACAGCCTAGATATATTTTAGTAGTTTGGAAAGGCTTGGGTTTATTCTCTCTTTTAATTCTTCAGCTAATTTCTGGATGGCAGATCTTCATGGAGATCAGATGGAAAGGAAAAATTTTCAAGAAGATAGGGACTTGTTGTCAACGTATATGATCATAGCAATGATCGCAGTTGATTCCCTTACAAATTTCCTTGATTTTTTTTTTTTCACCGCTTTCCCTAAATTATAATGCTTGTTCTTCTTTTTACTAGAAAGGGCTGTGCCAAACCTCAGCCAAGTCTTTCTGTACTCAGCTTGCAGCAGGATATTTCTGTTCCCGAATGTCTGAAAACCATCAGCCCACCATGGGCATGGATGGTGCAAATGAAATCTCTGGCTGCATTGCGAGGAATGGGCCAGCAGCATTGTCAAAGGGTAATGCTGCTCACGTGGCTGGAGGACCCTTTCCCCATGGCATTCGGGGAAAAGAGAAAGGGCTGCTGCAAATGCAGGTAGTGATTAGAAATAATGTTTGACTGCATTTTTAAAGTATGCATTTGACTAAATGGAGCTATCTCCTGCTCTGCCCTCACAGCAAACTGGGTCTCCTCACCACTTCTCTGGCTCCTGGGGGCTTTCCCAGGTCAGTAAAGTGGAGGTAACTTTTTACAGAAAGGGTTAACTGCACAGAGTACAATGCCCTGCAAGTTTGAGAGTGCTAAGCTGTGCTGAGGGATAGATGTTAGGCTTTCAGATGCATAGATGTAGTGAATAATTGATTGCACTTGTTATTTTGGGTCTCTTCAGGTGGCCCTGGGTTAATTCAGTGCAGAGCTGACTTTCATGTACCCAAATCCATTACAGAAGTCAAAGATGAATGCCCCTCTCCCACTTCACAAGTCACTCTCTTATTCTAAGATTTTATTAAGGTTAGTGTCACTTCCAGTCCCCAGAACAGTTTTAAAAATTCCTTGATTTTTTCTGTATGAATATATCATTAACGTCATTCAGCAAATCACACTGATAGCATTTAGTATTTTGGATTTAAGTAGCAAAATTAAATACTTTTATAAAGCAACATAGTTCCCACCGATTTCAGTGATTTAATATTTACTTATATAAGCCACAGTTAGACTATAATTTTATATTTCAATATAGCTCAAGAAGACAGCACATGAATAAAACAAAATATGCTTTAGGAGAAAGCACAGAAACAGGATTTATGGAGTGTGTGTTTTGTTGTTATCTAAATTTCACTCAATCCCTCAACTCTGGTAACGGAAGAACATGGGAACAGGAACAAGAATACCCGCAATTCCACAGTATTCTGGCTGTTTATGAGCATTATTTTCATTATCTGTCCCTACATTTTGGGGTTAAATAGTGGAGCAACTGCCTGAAATCTCCATATATGCAGAGAGAGACATATATGGCAGGAAAACCTTGCCTATTGATATTATGTAGAGAACAATTATGCCCTCATAAAAGGACAGACTACTTAAGCCAAGGGAAGTTTTTATTTTTTAATAATCATATTTCAATAAATATAAAGTGTTTCAGTTATTCATCTATTCTACTGTATTGTGCTCTATGAAATACTACAAAGTGTTTGGAAGTCCAGAAATGCTGTCCTTCTAATACAGCTCCTTCATCAACTCTCATCTTCTCTAGGATGACTCCTCTCATCAGAAATTGGATGACTCTTGGTAATCCTAACTCAAACCTTTGTGCTGTCTTTGTAATGTATCACTTCTGACAATAAATTGCCTAGCAGCTTGACAGGAATGTATGAAGAGTAAGATAATTGATCTGCTGTTCCTCAGATCATCGTCATTATATTACGTGTTTAGAAATGATCCAATTTGCTACTCTCCTGGTGCAGACAGTAACGTTAATTTTTTTCCCATTCATACAACCAGGAGACAGTATTAATCGCTCTGTCTAGGTGCAGCTTTTTACATTATCTTTCTCACCTGCCTGGTCTAAAACCTTAGCACATTAGTATCACTTCAGCCTTCCCTTCACAGCTGGTTCTTGCTGCCACTGTTGACATTCGTCATGTTCATCTAGATGTCTTCTCTGCAGACCTGCCATCACTCTCATCCCCAGCCTAGAGAGTCCCATCTCTCTCAGCTATTGTTCTTCACTTTGCTGAAGGGGAAACATCTGCTGCTTCCTCATTGCTGTTTGTCATCTCGTTTCCCTCTACAGTACATGAGTTTGTGGACATTATATTGACTGATGTCTTTTGCGATGTCTGGACTATAAAGAAGGTAAACATCTCAAACTGCCAAGAGATTTTAAAACGTAAATCTTTTTGAAGTTTAATCCCACAGTTTTAGTGCAATCTGGAAACCACTTTAGGACCTCTCTCTCCTGCCACAAAGCTTTCTGCCACCTCTTTGCCACTGGAAATATCACTGTACCTCTTCATTTCTCACGTGTTATGAATAAGTGATGGAGCCTGTTTCTTGCTGATTGATTTTACTTGCTCAGCTTTTCTTCATGTCATCATTGAGGAGTATATAGTTTATAAGTGATTGCTGTTTGGAGTGCCAATAGGCTTTCAGATGAAACATGGCATCAGGTTGGGAAGGAGAGTTTAGCCAGCAGCAGCTTCCATAAAGTGTTTTTCTTTTCCAAATGTACTGAATCCCCTGTTATCTACATCCTTACTGTTAAAACATAGTATTTGACCTAGAAACATACATTAAAGCCAGCATGTCTATTAATTTATACATCTGCTTTTCCCCCTCTTTTTGTCTCAAGATTAATTCATTTAGTGTAAGGATATTTTTTTCTACATTTGCTCTTGTTTGAACTATTTTAGTTGTTGTGTAGCATTATTTTTATACTCTCCCCTGTTATGATGTTATGAGGTTACATGGAGGCAAGATGGCCACAGAAGCAGGTTTCCAATGAACTAAACAGTCTTCCACATATCACTTATATCAAGCCTTTTCTCATCCAAACATCACTTGGCTTTTTCTCTCCCAGGGCACAGACCATGTGTGCCAGAAAATTCCCCAAATCTTTCTCTGCTGCTACTCCAAAGTACTCATCTGAAGTACCAATTAGAACATCAAAAAGTAAATGACATTTCCAGAATTTGGAACCATGCAGTTCTGCCTTCAAAACAGTATGATTAAGCCTTACCTCCACTAAGGGCTGGAAAACTGAGGCTTCCCTGTGCAAGAGCTTCCTGCGTATGCTTACACGATGCAGATTTCCTTTCCTTACTGAGGAAATCAATTACTTCCATAGTTTCTGAGCTTTCTAAACTAACACACTGCCAGTTTACAACAAGTCCTATGGACCATCAAGCACCTGTGCTATCAGACTTTCCATTGAAAAATGTAATAATATTTACTGTCTAATCAGTTCTGCAAGTCAGCCGTGAACTGCTTAGCATGTGGTGCCGTGACCACAGAGTGCAAGTCACCTAACTGCCTTAACTTACACACTGAATACATGTTAGACATGAAATGAATCCATGAGCCATATTATTTCAGAAGGAAGAGAGATCTTTGTAAAGTACATGGCAAATGAGTTGCGAGAAATGAGGAAATCTGCTCAAACAAGCAGGCTGGTACCTATGGGCTGGTGACTTTAGAAATAGTCACGTTGTGACACTACCTCTTGCTGGAAGACAAAAATATAAGACTTAGTTGGACATATCACACAAGCAAATATCCATATTGGTTGAGTCCCAAGAAAAAGAAAGAGATGAGATGCTCCAGTTCCTGTGTTCCCGGAACAGAAATCCTCCCTGCTTCTTCCTTCACCTGATGTTTCCTCTCCTGCTGCCTCCTGCTCTCCTCTTTCTTTCCCACTTCAGTTTTTCCTGCTTTCTCTCTATCACCAAACTGTGATTTTGATCAGGAAACCATTCCCAGATTCTGTGATATTTCTGTTTACAAGGAGTGCCCCATCCCATCCTATCTTATCCCTTCCTTTCTCCTCCCCTCACAGCTCCAGAAACACCCTTGGCCTCCCCTTCCCTCCTTCCGAGCCTCCAAAGAAACAGATGGCTGCTGGGTGGGATGTGTCCTTTAATGCATTTGAAAGATCAGAAAACCATAAAAAAACAGGCAGACTCTCAAAATCATACAGTGCCCTTGTGCAAAATAGCTATACGACGTGGGGCCTCTCCCAGCACACGGAGTGGCACGCTGTCTCTGCTGGGACTCATAAAATTAGACACACACATAAGCTGTAAAAGGCTTTACTTGCGCACTAAGACTGTACACCTCTGGCCAGAGCTGCACGTGAAGTGAGGGGATCAGGAGGAGTGGGACAGTGCTAATCACACCCAAGCCAGTGTTGCATATGATCCGGGAAGAAAAGGCCAGCGGAAAATATTAACACCTCCCTTTTCATCTTTACACAAATAATGGCTTCAGAAATTATTAGAGGGGCTTAGTTTAACTGGCCCCTGGTGACAAGGCCTTGCTGGAGGGTTGGTGCACCAGGCAGCTGCTACTGTGCTCAGAGCACAGCAGAGCAGGGCCAGAGCAGGGCTGGAAATCCTGCTCTAGCATCTACTGCAATTGTTTGTGATAAAGATGGGATTTTAGCAGCTGCCAGGGAAAAAATGCAATTTTAGGGGGGATGGTGTAAACTGTTAATAATCCCTGATTTAACTCCCACTAGACAGTCAAATGAGAATGAGCTTTCTGCCACTAAGCAGCTCTTCAGTGGGGGGAGAGCTACTGTAGAAATCCTTTATGCAGAAAAGCTCATGACACCTCATTATAGTTTTATTTGTGCTCCACTTCCATTTAGCTTTACTGAAGACGTTGTCTTTCTGGTATCATTACAGAAATATCAAGGCATCTGTCATAGGATTGCAGTGAGTTTTAGGACTCCCTCCCAGCACACACCTCTGTGCACTGACCCAGCAGCCAAGGTGGGTCAAGGTTATTCCACGGAGAACATACCCAAATCTCAGAGACAAAAGGAGCAGGGGACTGGGGCCTCCTTTAGTCTGAAATTTCTCTGTTGAGACTTCTGAAAAGCAAGGATGAATTTAAAAATAAGAGAGCACTGGATAAATAAATTATGGAGGCTCCCAACAGACAGGCCCTCTGTGAGTTATGAGACATCTGCAGGGAAATAATGCCTCCTCTCATTTCCTTCCACTCAAGTCCATTTAACACGCTGCTGCTAAAGCTATCTACCTTGACAGCTATTCTGTAACCCATTAAGAGTCCTTGGTCTATTCATTCCCATAAAGAAAGAGTTGTTTATATATATATATACACTATAGCATTCCACTTCCTTAATGCATCTGTCCAGAAAAACATTTAAAGAGGTAATACAAAAGGAACAAAAGGAGGACAAATTGCAGGCACATATTAAAAAGTGTTACAATAAGTATGTGCAAAAGAAAATTGTCTGTAGCATTCCATAAACCATAACCTTTTTACATAAGATGGTGAAATGTGAAAAACCTGCACAGATGGAAAACTGTGTCAGATCTTAATTATAAGGAAATTGAAGCCAGGCCTCAAATAACATATGTATTCCTAACTAACAAATGGAGGTNAAAAAAAAAAAAAAAAAAAGATAAACTAATCCACTAAAATATTTATGTGTGTTACATGAATTAAATCAATAAAATTATTTATCTTTATGAGATAGGATTGGAGAATAGCAAATCGAGTAAAAATCTCCTATACAAAAAGGTACTTTAACCTTTAAAACTTCACGTAATAGCGATAGATGTGTTTATCTGGCTTTAAAATGAGCATTAGACATACTAACTATGCAGAATAGGATCAGTTTTGCACTCCAAGAGACCTATAATTTCCTACTTCATGAAGTACATACATATACTATCTGAAATGCTACTTCATCACCATGATGGTGCACTTGAGCATCACATAGATGATGATAATGTAAATGACCCTACTCAGGCATCCTGTTGAACAAGAAAATCTAGGAATTAGGAACTGCTGTACAGAATTGGGAAGGCAAGAGCTTTCCCTTCCTATACAATATAAAAAATTAGAAAATATTTGCCTTCCATGAAGTAAGAAACTAAATCAATCCTAAATATTTTCAGCAGCTGAAATTTATATGGAGGTGTTTAATTCCAGTTGATTCTCTATTTTGAATGTTTTAAGTATTCTATCTCTGTTTAAAATGAGTTTTACTATAGTTAGCTTCACCAGAAATATGTTCTACATGAGCAGAAAATGAAAAAATTATTGAAAATTGAATTTAAATGTTGAAATTCATCACCTCCATGAAATGCTTTAGTTTGAAGAAATCAACGTTTTCATGGAAAAGCATTCAGTGAGTTCAGCTCTACTCCTTGATTTTTGGATTAATTCAAAATCTGAACTCAGTAAGAATTTACCACTCACTTCAATTGACTTACAATATCACACTCAATCATTAACCAATTAATTAATAAGCTAATATACCTAGGTCCTTGTGAAGCAAAGACATACATTTACACAAACGTGAGCTGACATATATAGGAATTAATGTAATACAGATGTCAATGTAACAACAAAAATGTGTTAATTTACTAAGAAGTATATAAAGTGAAGCAAAAGTCTGAAACTCACCACATGTTAGGATTCAATTCTTGCTGATGGTAAGAGTCAAAGTCATCTCGTAGGATAATGCTGTCACTGTGCATTTCAGCTAAAACAAAACAAAACACTATATGAAAAAAAATCTCCTGTAATCATCCAGACTTTTCTAATTTTGGCAAAGTATTGTTATCAAATACACGCTTAGTGTTTTAAGACCTGTTGTTCCAAACTGGTAGTTGTTCTGAAAGTTCAGAAAAGAAACCACCCCGGAATCCAAACTTTGGAAACACTGGTACAAGGAGGGTTGAGATGTCCTCATTAGAGTACTGTGTTCCTAAAAGTCAGGCGGTTCATTCTGATAACTTCTAAGCAAAAATCTGTGAGTTCATTGGAATTTCTCTGCTGCTATCAGTGCAGATGGAAGTAAAGGTCAATTCATTTAAGGTGTCTAAGCTGTGAGTTAGGTCATACCAATGCTTTCAACCATTACTCTGCAAGATTTGGACTCTGACTTTTGCCCTAGATTTGCTGTATCATCTACATATGATGACCAAAACATCCAAATCCTGAAACTTTGGCACCAGCAGTTGTATTAAACAGACTACTTTCTACATATACTTCCATCAAACAAATGAGGTGACCGTCACCTGCTATTCACACTGAGAAAAGGTGCCAGAATCTCACATGGAACGACCAACTTGTAACTCAGTGGTCAGTGGCTTATACGTTAGTGCTCTGTGGGGTTGCCCTGCTCCTGGGTGCACCTTGGAGGTGCATGGGGACAAAATCCTCCCAGTGACTCCACGCTGGGAGACAGTATTCTCCCACCCTGGGGTTATGTGTTCTTATGTGAATGGATGCTCTAATACAGGGCTAGGAACAAAATCTCTGCAGTGTGATATACTCACACTGCAAAGGCTCAAAGGCAATAAATAAACAGCAATAAAAATCACAATGAAAAAACAACTAATCAGAGTTAGACATAATTCATTTTGTATGAGTCTCATTTTTATTTGAATTCCCCAGAGCTAGTTTCATATGGCTTTACAGATCATTTATTATAACAAAGTTAGTGTTTCTGAGTTTTAGTAATAAGAATGACAAATCACCTACCTAGGTGAGGGTGTAATGGAGCTTCTGTTGGAGCTGTGGAGAACAAAGACACACAATGCATGAATATCTGCTGTGATCAGTGCTTAATTGCAGCATTAAAGATCAGTTCAGCATAAAACAAATTGTAACAGCGTGTTCTACTAAGTCAACTCTTCAGACATTTTAATTATGAAAAATGTGACACATTAAAAGTTATAAAAATATAACAGGAGCTAAAAATAAAATAAAAATTATGTAATTAAAACAAGCATCAATAATAAATGAAATTTATAAATTGTGGTACTGCAAAGTAAGAATGATCACTGCTAGTCTAGGATTATGAGATATTATTACAAATAGCTCAGATTATGATTCAATAATTTAATGATTGACTGTGAGAGTGGAAATTAGGTTGAACAAAAGAAATAAAGTCTAGGAGAGGCAAAATTTCCACATTTTGACCATTTATACTGCTCTGAACATTTTATTAGGCATATTGTTGGGAGGAAAAATCCTAGTCTTCCTAGCACAACAAGTAAGACATTATCTCAGCATACCACTTACTTTTAAGTACACTTTTGCATACATCACTGAATTGATTCCCTAGTAAATCCTTTTCTTCCAAGAAACAGTAGAATATCTTAAAGGCACAGTGTACATGGGTATGTGTGTTTGAAATGACTGAAATTTATTGAGTAATCATTTCCCAACACTTTGCAACAGGAGTCTTGGTGTAAAATTACACCAATGAAAACAGAATATATGTACACATATACACTAACAATTGAGGCAATGTAGAAGGTGTCTGTATGTTGTGTTAGATACTCCATAACAGATTCTACATCCATAGCTCTACCCAATCCTAAATCCCAAATATTTTACCTCTCATTCATAGGGGAAAAGGGTGCATATAAATGAGCTACTGGGGAGTAGCTATCCAGTACGTTGTAAATGTAGCTATATTTCTAGCTGTTATGTACTATAGCAAACAGAACACAAATAAAAGAAAAAAGATTATTCTGATTTCTTGTTGGGCACTGACCTAAGTTGTATCATACTCCTGATTTCTTCAGCATATTGCAAAAAATTACTGAAGTACCATAATTTCTGTCATAACATCTGACAAATTAAAAAAAGACTGAAAAAAAAAAAAAGTGAATACAGCAATCTGTGTAGGGCTCTGACACATAGTCATTTGAATAGTAGGTTCAAAAAAAAAAATTAAAAATTTCATTTTTCTATTTTCGCCTTAACCATTTGGTTTGCTTGGGGTTGTGACATTTTGTAATGAAGTTGCAGCATTTCACAGGGATGTTGGTGATTATGAAGACAGAGCAAGAAACTAGCGAGGTATTTGCAGACCAGTAAAAGAAGACAAGCAGTCTGGATTTAGCTCATGCAGAAGGCTTTGATTCATCTGACTTACAACTTAGGAGACTGTCATATGTTACTCCATCCAGTTACTTTATACATACACAGACGATGCTGACACAACAACAACATGACCACTGCTGCTTTACTGCAGCAAAAAGCGAAGGCATTCTTGAGAGTCTGATGTTGAAAAGAAATTGCACAGGAAAAAACATGAAATCTTTTTCTCATGTGCACCTAACTTAGCACACGAGGAAATGGCCTCAAGTTGTGCTGGGGAAGATTAGATCAGAGGTAAGGAAGAATTTCTACATGGCAAGAGTGGTTAGGCATTGAAACAGACAGCCCAGAGAGGTGGTGGAGCTAAGAGATGTGTGGATTTTGTGCATAGGGTCATAGTTTAGTGGTGGACTTGTAGCGTGAGGTGATGGCTGGACATGATGATCTTAAGGGTCCTTTCCAACCTCAATGGTTCTATGATTTTATGGTTCTAACTTGCTGTATTTTACAGAAGAAAATGATCCATGTAAAGATTTGAGCAGCAACCACCTTGTATTCCCCAGAAGAAATGACAATAATGACTACCAACGGCCCAGACCTCTCATCACAGCTACACACAAGCTGGAGGAACCGGCTTCCAACTGCAAGCTAGAGCTTGACGCTGCCTCCAGGATAATGCTGGTGGGTACTGCCCTGGAAAAGACAGCATTTGTCCCTTTCAGTTCCATGTGTTCTTCCTCATGGAGCCATGTATAGATTTCTTTAGAAGACTTTTAGAAACTCTTTGCACAGAAGAAATGGCTTAATTTAGATTAACTGAATTATTTTCCTGGTAGAGCAATGCAGCTGCTCTGGATTTTGCCTGCAGGAAGGAAATACACTATGGCATGGGATTTGAAATACTCTTGATGTTGCAAGTGGTTAAGCCTAAAATAAGACCTCTGCCTCTGATGTTTTGTATTACCTCTTTTCATTAGTTGAGTCATCACTAGGGATGATCTGCAAGGACAGGTGGGGCTGAGAGCCACATGAGAGCATGCTGGTGCTCGTCTATGAGGTGGATGGTCATGTCAGGCCAGGTCAGGGACAGACGCGTTAGCTGGCCGAGAAAATTTCAGTAGCCTTTGAGAGCAACTCAATTAAAGAGACTTTCTTCTCCAACAAGAGCAATTCAGAACTCAAAATTAAATGAAAGTTTAAATTCTCATTCATCCCGGGTTGCTTGGTATTGCTCTTCACATGCTTTCTGCAGAAGCAGTCCAGCCCAGGATACATGCTGTTGTTAATGACACTTCCTGAAGCTATGCAAAATTTCAGCATTCAGTTAAAAGGCAGAGGTATAGGGAAAACCTACGATCTTCAAATTTGCAAATTTCTTTGCCTTCAACATTATTTTTTTTAAATATAACTAGCCATTTATAAGATTAAAGAATACAAAATTTGGATTTTTGCTAAAAGGGCTTTTCAGTTATATGCATAGTATATTGTGAAACAAAACTGCTTACCAATAGATTGAAATGAAGGAAACTGTGCAAATTCATAATAATGCTACTAATCACTCATCTAAAAAACTAAAGGTGGAGTTAAGCAAACACTTGGTGTTGGACAAAAGGCTGTTCATACAAGCAAAGATTTTCCTTTGAGGGGGATTTTGTTTCCAAGTCTCTACAGTATCTGAGAAGACCAAGCATTTTTGCCTCAGGTATTCCTCCATCTAATTTGCAATTCAAATTCCAGAACTGAATATGACAAAAGACTGTGAAGTTACCATTTAGTGAGTGATGAACTTAGACTTCAGTCTCCCTAGGAATAATTCCTGTATTGCATTTTGTATTTCATTGCAAAATACCACTGTGTTGGTCTTTGAGTGTTGTAGTTAAGGTCCCCAAAATACTATAAATGTAGAATATCACACAAAATAAAAATATTTTCAGGTCTCTGTATTTTATCAGTTCACAGAACTACTTATTTTAAAACAATGCAGATTGTACAGTGGGCCGTACAGTATGACTGAAGTCAAACAGAGTATAAATAAAATGGCAGAGGTAGCATAGAAATAAAAACAGAGCTTGCATAAAACGTCAAAGCTAAAAAAATATGATACGGTGAAGAGTAAATATACACTGCAAAGATCTAAATAATTTCCAATTTAAAATAAATATCTACAGTACTTCAGACTGAGATGGGAAAAAAAGGTTATCTTACTATGTACTTTAAACCATGATTCACTTAGTAATACATGACTGGGTGGTTTGAAATGCAGAATTAGTATTTGTGTGGCTCAAAAATATATATTAGCTTGAATGAGAAACTTTTTTCCTTTAAAAAATGTAAAGTAAATGAATTCATTATTTGATTTTAGCTAACAGTGGCTATATACAGAGCTTTAAAAGAGGTGAACGGTACTAAGCAAAGAATGGAAACTGATCTCAGCAGGGCTCACAATCTAAGAGGCACAAATACAAAATAAGAAAATGTAAGGAGATGTAGGATGCTTGCCTTGTAAGGCGAGGCAACCCCTTTGGTAAGGAAAAGCACAGAAGAACGTATACAATACAATGTGATTCAGAGGGAGAAAGGCCACAGTCAGACTGGAAGCATGAGAAACTCGAAGAAACTAACGGGGAATTCGAAAGTCAATGGGTTCATTGTGAGGCTCTGTGTCCATGGGACGAGGGAGAATGAAGGCATCTTTTGGAGTAAAAGGTTAAGATTTTCTGTGGATGAAGTAAGGCTAATGAGAGGTTAAAAACTGTTAAAATAATAGAAAAGTGTGTCCTGTTTTGATTAAACTAGAGGGGAGGGTAATAAGAGGGAAGTGGCAAGGGAGTGTCAGCTCACCCTAGAGGGGTTGGTATATGAAGAAGGAAGCAAGATTTGGTGATAGGCCTGATACCAGTGGAAAAATAAGAACAACAATCGTTAAACATGGTGATGACTAATGATTAAACAAAATGAATGTCCGATCAGAAAACAAAGAGCTAACATGATACAATTAAACTTATGTTCCAGCTATATCAGTTTATACTATTGACATACATATATCCATAGATCGGTGGGGTCAAACCAGTGTACGGGCATAGATAAGGAATATAGCTTAAGAAAATGCTCCTAGAACATTACTAAAACTCACTGCAAAATAAATACACCTTTTTTTTTGAATCCTAGACTTTATTATTTTTAAATATAAAGCAGAAGTAAATTACAGAAACATAAATGCTCCCAGACAAACACCAAACTCCGAGTTCAACAGCCAGCAGCCGTTAGACGTCGCTCACCAATTCATCACAAATGAGATGTGCAGAAAGGTATATTACATTTTCCAGATTATGGAAAAGTCTAATCTCCTCATTAGCAGCCAGATGAAGATGAAAAAGAAAATTAACACTTTTATTTAGAATCCTGCCAATACTTTCCCTCCACTGGTAAACAAAGTTGCTATTGAAAGATAGAGGCTGAGTATCCCCCTAGAGAGACTCAGTGCGTTGCCCGAGGGCTGCATTATTCTCGCTGACACATAAGCCAAGGAACAATATGTCAGCTCTGAACTCGAGTCTTCTGTAAAATACTAAAAAGACCCGGTCAAGCCTGAGAGCCTGCAATCTGTTTTGTATTTGTTTTTCAAAGTGTTCTTCGATACATATTTACAAGGTACAAAACATGCCCAAAAGGTCTTCCACAAACATTCAGGCAAAAGCTATCAAATCAAAGGGACATGGGCCAGTTCTCACGATTTGCGTTCACATTGAGACATCTGTCAGAGCAGGGAGTGGTTTCTTAAGAAAGGAATGCCAGTCCTGCAATTTGTGGTGTTGAATACAAGATTGTATAAAATTCTGGGAATTTTGCTGAAAGGAATGTTTCTGCAGTAGGAGGGAACAACAATATCCTTCTTCATTTCCCTCTCTGAAGTTTTATGGTTCTGATTCCCCTCCACACAGCCAGAACTAAATGACACGTTCACAAATCTCCCAGCATGGTCCTTATGCCAAAGAACTGCGTTGCTGGCCCTGAGTTACATAGCAGACTAGGGACATGATCCCTTAGCCCTTCCACACTGCTTGGTGTGATGGAGTGCTGGCTGCAGCCATCCCTGAACCACGAGCTGTCTCTCCAGCACCATCGCTGCTCTCATACAGAGCTGATGAACACCCCCAAGCTCTGCAGTGCATTGCAGCCAGGTCTGATCTTTTGCCAACTCTATTTTAATTACACTAGTTTTTATTAGTTTTTATTAGATTTTTGTTCTACTCAAGCCAAGAATAAATATGAATCAATCTGTACAGTAGTAAGTTTACCTTATTTTCCACTTACTTTGCTATTAGATGAACAGGTTAAATGTATTATTAATTAAAGATTATTAATGCTAAGACTACCATCAGTCATTAATATCCTTATATTTCCTTACCAATATTCATAATACATCTACCATTTTTGTCTTGGCTTGTAAATTTGTTGTTTTCTTGCTGTTTTTTGGTATGATAATCTTTATGTTTCCTTTCTTCTTAAAGATCCAATAAAATTCTTACAAACTTTAAAGTGCGCATCAGTTCTCAAAGATCTCTCTAGCTTCCTAAAATATTTATTATATGCAGAACACACAGCTTTTCAAGCGATTGTTTTACTTTCTTTGGTGTCTTTCCCTGTGCATCATTCCTTACTCCATTTACATTACACATAGAGCTGCTGGTTTGGCATTGCTGTTCCTTAACACCACCCTTTATCATCCTCTAATTCGCTTCCAAGTAAGAACTACACTTTCCTTTCACTGCACAAATCCCATTAACGCTATTAGGATTTACTAATGCACATCTAAGGGAGGACAGCCACAGTGATCATGATTTCTAAGACTCCTTGCTGCTTTCATGTCTTCGTGTATATCCTTTGTACTAGTCATTATGAAGGCTGATATCATCTCCAGTGAATACTTATTAAAAAGATGTCCTGTAATAAATCTATAAAGTTGCCATTTGGTTTTATTTTCTTTGTTTTGTATGTCACATTATTCCCTTCCGCCTTTCAGTTAAGTAATGTTTAGAGCCAGAAACAGACCTTAAAACCCCACTTCTGCCAGTCTTACTTGATGTTTTGCATATTTATCTTTGCTTTTAAATAAACACACTAATTCTTTCTGAGATAATCCTTTGTTTATATTAATAGTGTTGCAGAAACTGTGATTGTCTTCATGGAATTAAAGAAGTGAGGTTTGCTTCAAAGAAAGCATTTTTCCTTTGAAGAGGAAAATCAATGCTAACAGTGTAAGAGCTACAACAGTTCTCACCAGCTAGGAGGACCAATGCAATGCACAGGGTTTACTTAAGAACAAAAGTGTTGGACCGGACTGGAGGAAGAGTAATGGGCAACAGGGTGTTTGACCAGCTGGGTCAAAAAAATTGACTGAGCTGGACGGAAATCTGGGGGAGAACCAAGCGAAGCTCTGAGAAGCTTGCACATTGGTATTTCAGGAAAATTTGATAGCCGATTACATGGCAGCCATACACTGTGGGCTGCTCATAGAACAGCACCTCTGGATGATATTTGACTAAGTCAGACTGGGATTGGACTAGATTATCTTTCAAGGTCCCTTCCAATCTTTAACATTCTGTGATTCTGTGAAACCTTATGATGGCAGAGTTACCACCATGACATCAAATATTTTGGAGAAAACAAACCCGTAAAGTCTCTGGAGTGATTGTGTACGCTCCTTAAAAAATAAAGAAGAATTGTGGGAACAACATGGGAAATACAGAAGTTGTTCAGGATGTGGGAGACCACTGCAAGGTGGAGAAGCTGGAGGCCTCTTGAAGGATGTGGTGCAGGACATGGCTGTGTCTGCGTGGGAAGAGGAGCAAAGGGACTGTCACAGCTGAGCCAGGGATGGCACAGCTCACCATCTTCGATTCTCTGCACACAACCAATACACAAATCCTATTTTCATCATGTCCTGTGGAGTCCCTGTGCACTCTGGGACTGCATGCAGTACCATCAGGAGTTATTGTTTTAATCCACAGAAGTATTGACCAATTGTTGATTTAAGGTTGGATTTTATGCTCCCAAACCGGAGAAATGTAGAACAGGGCAGGGTGAAAGAATTAAAGTATCTGCTGCTGGCTTTCCTATCAAAGACTCCTCGCATATCATGTCAGAAGCAAGGACTGTCAAAGCCTGCACAGCTGGATTTCTACTCACTACTGCCTGCTTATCAAGGTATTTTCTTCTAGCAGGAAGGAATCTTGTTGCTTTGCCCATATTCTCCTTGACCATGCTGCCAGCTCTGGTACTGATGGTCATATGTTTCCTTTCAGCTTGTTTGCCCATAGCTTTCATTGTGTTGATCACTGCCAGCTCTCCGACTCCCTGTCATTCTTCCCTCAATATGTCTTCTACTTGTTTGTCCTTTCCTTTTCTGTTCTGGCCACTGCAGGCTCTGCCTTTGGCAGTGGTTTTGTTATGCAGCAACTATAGCGAATTCCATGTCCTTATGAGGCTTTTCACTGTTTTATGCTAATAACTCTACTGATTGATTTTTCCACTCTTGTCTATGCAGCAATCAGCCTGTGTGACATATCCTCACCATTCTCAATGCATCCCAAACGGCATTCCTGCCAATACTTCTGTTCCCAAATCCCCTTATACCAGCCACCAAAACACAACGTGTGTATAATGGGGTACAATTTATCTCCTGTTCTGAATACCAAAGACATTTTTGTAATTTCTGCAGATGTTTTTCCTTCCACACAGCAAAACACCGATACATGCTGGGCCCAATCACCTTCCATCCAGATCATTATCAAATTCCCTTCTGATTGCCAGCATCTGTGTTACACTTTTCTAATTCATTCAAAATATAAATAATTCTAACTTCTGAGCTTGTTAGCTGGTATCTTCCACTACCTCTCTGAATTCCCTTGCCTACTTCCCATTGAAATATTAAAATACTGAGAACACATATACCGAAACTGAAAACTGTAATATTTTTCTCTCACTGTCACAGAGGTACTGCTCATACCTTATCCTAACACCTCAACAGATGCTCCTGATGTAATGTCAACAACTTCCTATTATAAAACTATTGCACAGAAATTCCCAAGATCATATAAAAAGCCCCTAACTATGCCCCAAAGTATGTATTTTGAAGATTTTTTCTCATCTGTTTATATGACAGCACATTTCTAATTTTGAAATATTTATTTTATGCTGGTTTGGCCCATGCTTTATGGTCCTCTTTCACATTGAAACTTCACCGGAATTTTGCAGAGAAAATTGGATAAGAACAGATTTTCCTTTCTTGTCTGTACCAGAAGTGATGGGCACCTTCCCTACTCCCCGCTGCTTTAATGAAGCAGGTTCAAAGCAGTGTAGTGTTTGTAGAGAACAGCTCACAACAGGACATTTATTTTTAGGTTATTCATCAAAAGGACATATATGCTAGCTGTGCAAACAATTAGATTTTTAAAGTCAGTGTAAGTCAAACATTTTGTTTAGCTGTAAAACTGATCAAAAGTTGTTGGTGAAGGGCAAAAATTTGAAGGCCTACATTCACAAAATGGAAAAGCAGGTCTTCACAAAGCTGCTCATGAGCAGCATGGTAAATGAAGCTTTTGCTGTAGGCATGTTGCATTTTTTGCTTGCAGTTAATACAGCTATAGTTAAAACTCAGATTGTGGTGTTGACAAAAAACAAAAGTCAGTTGTTACAGGCTGATTTTAAGTAAGTGTATAAAGCAATAGGATGTCCTTTAACTTTCAGATATTCCCAATGTTCAGCAGAGAGGACATAACTCTGGGTTTCCTGGATCAATAATGAGAGACATGAAACCACAGAAAGTATCAATTTTGAGAATATAAAGAAGGTCCTAACTTAAAATTTTCTACAAAATTCCTTTCATGATAAGTAATACAGATATGCAAGGACAATGGAAAGCTCCATTTGCAAGACATTTTTTAAATGATGGCTGCTCTTACCTCCCTGTTCACACAGCTGTTGTGCTAAGGCATCCTTGAATATAACTTGGCCTCTATGAGTAGCTGTAGCCCTGTGGACATAAAAAAGACAACAATAAATAATGTAGCATACTCACTTATATATGCATACATGTATGTATATATGCATGAGTAATTAAATCAGAAGTCACATTCTGCTTTCTTTCTGTGCTCTTCTTTCTGCACTCTTTGTTTTCAAATTTGTAGAACAATTCATAGGGATTTTTTCTGTACACAGCAATAGAAAATTTCCTAAAACAAAATGGCTAGGTCAGTAACATAAAGCACCAGCACAGGGATTCAGTGAAGGTCAGGAGTTAAGAGCAGGTGCATCACAGAACTTAGCACACCACTCTATCTGTGAATGCCTACCTGCCTCAGAACGGAAAAGAAGAAATGGTTGCAAAGTTTCTGTCCTGGAAAATAATATTCACATGATCCAATAAGCTATAGCTATACTGCTATATGCTAGACAGAAATGTAGAGCTTGAATGGTTTTCCTGAAATCCTTTCTGGAAACGGGGAGAAAACTTGTCTGAAAAAGGAGAGCCCTCACTGCCCATCCTCTAACCATTCACCTTCTGAACAACAAACTATTTTCTTGGTCTCTGCTGATCCCTCTCTTTCTACTTCCACCTCTGAGGAAGTGATATGCCTATAGCTGCACATAGTGTTTCTGTACTTGACGTCTTACCAGTTTTGTCTAAAGAATAATTATTTCCCATTAATGTCCCACAACTAACAGGTCAGTTAATGTACCACGGAGAAAGATTTGCCATTTTGTTTTCTCCTAATCAGCTGCAGATCCAATGCAGTTTGTCTCGCTCTTGTCTTACAGTGCCGCCATGCTAACAGTGCTAGTTATTCTTTACTTCCAATTGCTAATTTCATCTCAGTATTTGTTGGTGTTGACTCTGATTTCTGATTTCTTGCAGTCAGAGCTCTTCCAATATCTTATACACAGTCTTCATACACGTTCCTCACCCTTTCCAAGTCAGTAATGTAAATAATTAACACAAATGAACACAAGATTCATCATTTTGAATTCCTTGAAGAAGCTTCTCAGTAAGACTCTGAAAGCAACTTTATGGGTGTGATTTTTCAGCCAGCTGTGTGCCCTCTCTAATGGATCACACCTGGCTTGCTTATGAAGCTGTCAGGGTGGAGCATAAAGGCATGGTCTGTAGATGAAACTAAAAGTGTATCTTTTTTTCCTCAGCTATTAGGGCAGTTACACTGACAGGGAAGAGCAATAAAACACATCTAATATTATGTTTTTCAGATACAGTGAATCCTCAAGGTAAAACTCATCTGCAAACTGCGAAACAGGAGTAAATGAAAACTTCTTTGGGATCTAATTAGCCTCCTGCTCAACTAGGAAAACTCTATCTACCCCTATTTGTATGTCCAGAAATGCAAAATTATGGCCACCTGATGCTCTCAGGGCACTCAGAGAACTCCCCTTCTCTGTGTGTGTCACTATTCCCAGCCGCCTGTACTTTGGGAGGCATAGGAAAAGCTGGAGTGGAGCCTCACCAGGTAGTAATATTTTAGTCGTAGTTCTGGAATCACATTATTGGTGTGAGGTTTTGGTTTTAGTCTCTGCCATGCTCATTAGGGAACTATTTTAGGATTTCAAACACTTTCATAAAATACAGCAGAAGTTCATGCCCTAGTTCTTCACTCTTCCTCTCTTACTGTGATCAGTGACCATACTGACCAGAAAGCAAAATAAAAACAAATACACTGCCTCCACACATTAAAAAGCCCAGAAACCTGAGACTTGAAGTCTGATTTGAAAGTAAGAACTCAAGTAACTTTTACGCCTGTGTTGTGATGGACATGCACTGCATATACATTTCTGCAAATTGCCTCGCAGGTATATGGGGACACACCAGACAGAATAAGACCAAACAGTCTCCAAAACAAACATGTACCCAAGCTGCTTCAAAAGGACTGGGTACAGTGCCTTTGGCTATCAGACAGGATGGCAGGACACCTCACAGCCAGGTTTAGGTACAGGCCAGCATCAACAGATGTGTTTTGCAAATGTATTTCATTTTGGGATGCCATGCCTTGAGCAAAACACCTGGCCCACTGTGCTTCTGGGCATGTACAAGAAAATGCCACAGCTGAGGAACAAAAGAGATTTTGTGCAACATTTCCATCCCTCCTCAGCCTGGCAGTGTGGAAGTCAGGACTCTTTGCAGACTGCAAATAACAAAAATTTCAGTTGGCTGTGGGCTGGGCTGAGCCTTCTGAGAAACCCTAAGCAGCCACACATGCTACAAGTCAGGATGTATGCAACAATGATAAACACAGAGGCAGATAGCAGTAAACTCTCAAAACACAGACCACTTGCAGAGGGGAGCTTGAACATGTACCTGAATGTAAAAAACTAACACCAGTTATACCAACCTGAGTACTGTTTACTGGAACTCTGCATGCATGTGAGAAAAACTGGGCTTGGGGACAGAGCCAGCAGCCAGCTGAATGATCTGCATCTTGCTGCGTCCATCATCCCTTCCTTGACAGCAGGCTTGGAGCCAATTATTGCTGCTCCAGAGCAGGATCTGTGCCCCAGGGACAGTGGTGCTCTGCAGGACAGGCACCGCTTCCTGCAGCACACATTCACGACAGCTTTAGTTTTGCAATGGGCATATGCATGATTTCTGCTCCAGCCAGGGCAGCTTCAGAGAATTATTGAGGGTATTGCTCCTGTCTGTTTTCCAGTATATCTGTTTGTTTTTCTCTCTATTTATGCCTTACGTATGGAGCAAATGCCAGCAGTATGGTGCAATTACGCAGGAACTAAGCTACTTTCAGAAAGAAGTGCAAAACATACATTTCCTGTATTGAACTGCCTTTGCTGGTGATGTTCCTACCCTACAGGCGAGCTTAATAGAACAGGATCATGACTTTGGATTCTTATCTCTTAGAAATGTGTAACCTATCCAAAACCATATCCATTCCTATACTGACACTCAAGTCTGAAAAATGCATCAGATTTATAGTAATTATAATGAAAATAGTATTGGCAATGTTAAAAAAATCTTTAGTAGAGAAAGAAAACAATTCAGTTATAAATTGTGGAGTTTTGTTTTGTTTTCTTGACATATGTATCTATAAACTGACTTCTGTATTGTTTTTCAAAAGCTTCAGTACAGCCTTCAGTGTAGTTAAATATTGCTTAGATTACTTACTAAGTATTAATTGATGTTACTCCACAGCAGCCTGCAGTTCTTCTGTCACTGTGTGCTATTTCCAGCCAAAGGGCAAGTGACCAACCACATATGACTTATCCATCAACTGAAAGGCAGCAATTGCATGCTCCGTGTGCCCCTGAGACAGCTCCTTGATAGGGATCAATCTTTCCCAGGGGGAGAGAAATAAAAGAAAAATGAATGGGAACAGGAATGTCCTGACATGGTAAGTGAGAGCTTTGAAAGAAAAACAACTTAGAGGTAATAAGGTTCCTCTTTACATTAACTTCACACCTCCATTAGCCTAGATGGATCTGTCTGCTTGGGGCTATGTAAGAGAGAAGGGAAAATGTGTTTTTAACAGCAGCAAGAGAGGATAAACTGCTGAGAGAGGGCTCTGAACAGAGGACAGAGGACAGAGGAAGGCTCTGTCTGGTGCCAAGGCTTGCTGTTGGTTCAAGGCATTACTAACTCCATGCTTCGGCATCAGAAATTCTAAACCAGAACTGCTCAAGGCGAAATCAGGTACTAATACAGACTTTTAGATCATCTGACACTGAAAAGGAAAAAAGAAATATAACTTCAGAAGTCTATGCTTGAAATATATATGTATAGTCTATGTAACCTGTGACAGAGGATGTGAAGCACCATCCTGCTAACAAGCTTAAAACCCCTTTATCCATGTGCAGCATTGCTAGCCTCTCTGAATGCAGCCTAAGTAACACCATTTTGTCCCCTGTGTGATGACACAAATCATTCCAGCCTTCAGGCTACTTGGGAGAAACAAGTCCAGAGACATACACATCCATTCCCATGTCCCTGCAGCTCCTGCAGTGTGCTGAGCTGCGTGCCAAGGGCAGAGCTCCGGCTTCAGATCTCCCTTGGTCATGCTCTGTGGTCAGCGTAGCCTGGCCCTTGTTCTGCTCTCAGACGGACTGGCAGCATCATTCCCATTTAGAGGGAAGGCACCAGCACAAAGGTGTTCAGGAGGCATGTGGGAACATAGATTTCCTACGGCAAAATGTCCTCAAAAGATTTTCAACAGGATCATGGAAAACAGGATTATAGAATCATAGAATGGCTGTGCACAGAACTGTGCTCCCCCACGATCACTGCAGGGAGAACTCTGTGCTAGTGACCTGATGGGCCTGGGCTAGTAAGGAAAATAAATGAACAATTGCTGACATTATTTAATGTTAAAGTATTTTGTATTCCCCAGTGGATTTGAGTGCATTGCCAGCATGCTGCATTTTAAATCAGGTGTTTCAGTTCAGGAGGGAACAGCTGGGCAGGGAGTGTGGGGCTGCACCCAGGCTCTGCCAGCAGCAAGGCTTAGTGACCATTTACTGTGCAGGGCAGGTGATGCTGAGGTGCACGTTATCCCCAGCCAGCAGTGATCAGGCCTCCAGCAGCAGCCAGGGTTGGCATGGGGCCTGCCCAGGGAAGTTCTAGGGTGGGCAGGAGAAGGTGGAGCGCTCGGGGCTCTTGGTCCCCATGTGCTTGTGCTCTCAGTGCTGGCTGAATTGTTGTTTCTGAGTTGTTTCTTCAGCTTCTGCTTGCCATGCAAACACAGTCTAATTAAAGAGCAGGAATGAGATTTGTGCGTTCTAAAAAACATGGTTTTGACTCTGCCTTCCCCCCTCACCCACCCCTTTCCCCAACTGTTTCTTCCCTGAGGTACTATAAAAAAGTCATCTGTCCTGGCCATATTCAGCAGAAACTGCCAGGGAAATCTGGCAAGTAAGATGCGATTATTTATGTAGACATTTGTGCAAGAGGCTGAAATTAGCATGCTTGCTCTAACAGCCTGGATCAGAGATGAAAAGCCTTTGGAGGAAACAGATTAAAATGTCCAGCAGGAGACAGGCTATGTGCTAGAGGCCAAGGAGCAACTGGTCCACCCAGGGCAGCTGTCCCAGGCTGAAGTCTGTGGGCCATGATCATGAACTTTGCTTATGCCTGACTTCATCAGTGGGTGAACATCAGGCTCCTTCGCATTCACATGGTGGAACAAGGGCCTCCTCTCTGTATCTCCTGCCTCTGATATTACCTCTAGGGGGTGCCCATGTGGTGAAGGCACTGGGAATCCAATCCAAGGGTGGTGTAAGCACCTCTGTGGAGATTTCGAAAATAGTAACAAAGTCAGAACATTTTCTGTCTGAGAGACGGAAAATGCAAAGGAAATGTCAAAAGGCTTCTCAGTAAGATCCAATAAACACAAAGGAAAGAAATCAAACTTTCCTTTTGCAAATGTATTCGGTGTTAAAACAGTATTTAAAGCTGCATGCTTGCATTTGTATATGGAAGAGAGTGTACTTGTACCAATATTTATCAGTTAGCATCATCTGAGATTGCCCTACCATTAACAAAACATGCATCACAATGTGGGCAAGGCTGGCAGAAACATCCCCTGTCTGGGACAGGCCAACATGTGCAGCTTGGGCTGTTTCCCCCTCCCATACACTATCTGTGCACACTAAAGGGTTCCCTGTAACTTACAGAATCATAGAGTGGTTTGAGTTGGAAGGGACCTTTAAGGCCATCTCGTCCAACTCCCCTGCAGTGAACAGGGACACCTACAGCTGGGTCAGGTTGCTCAGAGCCCTGTCCAGCCTGACCTTGAAGGTCTCCAGGGATGGGGCATCCACCACCTCTCTGGGCAACCTGTCCCAGTGCTTCACCACTCTTGTCGTAAAAAACTTTTTCCTTATATCTAGTCTAAATCTCCCCTCTCTCAATTTGAAACTATTTCCCCCTGTCTTATCACAACAGACCCTGCTAAAGAGTCTGTCCCCTTCCTTCTTGTAGCCCCCCTTTAGATATTGAAAGGCCGTTATCTGGTCTCCCGGGAAACTTCTCTTCTCCAGACTGAACAGCCCAAACTCTCTCAGCCTGTCCTCACAGGGAGGTGTACCATCCCTTGGATCATTTTTGTGGCCCTCCTCTGGACGCGCTCCAACAGGTCCATGTCTCTCTTGTGCTGAGGACTCCACATCTGGATGCAGCACTCCAGGTGGGGTCTCACCAGCACAGAGCAGAGGGGCAGGATCACCTCCCTTGCCCTGCTGGCCACACTTCTTTGGATGCAACCCAGGATGCGGTTGGCTTTCTGGGCTGCGAGGGCACACGGCTGGCAGCTTGTCCAGCTGTCCAGCTTGTCATCCACTGGTACCCCCAAGTCCCTTTCAGCAGGGCAATGCTCACTCTGTTTGTCCCCCAACTTGTATTGATAGCGGGGGTTGCCACGACCCAGGTGCAAGACCTTGCACTTGGCCTTGTTGAAGCTCATGAGATTCTCCTGGGCCCATTGATCCATCTTGTCTACGTCTCTCAGGATGGCACTCTGTCCCTTAGACATGTTGACTGCACCATAGAGGGGACTGCAAAATAACTTGTCACCTGTTGCTATATTACCAACATGCACGCAGCTAGTACTGCAGGGCTTTTCTCTCAGTGCATCCCATGCACTGGGACATGGGATGTAAAACCATCCATTTTTAAACCTACAATTTGAACCTCACTCCAGATGAGGCACTTTAAAAATGTGCAGTGGTCTGTGCACCCTTCTGTGTGTTGGCCTGATGTGCATATACAGTTGAAAGTCTGTACACATGGTCCAGTGCACACTTACAATACGCGTAGAGAACAGGTCTCCAAGACCTATCCCTAAACATCTTTTGCATAATTTTTTTTTTGTGTATGGTTATACGACCAGCTAAAAAACCCTCCTGTTTCAGGCAAATATATTAGCTGAAATATTGATATAAGAAGCCACTTGTTTTAACCAACTTATTCTTTCTCAAAATTAAAATTACTGATTAATTTTTTATGTTTAATCTCTTCTAGTGCTATCAGAAGAGCTGGGTTATTTGTAGGCTGAGACAGCCACCCTGCATTCTTAGACATGGGTTTTGAGTCAACTCAGGAACAATTTCCATTTCATTCATTTAGGTGAGGCAAGTTGTGCTGTTTTTATAACATTTAAAGAACAGTTAAATGTTTGAGAGGGAATATGGTCATTCTCCATAAATAAATTTAGGGTAAAATCTGAAAGGAGTAATATGACAGTCAAATGGTAACATCAGTTCAAGATCAAGCAGATTTAAGTTTTTATATTTTAACACAGAAGACTGTGCTACAGTGTGTGTACTTACAAAATACTGCTCTGAGAAGGGGTTGATTTAAGTACATATTTAAGTGCCTTCTTTAACCACGCTTTGAAATAAACGAAAGTCCTCAGGTAGAAGAATAAATGTAAAAAACATGCAATTGTAGAGTTGCACTCTCTGTATATAATAGAGAACGGATTTATGGCTACAGCATTGGAAACAGAAGGGAGTACAGGCAGCCCCAGCACCTACATATTATAATTTATGAGAATTTTCTTTTGTAGTCCTAAAAACTCACCAAATTTTAGTTTGGTTACAAGGAGCAAGTAGAGAAGAGGGATACAACAGAACAGTAAAGACGCATTATCAAAGAGGAAAAAAATAAGAATTAGCATGTTAAACTGTATGTAAGCACTTCCATCCTCTTTTCCCTGTATTTCAAAGAATAAAAAGATGCTTTTTCACTTCTATCTACATTTATGTGACAAGAATGATCAGAGCCTCTTGCTGACTGAAAGCAGATTAGGACAATACTTTCTTCCCAGCTACAGGAAATCCAACATTCACATTAGTGTTTTGCATTGTGTGATTATAAAGGAAAGCACATTCTATTTTTTCTACATTTCAAATAAAGAGTTTTTTCACAGTGGCATCTGCTAAGCAGTCAGTTCATATAAATAATAGAACAGGCATCCATTCTCTCTCTACTGACACAGTGCCAACAGCTAGGTCTCTGTTTTCTACCTTTTCCCGTGATTGGGAGAGGGTGCTGTCCTTGTCCTAGGTTTTGCAATGTATTGTGCTTTATTTACTAGTCAAACATTGATTGTATGGATTTTAGGCTGTTAATGTGTTGAGTATTTGGAATTATTTAAAGTCTATATTTAACCCTAGCCTAGTGAATGTATTGTTTATTTTTGTGATTAAAAAATACTGTTTTCTACAGATTTTACTTGAATAATCTTCTACAGTTTATATTTAATCAAAATGTCTTTCTATCACCTAAACTAACCTTTGAGAACAAAACAAAACAAAACAAAACAAAACAAAAAAAAAAACACAAGACACCTTTGTCTTTTGCTGTATCACAGAAAGAAACTTACAATTTGCTACGGATTTTCGAAATGCCTAACACCTCTAAAGGTATGAATGTAGAGAAGCAAATGGGCTTAACCGCATGTATTTAGTTCCTATATGCTTTTACAATGAATAGGATCCTTTTCTTAACAAGGTGCATTAAGCAGGTTTGGCAGTGCTGGGGTGACTTGAGCAGAGGGCCCCTGAGATCCCTGGGCTGGAGCCCTGCCCTGCGAGAAGGCTAAGGAACCAGCCTGGAGAGGAGGTGACACTGCAGGAACCTGGCAGCTGCCATCCAAGTGGTGAAGCAGGCTGTCCAGGGAGGCTGTACAGTTTTTCTCAATCTCTTAAAAAAGCTAAAAATCTGAAATAGCAAAGTCTGAAATAGCAAAATTTGAAACAGCACGTGATCCTATGGTGGGGACGCGTTTGCTTTTAAAAGATTCTCGGTAACGGAAAAAAGGATGATTTTAAGGACACCTTCTCTGTTCACCGCTCTCATGCCAACTGTATCACTGTTTCACTAAGGTTTGAGCAGCCTCCTGTTTTAGCAGCGACCTGTTTTTGCTGCCCACGGTCACAAAAGGATGCTGCCAGCAGCTGCAGATGAGCTGGACCATGCGAGAATGTGTAACCTCACTCCCTGTATTTGCTTTACAACCCACACGGGGAAATCCTCACATAGCCAAATTAACCCCATTTCTTAACAAACACTCAGTTCTGCATTAATTACAGAGATGCAACTGGTGCATCAATGATGTGCAAAGCAGATAACTAAGGAAGGATAAAACCTATATCTTTAGTCTAAAGCTAGAAAACATTGCATCAGACATCAGAATATCCACAAGCTGGATGTGTCCATGGGACACATCTCTGCTTCCTACAGCTTTACTGGACACTGAAATATTACCCTTCTTGTCTAATGTTTCTTTGTACTCTTCCCACTGCCCTAAATATTTTCTGAGGACTGAAAAACAAATGAATTGCACAAACCTTTCACAGATTGTTACAACTCACATTAGGGAAGGACCTGCTACAGTTGTTACTGAAGAACTGTTATTCTCTGTTTTTCCAAGAGGAAATTACAGCCCCTACTTGTCTCCTGCATATTGGGAATACAACAGATCTCCTNAAAAAAAAAAAAAAAAAAAAAAAAAAAGGCCACTAATCATACAAGGACAGTTATTTCTCCTCCTTGGTTTTTAATCTTCAGCCAGATTTACGGGTTGGAAGAAAGCACCTATCCCTTAAGACCACACCAGCTTACAAACAGAAATAGACAGGTGAAATATTGCCTTAGGAGAATAACTAATTCTGTCAGCCACTGAAAAAATGACAAATTTGTTAAGTATTGCAGAACTCCAGCCAAAAAAAGCAGGTGGAAGGACATCAGGAATATGTCATAAATTGGAGAGACTATGGGTGAGGAGGTCTGGCATTGATAACAGGAGCTGGATGGTACAGGGAAGTGTAGGAGGATGTCTAGGGAGGCGTTGCAGGGGAGGCTGAGACATGTGAGAATACCTGGGAGCAGTGTGGTGTGGGTGCTATGGGACTTACTGCCCAGAAGTGCAGCAATCACAGGTTCATAGCATAGCTTGGTGTTTCTTCAACAAACTTGTTTGTTTCAGAGATGCCCATTTAAGTAATGTTGCTTGTAAGCCATAGGCAGAATTTTTGATTCTTTCACTCAGGAGACCACGGGCTAGCCACATAGATTCCTTGTCACATCCCAGAGAAGATCATAGGATTGTAAGAAAATCTAGGCTGGAAGAGAGCTTTGGATGTGCCCGGACCAACCTCCTGCTCAGAGCAGTCAGCCACACTCACTGAACTCAAACAGCCCTGCTATGCCTTTTGCTGCACTGCACCGCAGCGTGTCCAGACTCACACTTCTGGTATCTGTGAACGATTTTACATAATAAAATACTGCTAAAGTTATCAAGATTTTTTTAAACAAATACTGTGATGTGAACTTTAGCTTAGTCAGTCACTTGGCACAGGCATAAACACTTAAATCTACAAGTCATTTGGACAGCAACCTCCCATGTAATACACTGTTCTAACAGTAATGAGTCTGAACCCATGCTTCTTACTAGGAAGCAATCCATGATTTATCTCACCCAGAAATAAATAACCCGCTAAGATACATTGCCATAATACTTCCTTTTGATACTGTGTTGGTAATAATTCTTTAAAGATATTATTGAAGAAGGACATCAAACTCTAAAAATCTTTCTCCTAAAGCAAAGTATTAATGAAGAGATCTATAACCACTGTCTTGAAAGAAGCCAAAGTAACAGAGAATCTGTAAGTAATAACGTAAGTACTTCCAGGGAAGACATTTGGTGTCAGTTCTTTGTTACTGACTCATTTTTTCTCTGAGCATAGATTTGTTTTCAGAAATTGTTGGCAGAAGGAGCACAACATTAGAATAAATCTTTGCAGGAAAATACCTTGATGATATTCTGAGAGTCTTCAGCGCACTCCCAGTGCTGGGTTCCCAATGTTTCAGGTGAACAAAAAAAGGCAATATTGGGTAAAATACAATCAGATTTTGACTTCATTTATTTGCTAATGACAGTTTCTAATCAAAAAAATACAACAGGAATTCAATTCAGTTATGTTGCCAGGAAGGTGAACTTTTCTAATACACACAAATAAATATTGCACAACTACCTGAAATATTGCTTGGGTTCTCAAATTCCCATGCCTGGAATTCCAAATACTAAGGATTCCAGATGAAGGCATTCTTTGGAGACCTGCACATCTGGTGCTGTACATAACAGAGTGATGCTGGAAATTAGGGAAATTTGTGAGTAATTTGTATATCTAAGAAGTTTATGGTTGATTAACAAAACAGCAAACTTAAAAAAAAGAGCTAACACTTGCAATGAAATAGGACCTTGTCTCAAAACTGATATGCTAATGGTTTTTCAGAGTGACACATTTTTTAAGAATTTTTTTTTAATAAGTCTGCATCAAATAAACAGCAACATAAAAGGTGAATTTGTCCTTGTGAATCTCTCATCTTCAGCTGAGGAACTTCTGCAGTAGGTCCAGCACTGTATTTAGTACAAGCCCTGTGCTGTTAGGGAAGACACATGCCCCATAAGCTGCTAGGACAAATTCAGGAGTGTCAGGATAAATCAGACAAATGTTTTATTGCATGCTGGCACTTCGGAGCAGTCCCTTTGGCAGAAATACATTGAGTACTGGCTCCATAAGAGTCTCCTGGCAATGGTAAGCAGTAACATCCCATCTCTGAGCTAAATCTTCCTGTGCAAAGTAAAATGACCAGACATCTGGTAAAAATGACCAGATGTCTGAGCATCGCTGTTGTGGATGGATTCAAAACAGACACCAGATTTGATGGAACATCATATAATGTTACCACAAGTATTTCCCATTTTAAATGGCAATTCCTCTTTTTGAATGGTTGGTGAACACCCAGTGATCTCCGAAGAGAAAATCATAGCTGCCTAGGGAATATCTGAAATCTTGAAAAACTACGAGCAACAATGCACCATGAGGTACAATGTACTGTAAGGCTTGTTGCCCCTATGGATGAGATGGATGTGGCTGTGAGCCAAAAGACTCAAAGCAAGTCCCATCAAACAGATGGCAGGAATAACAGCAAACTGTAAACTGGTAAAGGCGTATGGATGACAGAGATACAATTATCCATTTAGAAGAAAATGAGACATCTCCAAGAACAGCATCTAAACACAATGCTGCAAAAATAGCAGCCCTAAGTATGCAGGACCACTTGTTTGGCACATGCTGAGGAAACAAACAGACTTCATTCATTGGCAGAGGTTTACTCTGCTATGTTATTCTACTAGGAAGACTGTGAAAACCACTATATTGCCAACAAGGAAATACAATATAGCTGGTGATTCACCCCTTGTAACTTCCAGGTGCATCCATTGCTGCAGATCCCTCAGCTCAAGGGCTCACAGTAAGTCTGGATTCCTTGCATGACATTGCTGCACATCTTTTTTTTTAAGTTTATTTACCTCAGGCCAATCCCTTATATTGAAGCTGAAGACCCGTGTTTGTATATGAGCAATACTCAGTGGACACATGTTCGCATGTATCTTTTAGGTTCAGAATTTCAAATTATGGATTTATATTTCTCAATGCACCTAAACATTGTTCTGACTACACTATGGATTGGATAAAATGATACAAAAAACTGTGAGAATTCCTAAACAAAAAGAATCAGAAGCCATCATAAATATTTTAGATACATTTAGTCAACAACAGGTGTCCAATTACAAATCTTTTCTGTTTTACTTTTTTGCTAAACTTTAATTGTTGTCTTGTTATAGAGAAACACCTCAGTGTTTTGCAGCTGTGTCAGTAGTGCTGTGGAGGATTGCTCTTCAATATCTTCCATGCTGCTACCTGATCTTGCAGAGAGTATAACAATAAGAACATTTTAAAGACTTCTGATCTGTTGGCTTCAGGAAGCATAGTTGAAAATGTTCTTTTTTTCCAGATCACTTCATACATTTTATTATGTATAACAAAATACACTCATTTTAAGCATATGATTTTCAAGCGCTGAAGTTTATACTCCAGTACTTAGACATTGGTCCTACTGAATTTATTTTTAAAGGAATTGCACCTGTGTTTATTAATAGTCTATTTTGAAATACTATTCATGCTTTGAAAAAATGTTTACAGGAATTAACACTCCTGACACTACTATCAAAATAAATATGAAAGTCTCATTCTATATTTTAGGGGGAATATACTTTAAAAAAAAAGATCCCATTTAAAGCCTTGATGTCAGAAATTGCCAGCTGCATTCCTGATGCCAGGTGTGATGGACCATGTTGCTTTTTGATTTTACAGTGAGCTCATGGGTTTCACTTGCTGCGTGTCCCTGTGCACTGCCAGGCAGTGGAGTGTGCACAGCCATTGCCCACCTCGGATAAGGAGAGGTGGCTTCCAAACCACACCAAGTTCATCACTTAGGCCACACAGGTATTGTATCTCTGATCTCTAAGATGAGACTGTACGTGACAGTACTCCCCAGTGCTTTCTTCGGCTGGGTCCTCCCTATTCAGACACCCAAGATAATACACCGAAGCTGCTGACAGCTTTCATTGGAACAGACCTACAAGTACAAAAATAATTAGAGTAGGGAGAAGGATTGACAGACAGCATTACCACTCCGTCAATATATCTTAAGCTAAACATCCCTACATTACATTTAATTTTCCTGCATGTTTTTCTTTTACTCGCTTTTAATTGGCACAGGCACATTTTGATGCCAGTGATGGCAAATTTTATCACTGACAGTCTGAAAACTGAACAGCTGCCCAGGAATTGTCTCCGTACTATGTCACCACGAAGTGTAGTTACCCATTTTAAAACAAAACCTTCCTAACCAAATGACACACAAAATAATGAAGAAAAATTACCCTCATCATTGGTGTCTCAGAAGTACTAGAAGGTGAAATTCTGAGTTTGCAGTTAGTTACTGCTGTCGTTAACCCTTGATCCTAACGGAGCTCTGTTGTCTTGATCACACTGATGTCATTAAGTAGGTCCATGATAGCTCTTTTACTTGCACTCTCACATCCCGCCAAAGACGCCACAACTAACAATTCATCAGTTTTCTTTGCGAAACTGAGGAAGCAATCTTTTAGGCTCATTCCTCAGGGCCACCAGGCACCAAAGGCACTTTCCCTCCCTGCAAATTCTCAGCATGCTTCCTTGACAGATCTGCCACAAAACCAGATCTCCCAGGGTGCAGCTTGAGTGCTGGCTGCCCACGGAGGTGGGAAGGGTGCTCGGAGATGTGCTGGAAGGAAGGTCCTTTCCCCACTGAGCCATGCTTATTCCAAGTATATATTCATAGACAAGGACAGGGCATGAAAGTTGTGACATAATGAGCCCAAAGACTGATTTTTCTCCCTGTCCAGTAATAAGTTATATTTATCCCATTCTTTTATAGTATTTTGCTTACAAACAAATTCTCAACCGAAGTTTAAGATAATAAATGAAGAATATTTCTTCATTTCCAAAATGCATTTTTTCCAGTTTTGACTTAGGCATAAACATTGGTAGTCTTCCATGAACGCAGCTCCTTTCAGTCATACATTTAAAACATGTGATGGCTATTTTGCTAACTCCAAGAAATGTTAAAGACAGAATGTCACACTTCTTACAGCCGGGCAGGGAACAAGCCCACAGTGAGTGACAGCCCTGCAGTCATCCATAGGTCTCACATACCTAACACTGGAAACAAACCATCCCAACAGCATGAAGAGTTAAACCTTCTTACTTCAAAATTACCTTTATATCTGAACAACACTGTAAAGAGTTCACCTACACTTTGAATAATATTGAGGTAAAAACACATTTCCAAGTTAGACCTGATTTATATAAATTTAGGTTTTGCTATATATATATATATATATTTCAAAAAAGCTAAAAGGGAGAGGAATATTTACATAAAACTAATTAAAAGTAAATAAATGCTAGATAAATGTTCTTACAGGGTTTTCAATGCTCAGGATTTCAATGCAGTAATTCAAGAGGAATTTAAAGAAATAAGTAAAAAAAAAATATAATGAGGACAGGTTTTATTTATATTCCTGTGGGGAGAGAAATGAAAATAACAACAAGTAATACTAAAAGCATTACATTTTAAAATTGTAATTTAAATAATCAACAACGGTATTTATAACACAGAATAGGCAAGACTTATCTTTAAATTTTTGGATTCCTTTACTAAGCATTTTAAGTATATTCATGTAAATATATTCCTTTTTAGTTTGTGGTGAAAATAATGATACCATTTGTACCCAAATAAATAAAACCACAAATGTTATTCACTTGACAAACTGCACCGTATTGCTATATATTATTCACACACAGAACATAAGGGCATATAGAGAGAGTCTGAATGCAATCAGAAGAGGTATTGTAAAGCATATTTTTGACACCTTCTAGCCCAGCTTACACCTAAATGAGAGATTGGTGCCTCTTATGAATTAAACATAATTCTTGATTTATGTTCCGTAACCCTTGTATCAAAAACCATAGTTCCAGAGCAATGTCACTGTGAATTCATTTAATGATATTGATGGTACAGCTAACACAGAGAATGCAAAGTAACAAGCAGTGCAGAGCACGGCTTTATAAATCACTCCTATAGAGCACTAGGCAATAAATAACAAGCCATTAATTCCCACTAAATTATGCTAAAATACTTAAACTACTTGTGCGGCAAATTATAAATGCTTGCCATTTCTGGTAAAAATGTGAAACTTCTGACCAAGAAATTTTGTCAAATCCCATTACACATATCAAACTTTAGATTAATTGGTTTTAGATGAGAATTTGTTTCTTTAAAACTAGAAGCAAATTACAAGAAATACTGCAGCTATGTCATCCTCGACACTATGCACATTCCGGTGATGCAGCATGCCAAGCCCTTCCCAGTGCCCACCGATTCTGAATCACCCCTTTGCTTCTGAGTCAAGGATGTGACTTTGTTGGCATCTGCCCCAACACCTGGCAGTGCTGGCGCAATCCCTGCATGCAAGGAACCAGCATCGCCCCACGCTACCAGCTTGGCCTCAGGAGAGCTCATCCTGAGGGTGTACGCACTGTGTGTGGTGGGGCTGCCTATTGTGCAGTGCTGGTCTGTGCAACTGGATTTAAAACAGCAGCAGTCTGACAGAGATTAGGAAATGTTCTCCTGGAAGAAAACTAAACTTAGAGTGCAGTGAGTGATCAATTTACAAAAACATCTGGCATTAAAGGTAGTCAAGAGACATTAAGCGTGAGAGTCTTTGGCAAGAAAACCGGATGAGCTGTTTCTTAAGGTCAAATCTCTAGTATCTGGGGAATTTAGCTTCAAGTGAATTTACTTTCAAGTGTTGACTTTTCTGAAATTACATAGCACAAACTATATATCTCTTTGTCTGTGTCTGAGAAGCAGTAAAACCACCTCCAATTGTATTTAACAATTCTAACTTTTTGTATTCTTCAGAGATCCAGTTTCATGTCCACTTCAGTTTGTGAGGCAGCAACTGTAGAGCTGGCTTACGACCCTATTGTGTAGGCCATAAGGGGTATGATGGATTTAATGTAACAACCACAAAAGAAGAAATTTGCTTTCCCAGGAACTTTGGGACCCCAGTCCTGACATATGACCCCAACAAGGAACCCCTCACATAAAGCTGTGCACAGACTCCTCTCCCTCCTTGTTGGACCTGCTAATAACTACAGAGGACCCGATCAGAGAAAAGTAATTGTGCTCAACAGGGCAAGATTGTAAACCCAAGAAATCTGGTTAATGTACCATGCACCGACCATACTGGCTGGTGCCCAAAGAGAGCTCTTTCATGATACTTAGCCTAGCCGGACAAAAAGGGAAAAATAGCAGCCTGGCAATTTGTGTGCTATTGCACCCAGGGCAGCAGTTTTATTCTTTTGTAAATCTGTTAACTCCGAGGACAAATTCCTCTCTTAAATCTTAGTGAGGAAGCTGAGGGCTAAAGCAGAGTGCAGGAGATGGCCACTGTCCCAATTTCATGCACATCGCGATAAAACCTTTCAATAACCGCTTTTTATCTTAATTAACAAACAGTGCTTAAAAAGGCAATAAAATTGCTGGAACTATTAGGAGAGGATCTGTGTCAAGCCTGGGTCGATAATGCTCATTCTCTGCACAAACTCTCCCAAGGCCTGGCTAAGCCTGCACCCCCACGAGCTTCACTGTCTCACCACAAGCTTGCTCCTTTCTTTCTTTCTTTCTTTCTTTTTTAAATTTCCCACGTTGTTTTTTCTGTTCCCACCCATTTTTGTATCTCCCAAAATAACCCTAAGAATTTACCAACAGTAAACACAGAAAGCAGATCTTTCTAACTATCCCGTCTGGAATTATATCTCCTATTTTAACTTTTCCTTTGAAAAGAAACCACTTAGTCTAACATTGCTTTAGCTATGTTTTTAGAATAAAGAGGTAATTATACTCTACATATACAAGCCTCAACACTAAAATTTAGCTTCATCTATCCAAAACTGTGTATCAGTCTCTGGAAGACCAGAGATTATCTAAGTAACGGCAGGTTTTCCCCTTGTTTTTTATTTCTACAACCTCCAACAGCCCTTTGCACGCTAACAGCTGCAGAGCGCTCTTGCTCTTTAATTTGTTTCAGCAGTTGCATGAGCAGATTGAGGTCAGCATAATGCCCTCAAAATTCCTAGTGGCAAACCACTGGTGTTACATACATTAAATCTGAGATGGCCATGGCCCAGGCTTCTCCACATTAGAAATCCTGAGTCTGACCCAGTTATCCAGCTCAGCTACAATGGTCCCAAAGAAACACAGCAGCAGAATCTAATCCCGTATTTTGCAAATATTATATACAGGTCATGCATCAGTCTGTAGGGGACCTGGTTCAGTTGTAAAATTCAGCAAAATAAAGCATTAAAATACAATGATATCTATAGATAAATACAGACTGTTTGTATGAACAATGACAGTCCAAATCATTACTGCTTTTTCTAGCAACTATCTCAGCTATATCTCCTGATTCTAACAAAACCCTACAATAAAGTACTGCTGGCAGCAAAAGTTACACTTCTCACACTTTGCCTTAGTAGGCCAGCGCTCGCTCTGTGGCTGAAGACAGCTATTCTTAGTTTGGTGATATTTTGGTAACACTACTGACGATTTAACTTCACCCACACAGACTCCCTGAATGCACAACTCCACATACGTGCAGCAGGCAGCCAGCACTCAGCTGCACTCTCCCTTGTGCGCTTCCCAGCCATGGCTGGAAGTGGTCTCAGCCTCTGGCAAGTGCTTAGTGAGAGAAAGTCTGCAGGAATGCACAAGCATGAAAGGTATTATTACATTGCTACTTGTCATGCAAACTTTGCTAAGGGTCTGTCAAAATTTCATTACAAACCATATTTTTCAGGGGGTTCATAAATCAACCATGAAATGTATTCTGCTCTTTAACTTCTCACACAAAGAATACATCCTAATAACACTATTATTTTGCCAATTTAAAACAAAAATATACCAAGGTTTATTAAAAAACTATTTATAACTTTTTCAGATGTCAACTGGATGTAGAAAGGTATTGGTAAAGCACGGCTGAAGAGAGTAATGCAAAGCTTCCAGCATTGGCAAAGGTTGGGCTTCCCTTGCCCTGTGATTTTGTTACTATACCTGAATATCTAATGAAGCTCATGGCAACTTTATAAACTTGTTTTGATGTTCATGTTTCCACTGGGGTTTGTACCCTTCAGGTGTTAGAATTGTTCCTCAGCCCACAAGCTACTCACCAAAGCCTCCATGCAGCTGAGAGCCCTCAGATATGTGCCACAACTCCTGGAGGTCTGGGGCATGCCCAGCTCCAGGACCAGCTCCCAGGATCTCAGGATCATCATCCAGGGGTGACAGTTCCCCTTCTGCTCCAGCTGGGAATTCACATTACAAGTCACATTCTGCAGCAGGAAAGCCCTGCTGCTAAAAATGGGACAAAACCCCAGCTCTGAAATCCAGCTCAACTGCCTATGAGACAGGTGTACATCAAGGGCCATGAGCTGCAGATGCAAATACATCACCTTTACCAAACTAAACCACTGCAACTAAACTATCCTTAATGACAAATGTTAGACATCCAAAAGTCATCTTTAACCAATCACACAACATCTGCCCATCTCAGAAATATTTGTTTCTGATTATATTTTATTTTTTAAAATTCTCTTAGTCCACTGGGACTTATAGCCAGAAACTATTCCAGAGCTCTGAACATAGTCACAACCTGTAATCCTACCTTCTAGTTAGATCCATGATGGGTTACAAACAAACCATGGAAATTTCCTTACAAATGTAAGTAAACATTCCTGGCATATCGTAGATAGTAGCAAGAGTGAGATCTTTTTGTCATTTGTATTTCACTCGGCTAAAACATGCTAACAATTTGTACACATAAAGTGTCTGTCTGAGATGCTTGGTTTTTGCATCAAACAAAGCATTAAAAGATCAACCCTTAAAGCTTAACAATAAAAACAGTCAAGTCATATGCACTGAAACTAATGACTTTTATGACAATCTACTTATCCGCCACATCAGCCTGGCAATCTAATGCATGAACTCCTGGAGTCTTAGTGCCTGAAGGTTGCGCCATATGGCACTGTAATGTTAGATTTAAATTTGGCTTCAGTATCCTCTCTTTAAAGGCACAAATAAATGTACTAATAGATACAAGAGGACTGCATTCATTTTCAGAAAATCAACATTAATTTGCACGTTTTTGAAGCACAGCTTATTCTTGGGGACCACTACCCTAAGAAATAAAGCCTGTTTGTCAGCATGGACAACAGTTCCCAGACAAGAGGCCATCATGTGGCTTTGCAAAGGAGGAAAGGGAACTGGGTCACCAAAAGGCAGAAAGCACAACTACATGCTACTTTCAGTGGATTTAGTCATGTCTCTTTGCCCAAGTCCTACCCTTCACTGAAAGTCACTGGGGTCTCTCTGGTGTAGTTGCATGGGGGACAGGAGAGTGCCCCTGTGGATTTGTGTGGGGTGAAAACCTCACATGGGCTGCATTCGGATGTAGCCATGGTCTTTATGAGATTTCACAGGCCAGCCCTTCATAACTCCTTCAAGCCAATGTAACAGCAAAGAGCAGAAGGCTGCACTCCTCCCCTACTCTGCATTAGCTGACAGTGCAAAGAGTAACTCAGATGCAGAAAGAGATTTCAATCCCTTTACTCACTTGAGTCTGGGGCTTCTTCTTGATGTGAACAACTGGAAAACAAATTCCCCATACAAGTTAAAGACTCCATAGAAGAAGAAACCTATTGCTGAAAGACATTGGAAGACGCAACACTGTTCTCTGAAACAATAATATTTTTATCATGTTAAGTAATAATAGAAGTCTCTTGACTTCTTGAATAATAGAAGCCTCTTGGGACCTTTTTTGTAAGGTCATTCCAAAATAGACTCACTAAAACAAACAAACAAAATGACAAAAATTTGTCCACAGATAATTGGAATGATGGCCTAATTGCCCATGCTATTTAAAACACAAAGCTCTGGCTAACAACATCAGTGATCCAGAAAGCAGTGCCAGCTCTGAGAGCGAAGGGACACTGGCTCCACAGCAGGGCACTTCACCAAAAGGAAAGGTCAGCTCTTCCTGGCAAGCAGCAAAATACCCAAACAGATTCATGGCTGCTGGCGAGGAAGAGTCTCACGGCTGAAATGTTTGTCCTTACAAACATTGCAGCTGAAATTTTGGATGATGTTCAGCATGACTTGAGTCCTGCAAGGGGATCTGGTGGTATGTAGGGCACATGAGCTCCAGCTGCACCAGGGGCCCCACACCTGAAAGTTTCCTGGACATGGGGACTCAGGCATGTGCAGTTTCCACAGCCCAACCAAAGCAGATGGTCTCCCCAAAAACCCAGGAACACTGGTGTCTGACCAGCCACACTCCTATGCCTCTACCTCTCACCAATGTCCCTGTGTCCACCTTCCAGCACACTGGCCTTGGTCAGTTCAGTAAACCATGGCTGTTAGTGATCTTCTGCTCCATCAGTAACAGGCTAAAAGGCAAAGAAATGAGCCTGGAAGTGGTCAGTATTGACCCACTTCCCACCTCAGTCCAGGGATCTCCCTTCACAGAGCAGGACTTTTCCCACTCACCTGAGCTAATTGGGTGACAATGTCCCCTCAATTAAACCCAGGCACTGGACAGCTTCTTACAGCCAGAGGAAGGAGTCAGAAAAAAAAAAAATCAGCAAGGCAAAACTTAGCAGATGATAGACAAGGGATCTGAGTTTTAATCCTTAACTCCCCCATGGGGCTGGAGTTCACACATCTCTGGATGGATGCTTCCAAGCCACAGACTTCAGAATGTCACACTGTGTCACACTCAGCAGAGAGCTGGACTCCAGCTACTCCTAGCCCAGGATGGCTCCACAAAAAGCCAGCCCTGCGTGGTCCAGCCTTCTCTACCTTTGTCATGTGTGTTAATGGGTGTACCCACAACCCAGGCAGAATAGGTCCTGTAAATCCAGATCAGGTATGGAATCATAGAATGGCTTGGGATGGAAGGGATCTTAAAGATCATCCAGTTCCAACCCCCTGCCGAGGGCAGGGCTGCCAAGCCACACTCATCAGCACATCATGCTGCGATCAGGTGTACAAGCTTAGACTAAGTGACAGCGGGGACTCAGCTTGGGGCAGGTATTCTCTGGGAACCCCAAATAGTGTTAGAAACCATGAGGAAGAGCCAAAAAGCTTGTTTCTCCAGGGAGAGGAGCCCCTCCTGGGGCTGGAAGCTGCACTATTAACTACATTCTTCCATTCTCAGGGGTGGAATAGTGAATTACTGACTATGTGACATCCTTTTCAGACTTGGTTTTGCTTCCGCAAAGACATTTACTGTAAAATTAGCAGATTGAAAAGCCCAGGTATTAGTTAGTGTTATTTATAGACAATGAGCATTTCTTTCACTCCACTGTTTTAAGAGAGTTAACCTTTCTAATAATTGTACATGTCAAAGAGACAGTACTTCCAAATGCTACCAGATATGGCTGTCTGATTAAGATGCACTTTAAATAGAGGTGTTTTATTCTTTTTCTTTCTTTCTTTCTTTCTTTCTTTCTTTCTTTCTTTCTTTTTTTTTTTTTTTACTTTTA
>VXAV01000517.1:193667-209230 GCA_013399715.1 Alectura lathami | reverse complement strand
GTCATTTTCCCTTTTAATTTTGGCAATCTTAGAAATTTTAGAGAAGTTTCCCAATACTTCACATGCTGTCACAGCATCTTCAAGCTGTCTTTAGTGTTCTTCCATCGTATTACGTGTAACAAAAAACTTTTATCTCATCATTGCAGCAGCTGCTAATGAAGATCTCTAGGCTTTTCTTTTTTTTTAATTGATAAAGAGAGAATGACAAATACTCTAAGCAGCTATTAAACAGTACTAAATCAATGGTGTTTTACACAATTTCTATAGAAGCATACAGCACATCCACTTTGATATCAAGTGAGTTAATTGTGATCAATGATACCACACTGAAAAGCAAACGAATTCTTAATGACAAGAAACTTTACATGCTACAAAAATAGGAGCTAAAAAGAAACCTCATTGCTGTATTTTTCATGTCACATCATTTGTAACTACTGCTATGCTAAAAAAACTAAAAGGAAAATGAGTATTTAAAGATTTATGAATCAATCAATTTACAGCATATGATAGGATTCGGAAAGAAGGATAAGTTTGTTTAACATTTGTTTTTCTCTGTGTTATTAGAAATTCATTTTAACAGACATTAGATTAATTAGAAAGTTAACATTATGGAATTCAGGGTTATTTTTTTAACCACTGAATACAAGACGGGAGACACAATGGTTGTCCTTGTCTCACTTTTACAACCTCTTTTGTTTGACTTGTAGATTTTAATGTGCATCATAACACCTCTCATCCAGAAGTAAGAAATTCTCTGGGGAACACTTGCAGAAAATAGGACATTGAGTCCATAATTAAAGTAATCTCTTCCCAGGCAGATGCTTCAGTTGGCTCTGTTATCACATATTACAAAAGGCATCTTGAGGCCTATAAAATGTGTGGCAAATGGCTTTTGGAGATGAGAAACAGCAATTTTTCATCTAATTTTGATCCATAGACATGTAAGTACTGTATTGCCACTTTTTGGTATAGAGCCAAATAACTATTGTGGCCGTTGAAATAAGCTTGGCAGTAACCAAAATTAAAGAGTACTCCAGCTTTTATACTCAGTCAGGAAAGCCTTTTTCTAACCATCTTTGCACTTAGCAAATAAGCATGCCATCTCAAATATGCGTGTTAATGCCTACATCTGGATTTAGAAGAAAGGCTTTATGCAGCTTAACTCACCATACACATTCTCTCTATATGTGCTTGTTAAAATCATCATTCAAATTACGGCCCTAACATCTTCACTGCTTTGCAAAGCAGTCTGTGATATTGATTGGAAGTGTTTCTACAGTTTATCTCTTGTATTTTAGGACATTCAGGACATTGCTCTCTGAATGTGTAAGTAGGTTCTGCAAAGTAGTTTGTTCATACCAGTTATATTCCTTTGCATAAACACTAATGCTGATAGGATCTGGGTGAGTTTTTTGAAGCACGTTTTCGGTCCCTGACTGCAACTGATGTGTCATATGTTGGCAAGAATTGATCTCAAACTAGTGAATTACTGGCAAAAAAGGGAGTGAGACTGACTTTCTTCCATTTATTTCTTCAAACTTGCTGTTTTAAACTCTTCCCTACTTGGGTGGGATTGCTGGAGAGCTGCTTATTGTTTAAGCAGTTTAAGGCTTCAAAAACACATTTTTCATAGAAAATGTCACAAGTAAATGTACATTACAACGTAGACTAAACAGCTTATGCTGAGTGAAGAGGGATATTTAGAAAGGTATGGGATAACATTTTAGATTTGTTGCATCTCTATTAAGAACTAAGAGATCCAAGCCACTGGAAAGGATAAAGGAAAATAATGTCTTGTTAGGAAAACATTTTTACAAAGCTATGGTGGTATTGTATTTGTAAAACACCCGTTATGAGAACAGCCATTAAGCAGCAACAACAGCCAGCAAATGGCATGTAAAATACTTCAATCATTTGCTTTTAAAATGAAATTTATTGTTACTTGAATTGGTGCAGCATCTCCAAGCCTTCTACTAGGTGATTGCTTTTCTGTATCAAAAGATATTGGAACACCACCCTTGCTGAGAGCAGCTACAATGATGAGCCTGACCTAAAGACATCATCGTGGCGTCCACCACTGCAATAACACCATGTCATCATCAGGAGAGCGAGTGCCACCCTGGATACCTATGACTGGGAAATCTGCTTCTGTGACTGAGCTGCTGAGCTGATGCCAAAGTTACTGCTGCAGTGCTTGCCCCAAACAGCTCACAGCCCCACCAATACGTTAATGCCACAGTCTAACCAAATCTAGTAAGGTATAAGTATTGTAACACTTAATTCTGCCATACTGGCCTTTTAACATAACTATTAAGGCAGATACGGAAATGGCTGCACCATTTATTAATTCTGACAGTTAATGCTGTGCGTCCCTCTTTGAGGTTATCTGTTCTGCTTCCACACTGGACTGAAATTTATCAAGGGCATTGTCAAAAAGTAGCTTTCACTCTATAGGAGAGAGGGAGAAAAGACAGACACGCTGCACTGGATTCAAGAGTGAGAGACTTCCATTTTTTCAGGGTACAAATGGCAACAATGTGGAGAAAGAGGGAGAGTGCTAACTATCAAAAATCCTTTTTTAAACCTCTTTAATATCAAGAATGGGAAAAAAAATAAAGCAAAGGAATACATACTTATCATGCTTTTCACCTCTTTTGCTTTTTCACCTGACAAATAATGATTGTGTTAGAAGTCACTGTAAGCCCTGGATTTCTCTTGACCTCAGTGGTCTTTGGCTCCAGAGGATGAGAACATCTTAGTATAGAAAAAGAGAGAAAACTATTTTTATTGTCATACTGTATTATAGTTACCTGCCCTCTAAGTTTTCACATTCCATGTATATACACGTGACGTCTTGCTGAATATTACAGCACCATGACACAGTACTTTGTAGATTACCCTATTAGAGTTCATCCAAACAAACAAGGAGAGAAAAGTAAGTCAAGCTTGCATGAACTGAGATTAAGGACAGAGCATCCTTAAATGTCCTCTACTGCTTACACACACAAAGACTAATTTCAAACAAATAATCTGAAGACATGAATTAAAAATAAATAAATAAATACAAAAAGCGATGTCTGTGCCTTTGATGACAGCATGGACACGCATGATTGCTCTGCTGGACCAAGGCCAGTGCTCAGCACCCTGCAGTGCTGAGCTCTTCACAAAGTTATTTAGTAATAGACCCTTGCAAGAAGTCAAGTGCTTCCCAAAGAATTATACAGACAATACACTTATCTCAAACTCACTCATGCACTGGACACTTGTTGTATTATCCACTCAAGAGCCAGCATGGAAATTACCAGACTCTCTCAGTCAACCAGGGGGACATTCCACAGCCACAAAGGGCTTCCATGCAGACACACTGTCCGGCTGTATGAACTTGTCTGCAGTACTGAAATTTAGCTTTCCAAAACATCTAATACAATTGTTCTCTGCCCTTGTCTGCAGTAGGGCTCTTATACCGTGTCTGCTTATCCCTACAGAATGGTTCCATGTGTGTTAATAGCTCACTCTTCACATAACCAACATTTCCAGAAGAATTCACAAAAACTATTTTATGCTGTTTACATTAAACATACTTCTTCTGAGATTTCATTTTAAAGGGTTTGTTATCAATCGTTAGCAGTCAAAAGATGTTTCACTCAATTCATCTGTTACAGAGGAAAACCTTCTAGTAGAGGCAAACTGTTGGAGTGTATGTAATACATTTTATATTCTAGTCATGTTTTCAAAATTAAAGCATCTTGGGAAAAAGGGAAGACAAAGCACCTCTTTGAATGAAACAAAGATTTATGTTCTTGATGAACTAAAATATGCTCTGAAAAATAACCCTGAGGTTAAATTTCAGAGAGAACAAAACAAAGTTCAAGAGAGAATTCTAAACACAATTACTGATAACTGTACTGTGGATTGTGAATTGATGGTCTCATGCACAAAAATAATGGGTACATTGCACAGAAATGGAAGAAAGTAAAATCTAATCTCTGCTTCCAGAATTGCCAAACGAACATTTGTAAGAAGGGAAGTAATTCTTATAGTGATTGTTTTATTATTTAGATAATACTAGCAGAAAATGAATTTAATTTTCTTTCATGCAGGAGGTGCCAGAATCCTATATGGAACCATGCCAAAATCTTAACAGAGTAGCCAAAGGCTATATTGAGCTGCCTTCTGCTATCATACATTACAAGTAAGTGATATATTAAATTTTTATCAAACAAATAAAAGAAACCATTCTAATATTGTACCATCTTGCAGTTTCTATTCTGACACTACACAATGTTGATAAAAGTATCATTTTTTCTTTTTTGCTCATCTTTTGAATTGAGTCCAACTAACTTATCAATAGAATTTTCACATGCTTTTCCTTTTTAATGCATGTTCACATATCCATTCTTCCTGGCTGTGTTGGTTCTGCTTCTCTTGTGCCTACACAGCATGAGGAGCCTAAAATAGTAAATGGCCAGTTCTCTGCAAGCTTGGAGAAAACGTTAAGCATTGAACATCCCTCTCATTTTAGTGGGCATTTAGTAGGACTGTCACTCTTCCAAGAGGATATCAGACAATAAGATTTACCTCCAAGGAAAAAGGAAAAAATTGCAGTTTCCCTGGGAAACTGTCCTTAAGGGCATAGGAACAGAACAGCACTGGCAGCTCTTTAAGGACAACTTTCTGAGAGCACAATAGCTCTCCATCCTCCAGCAGAAGAAATTGAGCAGAAGAGACAGGCAAGCGGCATGGCTGAGCAAGGACATGAAGGTCAAACTGAGGGAAAAGAGGGAAATGTATAGGCAGTGGAAACAGGGATGTGTAACCTGGGAAGAATACAGAGATGCTGTCCAGACATGTAGAGATAGGATCAGGAAAGCCAAGGCACAGATGGAGCTGAACTTCATGAGGGATGTGAAAAATAACAAGAAGGGTTTCTATAGGCACTTAGGCCAGAAGAGACAGGCCAAGGAGATAAATGAGCCTATGTGGCTAACAGATGAATAAGCGATAAGAGATTTTAGGTCTGTCTGGCGTAGGCAAATTGAGCTAGTCATTAATGCTCCTCATAGGGCTAGTGTGAGGAATGGGTAGGGGAGGTAGTTNGAAAACTGTTGAGCAGCCAACTCATTAGAAATTCTTGATACGGACAAATATGTTGACTGTTGAGGGTGATGGGGATGAAGAATTCATTTTTCTTGATGTGACAGTTGATGCTTATGTTTAGGCAGCTGAGTCTGTCTGGGTGGGATACAGAGCCACACTAAAGACCCGAAGTGTCCAGGAAAGGTCTACATGGGAATTAGGTAGCTAGTGATTAATTACAGTCAGTGGAGGCCTAGGGCTTGATTCCGCTGCCTGTCTGGAATAATTTGAGATGTCCTAAGGAAAATTCTAGAGCTGGAGAAGCCTAGACCTGCAGGTATTCCCTCTAAATTTACACAAAGAGGGATGTCAGGCCCTACTTGTCTGTAGTTCTGAAACTGGATTGCACCTCCATTAATTACCAGGGGAATTAGAGGTACATAATTCACCCATAGATACCTACTCAGAGATATCTGTGCATCTATGTCAAGTTGAAACTAACTGAAAATCCCTTTGAGGAGTTGAAAATCAGGTGCAAACATCTTGCATTGTCCCTTATGCTTTTCTCGTGAATATTCCCTCATCGCAGTACACTTTGTGCTAGAGCATAACAAAGTTCATGAAAATACACAGAATTCCTCATTGGTCTTCTCTGTTTGCTTTATCACCACACAAAATAGACAAAAGTGAGACAAAATAGACAAGCTAACTGTAATTCTCCACAATCAGCTGAGTCTATGTTGCTTGGGGTCATACTCAGAAGAGTCACAGTGATTCCATGCACAGTATTTGATTTCACTGGAAAATTAACAAACCCAGAAGATTAAGGAGATAATCTGGGCACCACATCAAAATGGGACATGAGCAGAGCCAAGATTTGAATGAAACATTGCCTTGTGATTTTCTGAATGTTACACATAACGCTGATTGACATTACAACAATGCCTCTACCCAGGGAGGTGGAAATCCTAGTGAAGGAACAATTTTTCTTCATATTTCCACTAAACTGGCATGCCAGAAGAAACAATTACTGAGATTTTTTTTTTTTTTCCGCAAGGCATAAGTTATAAGCAATATGGAAAAATAAAGCAGTTGCAACACTGGGCTAGTGTCAGCTCTACCCTGACAGCAAATAAGGAGAGACTGTTAACTTGTGCCCATACAACCCCTGTCTGAAACAGGGATATTGATATACCAATATCAAAAAGACTGGTAATAAATACCCTGCTTCGCTCTTACCTTGCAACAAACAGTAGGAAGAGCAAGGCAGCACCTGACTGACACAGGGAGCTGGTGCTTCACAGAATGCCAGAGCCAAGGCCACCTAACCATTATGGTGTCCATGTGCTTTGCAACACATTCTTTAATGGACTGCAAAGATTATAAATCATAGTGACAAGTAGGATGTTATGAACAACAACATATTTCTTTATACAGTTCTAGTTCATCATAAGAATGTAAGGAATAAAACCTACATAAGAATACAGTGACTACATATAAATACAAGGGACTTAAAGGACCTTAGTTCTGGTATTTGTTATTTTCTCTTTAACTTGCATTTTTAATTGACATTTTTAATTGCATTTAAATGACAGTTTAGCACAGTGGTTTACCAGGAAAATGCGATTTCTTTAGACAGTATGTCCCCTTCCCACCCTAGTTAGATAACTAATATAGCAGACCGTGTAATTTTCTTGAATGTTTATTCAATATTTCTATAATTCTTATCATGGGTTTCCTATGAATGTTACAAGTAGGTAAGCAAGCCTCTCAATCAGAGTCTTTATGTTCTGTAGTGTTTGTACAGCGTGATATTTCAAGTTCATACACTGAGACAGTTGCCAGCTCCTAGAAACAGGCTTACACACATGGGCATGAAAAGACCCATTTGTGAACAGAGCACTTAAAATTTCCCAGAAAGGAGTTGTATCATTAGGCGATTTTGGGAAAAGGCATACTCACACTGAAAAACACATCTTGTCTCTTGAAAGTTTCTTCCCAGTTTCTTTCAATAGCTCAGCAGTCTGCCTCAGCACTGAGGCCCAAACTGTGCTCAAAAATTGTGCTGGGAACCAGCTGTGTGTCAGGAGAAGAGATGTGGCATGCCCTGCCTCAGCAAGCCAGCTTTCTTACCCCTGTCTGCACAGGTGGACACTGCCACACATCTGCCTGTTCCTTCTTAGCTGTTGTCAGCATTCACTGTGCTGATTAGGGGTCATATACAATTGTCCCTTTTAATACTTACAAAAGCTTTGTAATATACAAGAATTTATTATCAGTTTTGATGAGTCACAACTCTTACGTGGGAAGTTAGACACTGCCTATAGACCCAGGAAAACAACATTACACAAATTCAGTTCAGTTCAGCTTTTGGCAGGTAGCCTTAAACCAATGTTGTAAAGATCAGTAAGTATTTAAAAAGGTATATTGTGCCAAATTAAAATCTTGCAAATTGATGAATATATTTCACAAGCTTTCCACTATTAATAGAGGTTGCAGTCAATATATGTACAGACATAATCAGAATTATAAGATACCTGTTCAATAACTAGCCAAAAAAAAAAAAAATCTGTATAAGAAAAATACTTATTGTCCAACTTAATTTCTATAGCAACCTATTCTATTTAATACAGTAGCTGGAACTTCTGCAGTAAACCATGCTGGTTCTCAACACACAGTATACTTTTGAAATTTTAGTCAGCTTTATTGTTTTTACAAACTAGAAATTTAAGCCATCTATAAAAGTATGGGCTTAACAACCTAAAATATAATGCTACATATCACCCTGGTTAGCAGCCATCATCATCCCCATGGCAGGCTGGGTTAACGTGAGCTTAAAGCAGAAACAGCAAGCAGTGAGATCTAGCTGAAGGATCACAAAGATAATGTTTTACAAACTTCCAACAGTCAGAGGAATGACTTGTTAGCATAAAGGAGGACCTGCTATTTTGGTGGCAAGCAGTACTTACAGACCCTGGCAATCTGCTTAGGAGCCCTAGGTGCTCAATACTGTTTAAAGGAGTCCTAGGTTACTGCTAAGAAAACTGTAACAAATGATGCATTTTAGCTTTTATTTCCTCTGTTTGTCTGTGGTGAAAAATTACTAAATAATTACACTGAGACAACCCAGAGGGACAGCAGTAGCTTTCTGTTCTCCTCTTAGAATGGTATTTTATAGAAGAGTGCTTCTAAATATTTATTTATTAGCCATAATAAAGTATTTGGACAAAATAAATAAATAAATAAAGAGATCTATGCAGCAGTTTGCATGATTGGTGTAAAACCAACAGCTATTGCCTGATTTGCACAGAAGCAGGCTGGCTCCAGCAGCCTTCTCCATGGAGCAGGGGACTCTTGGCACAGTGACATGCAGAGGGGCTGAGCCAAGGAAGGATGCGTGGCTTCACCAGGCAGTGTTGCCATCAGATCCGGCAACGGCACAGCCCTGTGTTTCCAGCAGTCACTGGGCTACACCACACTGCACAGATGAGAGGTAGGAAAGAAACCAAGTGCTGTGCTGCAAGCTGCAGTACAAGGTGTGAATCCCAGTTTCCTGCATCTCTGCATCTCCCATCCCCAGGAATAAGGCCATTATCCATGCAGGAGCACGTTCCCAGCCCTTCTTCCCCGTGGCAGCAGTAGCCCCTTGGGTGCCTGAGGCTGGTTGCGCCAGTAGCTGAAGGTGGCCAGGAGCCATCCTCCTCCACCACACCTGGGGGATATGTGCTGTGCTGCTAGCTGTAAAATGCCACACTTGTGCTGGGAAAATTTCCAGCAGCTTATAGAAAATCATGCTGCAGCAGGCAGGACTGTTGCTGAGAATGCCTGAATTTACTCATATAATTTATCCAGTTATTGATACCAAGAAACTAAGTATCTTGATATCTCCTCTTGTCACCTTTGACCAAAAAAGCACAGATGCAGTGAACAGGAATTTTTCCAGTGATGTTTATAGGGTTATGACTTCCCTGTAGGGATTAAGTTTTACTTTCATACTGGTATGACAAAGTGCAATCTTCAGATTCTATCAAGTTACAGGAGCATATCACATATTGAGGGAATAGAAATCTGTTAAATCTGTTTTAACAACTAAAGGAGGCCTTGTTATTCCCATTCCCAAGCCTTTTCATTTACATATTAGCAATAAATACGCTCCTGATAGAATGTTTTTAAAAATACAAGAAAGGATAGAAATAATAGCCAAAGCTGAATAATGTGAGAAATTACACTTGAATACATTATTCAGAAAACAGAAGACAAGAAACTACACTTTCCTCACCTGAAACCCAGCCTTGAAGGCTAAGATACCTATCTGCATTGGAAGAGAGAGGCTAGACAGCTCTCACTGACATTAACATATGCTTGAATGACCCTAACCTGAGCTCTGAGTTTTTGGCTTTCCTGCTCATGCGTCCATGCCCCCAGAGAATGCCGGAGCAGGTCAATAGCATGTCCACAACAGCTCGTCATGTGGTGGACACTCGCCCAGTGACCTTTGTCTGGTTCCTCCTGGGAAGTGTCCAGGAAGTCATGTCAGCATGGCAAAGCTAGCACTGCCAGAGCTGGCGCTAATTAACGATGATACTATCCATCCCGAGAGAGGTCAAAGACTAATGAGCTGATCTGAATCACAGATGTATTGGCAGCAGGGTAGGAAACTCTTACCTCTGTCACACTGTTGACAGAGTCTATAAATTATCATCCAGGTACTTTTGTGAATACCTTCATTTATATTAAATTTTAAATAGCGAGGTAGACAGTGTCAAGTGTTAAAAAGTCTATTTAAGTTAATTTGCTGTACAGGAGCAAGTGGAGGTGAATAAGGCAAAGTCAGCTCTCTGAAGTCCTGAAGTCAGAGCACTGCGTAAGGCAGGCATGCTATCACATCACAAAAAATTGGCTTTATTTTCTGCAGCTTGGGATTTAGTACAACAGCTCATAGGAGGAAGTGTGGGCAGCTGCAGAAAATATGAGAAGGACTGGAAAAAATGAGGATGAGGAAAACATTCCTCCTCCGTTCTATTCCTTTAGCTGATGGTCACACATCCACAGAAGTCCTACAGCCAAAGAAACCCAGCACCAACACCAGGGAGGCTGAGTCCTTCCACTCATCTGAATTCGTCCTGCAGGACACCAAACAGTCTGCATGGTTCTGCTCATCTTCAAGGACATCATGGAGCATCCCTATGGGGGCTACAAGTTATAGAATCAAGGTAAATTTAGATTTCTCCTACATGTGTTCTGTACACCACAGCGTGACTAGAACATTTACCAATGTGGTCCAAACACCACCACTTGTGAAAAGGTGCTAATGCACATCAGGGCTTTAACAAGCAATTGGATTTCCAAAGCAGTTCAGTGCTGACCTAAGCCTGTTTCCACTGAAGCCAGTGATGAACCTTCCTTAGATTTCAGGATGGGCAAGAACATACTGCCTCAAAATATGTTCCTTTAATTTCACTTGAATGTGAATCAGCAGCCACAGCACAATTTGTACTTCTACAGAGCTATCCACTAGCTCTTCTTCAACAATAACAGAAATTGGACAAAAGCTCTGGTCACAGGAAAATAAATGACTGTTATCAAATCAACTTCAAAACTTGCAACGGAGGGTCACTTCTCTTAAACAGATATATCCACAGTCACTGTACAAGATGGGACCAACAATTCCATATTGAATACACAGAAAAACAAAAACCTGATAGAAAGGGAGTAAGCAAGAGTATGCAGAAAAGATGTACAGCTCATCTCATCTTTCTCAGGTATCTAAAAGAATAAAATTTAGTTGCTACAACTTGATCCACAGAAGAAATTAACTATTCAAAAAAGAATTAAAAGGAAGCATAAAATTCAAATATTTTCCATATAAAAAATGTAGCTGATGGATTTCCTAAAGGTATGTACAACTATTTTGTGAGGATAACTTTTCTGACACAGAATCCACACAAAACAGTGGCAGTATTTCCCCAAAATTTCCTCAGATTCGACTTGTGTCAAATAGTGAATAGGAATCCTAAGTACTGTAAACAGCTCCTCTGGTACATTGTAGGAGTTAATGAGAAACAACTGCATTCTCAAAAGTCTGTCACTCATCAAAACTATTTGTTTCCCAATTTACCATTAGACATTTAGAAGAAAAAGAGAGATAGAAATAAAAATGTCTTGGCACTGTCATTGCAGCTAATAACGTACTGTAACAAAATAGGCAAAAATGTGCACTGTGGAGGAAAGGGGAATATCAAACGCCCAAACCAGTCAATCAACAGATGCCATGTTCTCCGTCAGTAACTTACATCCTCAAAGTATGCCACTCGCTTTTTACTTTTTCCAACAATAGAACAACTTGCTTACGTTGGGACACTTAACTGAAACTTCCCAGCACAAATAGAAAGGGAAGAATATTCAGAGCATGACTTGTTGGGACAAACAGGGCAGTCACCAAAGCACACAGAAGGTCTCATGCTCTGAAATGTTGTAACCGTTCACTTCTCTAACTAGGGAGCACTCTGGTGTTTTGTCGGTGAATGGGCTGAGGTTGAGATATTTTCTACTTTCAACTCTGTTCTAGGTATATTTTCTCTCTCTTATCTGATCTAGCAAATTTCTGGGAGAAGTAATTAGAAAATACTTTAGTGTAAAATATAGTAATATATATATTCTATTAATTCATATAAAGCTATGTATTTTGTTTGCACTTCATAAGGTACTAAATCATCATATGATGACTTAGATCTTTAAAACAAATTCCCAAAAAATCAGTAAGACTAACCTCTTATTTTTTCTGAGGTTGTAATCAAAAGGAACTAAGCAGAGTTTAGAGTGTTTTTCACTAGGAACAGTTAACATTTAAATATGAGTACTCTTCACTGCTTGTGCTTTATGTTGAGGCTTGCAATCTGAACAATACAATGAGAACTTGCAAGGTTCTATATTTTATCAAATGCAACACGTAAGAAAAAAAAAGGTCAGTACAAATGTGTTGTATACTGAAAAGTTCAATTATATGACTAATAACTAAGTGGAATCAATTTCTATTGAAATGCTAGTCTTGATGCTCTTGTACTTTATTTTTCTGATGACATGCTACAATACTGAGCACAATTTCCTTCTTACATGTTTTGAAATACAAAGTCCTAGTATGCACAGAAACTCATCAACCAGGAAGAACTCAATATTCTTACTTCCTACTAAAGTCTGCCCTTTGCAGGACCCACTCCTTGACACAGGCATAAGGTCCAAGTGCAAGTGGGGTAGATCATTTCATCGTCTGCAGTGGGACCCACACGCGCCGTGTGAATACGTACATGAAGTTCACGCAGCCCGTCCCCGCAGGTGGAGCAATCCAAACAAAACTGAGATTGGTGGTTGGGAGATGGCTCACGTGTGATGCGACCACACTGCACATAAACTGATTTCCAAACTGGTGGTCAGACATAATTCCTACGAGAAAGACACAGGGGAGACAAAGAGTAACACATGTTAATGGCTCTTCGCATGGTGCCAACAGACATAGTAATACATCTACCGTGTGTTTCATCATGGCAATATGCAATGAGAAAAGCCAAGAGTATGGCAAGGAGTAATTTGAATTAATGCCAATGAAAACATCAGAAGTGGCCTTTGCCTGAGCCAAAACTGACTTTGGATCCATGCATTTACTATCATTATTCTTCATGAGACCAATACCAGAGGAATTATTTGCATTTTTAAAGGAGGGAGTTGGACTGCAGCTGCTGTAAATCACTGTTATTCCATTAACTGATTTACATACATTATCAATCTAAAAGAAAATGAAATCTGAAGGAGAAATCTCATGTTTTAATTAGCAAAATGAAGCTGATAGAGAAAGGTGTTATCTTTTAGTAGATAGCTACATCTACTCAGAAAAAAAAGCAGATGAGCTTTTGTTTTATGAACTCTTCTGATCTGAAATAAAAGCAGCAACCTTCAACAGCTTTACCAGTATAAGTTCCTTTGAATATTTTTGAATCGGCCTCTAATATATGGATGAATGTAAATGTCTTCTAGTAATCACCCTCCCTGGAATTCACTCCAGTTCATCATTAGATAAAAGAACTGTATTTTTTTTTAACAACAACAACAAAAAACAATATCAGACATCCATCTTCTTCCAGCTCAGAGCCCCTCTGTCATTTTCTACAAATCAGTGCAAACATGGTTGTTTGCTTAACACCCCCAGCCTCAAAGTAAGGCAATCTGACTAGTAGATAACTACACCTTTAATACCTGCACATTAAACAGTAAATGTTGAAACTATTCTTTTGAATGCAGTTATCAGAAGGAAATGCCTTGTTCCTAGTTACTTCAGATATTGAACCTTCTGTTCAGAAAATAGTTTCATGGGCTAAAACATTGTTAATAAGATCAGAGGAAGAGCAAATGGTAGTAGGCACCTCCATGCTCAAAAAGGTGACTGTTAGCAGTTGTTGGCAGTATCTCGGAAAGTTTATGGTGGTTGATATTTCTTACAATTCCTTGCTACAGTTCAAACAACTACAGATAAATAAACCTTATCTTTGCCTCTCAGAACCCTCAACAACTGTTTTTGACGACAGTTCTTCTGAAATGCGGACCCAGCAGTTCATCTTAAACCCTCACTGACCCAAAAGCCAAAGGAGTTTGCAAGCAGAAGCCTTTCACTGTGGAGGCAGACGAATCTGCAAACACACCGCTCCTCCTGTGCCTCCGTGGGGGCTGCCAAGGGAGGAGGCTTGCGAAGAAATCACTGAGCGCTTTACAAATCAAAAGCAACACCTGAAATCCCACTCAGGAGCTAGTGAGAACTGTAGCTCAGGGTTATATATATCATTTATCCTGAGGGCTATTAAATTCTAAAGCTACTTCAATTTTTGGGAGAAATGAAGCCACAGTGAGTATAAGTAATCTGTCCCAGGAATGACAGGAGGGGTGGGTGATGGCAGTGGTGCCAGTATCTTTTATAAATGAGCACAACCCTTGCACTCAGGGTTTTTCTGTTATCTCCCCGCTGAAGCATACACTTGAGGTGTTCCATCATTCAGGTGGTTATATTGCTCAGCTCAAATCCCCAAGCAATGGAATCACAGAATCATAGAATGGCTGGCATCGGAAGTGACCTGTAATATCATCTAGCTCCAGCCCCCTCGTATGGGCAGGGATTAATCCCATTGGGCTGAGACAGCCATAGAGAAGGCTCAGGCTGTCCTGGGTGGGAGCCAGCAGTAGTAGGAAAAAACAGGGAGATGGAGATTTACTGCCTCATCCTTGTTTATTGCAAGATACTAGATGCATATTGGCTTTGACTGTATCTTGTCAGCCTATACTGGTATTTCAAGTTTTTAGTTGCCTTTCTTGACTAATTTGGGTGGCGGCATTAACATTTTCAAATAAACCAGCTTGACTGGTGCCCTGGAGTCTATCCAGAAGTGGCATGCAGAGACAGATGTGTCCAAAAATATGCCCAGAGAGGTCCCTCGCAAGGTGAGTTGTATTTAGGCAACTGCTTTGCTTTGCTGAGTGTGGAAGATGTCACCTCTGCTTCTTTCCCAAATCTGTGGGTCTCAGCCCTCTCCCTTTGAGATTTGGGCTAAACGCAGTGACCTCAGTGATGTGGGACTGGCGCTCTGGGTCTGATGCGGAGCACCAGCTCACATGCATCAGTATCCCTGCCTGCTTAATGGGAAACTGAGCCAGCTACTGGCTTTAGCAGGTTAATTAAATAACAGATGCTGTCAGGGGAGAAATAGGACCAGCCCCCTTCAGTTTGAAGAAATCCCCCATTCTCCAGGGCCTGCCAAATACAAGGGAAGACAAAGACTGCCCTACCCACATCCCACAGCCGTGGATGGGCACAGCAGCTTGGGAAATGTGACTGCTTTCCTTGGCAGCAACTTGTGAGTTAATGAATTCCCTAGGTTTCAAGGCAGTAGACTGCAAAAATGTGTCTAATACATCAAACACATACAACATCTGTGGAGAATTTCTTTTCCCTTTGATTTACAGTTTATAAAAAGAACAACTTTTCTGTGACTAGAATAAATTCTAAACAACAAGAAAAACCAACTCATTCAATTTTTTTAAAGAAAAAATGTCAATGAATTCAGAGAGAATACTCAAAATTCCGTGTTAATGTTTTATCACCATTTTAGCATTATATTTTATTAATAAATTATCATGATCATTTTTATAATAAAAACAACCACTCCTTATCTGCTGGACCTTTATTGAGTATGTCAACTACATTTTGGAGTTCTTCGCTTTCAGAACATTTTACAGGAAAGAAGTACTGAAACTTCACTGAATTATGTATTGATTTTTTAAAAACCTTAATCTAACATTTTGAGGCTTAAAACCAAAAGATTCATGCTTAAAAGGAGAACAGAAAAAATCATGAAAATGTCAAAAATGGAGTAATGCAGTTGATACCAAGAACTCATTAAAAAAAAAAAAAAAAAAAAAAAAAAAACAATCCCCCCCCCATGCACCAC
>VXAV01000517.1:164652-193614 GCA_013399715.1 Alectura lathami | reverse complement strand
AGTAACACTTTCCTGCCCCTTCATTTCCCCTCCAACTAGGCAAGCTGCTTCCTAGGCTGAATGTTTGCCCCACAACAAATCTAAGGAAAAATGTGAAACAAGCTTTTATGAAAAACAAACTGAGAACATGACAACCCTGATTATATATAAATATTACATATTTGCTCTTAGAACAAAAATGTGTCCTGCGTGTACCTCGGAGTATGCCCCATTTTAAGATGTTTGGCTCAGGTCCACATTGTCCTATGGGCATCTCCTGGCATGTCCTGTTGGCCAGTGCAACCATATCCATTCAAGTCTAGGGTTTAAAAAAGTAATAATCTTAAGGGAACATTTTAAGATTAGTCTCTGTAAAACTCTCTAAAGGCTCTTGGAAATAATCAAATATTGCCATGTCACTTCATACAGAAATGTTCAAAGGTTTGTGACAGTTGCACATCCACAGGTCTGAAACGTGCTACATGCGAAGACACCAGTAGCGTCTCTCTGAATGCCTTTTCTCTCGTTTTCTATGATAGGCGCTCATCATACTGAGGTGTTTCAGACATCTGCGTTTTCTAGCTACTCTGTCCCCTAAAATTTCTGAGCCTTTCAGAGTCCCAGTAAAATCATTCAAGTCCCAGACATGCTTTGTACCTGCAAACAACACTGCTGGGAGAGGAACTAGACACGCTCAGGCCTTCTCAAGATTTAACTCAGCAGCTGTTTTTATTATGTAATTTTTAAAAATGCACTTAGGCGTATTCAACACGCTACTTAGATTCACTGAATGAAAAAGCTTCAATGTGAAGAAGTAGGTTTCAAGAGGTAGATTAAATACAAGAAACCCAGACATGGAGAAAACTTTCTGAATGGAAAATCTTCTGCAAAGTCAGACAACAAATGCATTGCTTCAATCCTTGCATGTGAAAAATTCTTCTATTGATAATCAGTCATTAGTAGCGGTGTCGGTGCTGTTTCAAGGAACTATTTTGCCTCTTTCATATGGTCGCATACAGAAAGGTGAACAAGATATAAACAAGATGTTTTAGTGGTCAATAAATATCCCAGCACAAGGGCAATTCTTCAACTCTTTACTACTTTAACCTTGGCAAGTACCTTCCCCGAAAGGGGAGGAAAAGAGGATAAGAACTGTTCTCTCAGCCGGACCCCTGGAAACCAAAAGATAATTTTTACTCTGGCAGAGTTTGGGAATCACCCAATGGTGCAGACAAAGTAAAGTTCACATCCTTCTCTGCTTTCTAAGCCTGAGAAATGCGGTTCTGTAACAGTCCTGACTTACATGTGGTAACTACATAGTGTTGCTTATTTAGAAAACAGTTCACTAAACAATAAATTTATACAAGCATCTCGTCTGCATGTCAAGATCCTTGGCTTAGCATCCATGCTAAGTTTCACAGAATTTCTAGATCTGAACCAGCTGGTAGGTAGCCTACCATTTCTTACCTATATGAATTGAGGATGATGGTAATGAAGAGAGTTAATGTTAAATACAAGTATAAGATGAATGGCAACATCTTGGTTTTGCTGCATCTACATTGATTATCTGCTATACATTTCCATTTTCAAAGTTATGCATAAGAGTGACAGTAAAATGCCAAACAGAAAACATTTATTAAATACTAAGAAAATAAGGCTGTAAGTGACAAATCATTCCAGAATCTTTAGGAAAGTAAATCCTGATTTGTAGATAATAAAAATAAACTTCAAATTATATTTTGTAATATGAAAAACAGAAATACCTAGTCCTAGGACTATCCTTTTCCCTTAGCAGACCTGGGACCTGTGTTTTCTACCTCTACTCCATTTCGAAGAGAGATCCATAGGCCCACAAGATGACCCCAGTTCTGCATCATCAAGCAGGGAGGAATGCAAATGGGCCTATTGCAGAATAGCCCCCTCATGCTGAATGCCACACTATAGAGGCCAAACCAGAGCCTGCAGCTTGCTTCTCCCATGCAGCACCAGGAGACCTGTTCTGAGAGGGCATCCAGACACAGGACAGTTTACTTTTTTCAAAATGGTGAGACGCTGGCAGCCATCTTTTCTATTAATAATAATCTACCATCTAAAGTAATCACATCAGCAGAGAGTTTCTGCTCAAAGTCCCTTCTTCCAAGAAGTACATCCTCTCTATAAAGTTGGAGATAAACTACACAGAGAGGTCTACCCTCTCTGTAAGAACACACTACTCAGCTGCAGGAGTGCTAGAAGTAGCAGTGCTTGGTGGCTAAGGGCAAGGAGCCTTGCTTCTTAGTAAAGTCCTCAGCAAGGAAGGACCTATGCCTGCAGGACAGATCTTCAGGACACCACAGCACGAGGCTCCTCCTGGATGTCAAGGGAGAGTCCTGTGCCTCTTTGTCACTTGGGAACAGAAGAGGCTGTGCAGCAGTTAGGCGGGGAACTGTCAAGCCTGAACTCACAGAAATCCAAGCACAGGCCCTAAGGAAACTTCTAAGCTAAAAGCTGTGCACTGAACATGTAGAGGCACTGAGTGCATTTCACAGCTGCTGGAGCTGCAGCTTTCAGACCACATTTACAGATCCAGGCATCTCCTGTTCTCATACATCTGTTTGGATGTTTAAAAGACCTTTCTGATCCTTACCTGCAAAATGCATGCAAAAATGAAATGCGTGTTTTCCCTGAATGCTCTAGCGAGTGAAGCAATGTTTTATTTTTAGTTGCTGGAAGAATATTTCAGCATTATCTTTAAGCTATTCTGAACCCCTTCCAGGATTCTAAAGCTCTGTGCAGAAGCACAGGTAAGGATAAAATCAAATTTCTTCCTCTTTTTTCTTTTTAATACATATATGTGTTTAAGAAAAACATCAGCAGTTCACACTAAAAAGGACTTGGGAGTAAAGAAATACCTGGAGCTGGAAACTATCCTGTTGTTTCTAAAACATGAATACAAATACACAACTATGAGTTCATTCTGTACTCAAGCAAGGAGCCAGCTGGAGGCAGCTGAATTGCCCATGCAAGTCCCTTCAAAGTGAGTAAAGGTGCAGAATCTGGCCCTAAGTGAATTGCACTCACCTAGATAAAATATAAAGTTGCTGATTGATTTTTGTGGATTGATTTCATTCTGCTTCACAGGAAAATCACATCTTGTTTGATAGTAACAGACTGCTAAAGCACTTGGTGGCCTTTGTGATCAATTAAGGGTCAGGGTGATTTGATAAATTATTAAATAGTGTGAAGAAAGAATATACGAAGAACCATGAGATATAATCTTCCACCAGCAATATATTGCCTTCATCTTTCTTAAAGTAATGTGTTTATTTCACTATTATTATTACTTCTTCATTATTAAATAATAGATTATTTCAGCTTGTATAATGTTTGGGTAAATACCGTCCAAAGTCTAGAAGTAGAAAAAGAATGAATAACCATATAACAACTTCATAAAGTCTGTAACTGAAATCCTTAAGTCCTTTTGTGGTCAGGAGCCAAGTGGAGCCTGAATGCAGCAATCTGATTCCCCAGGGGTGCTGCCATGCTGAAGCAACTAGGGACGGAAGTAATTATTTTACAACATTTTGCTACATACATAAAATTCAAATGTGTTTTCTTTATAGTTCTGAAAACAACAATTTACTGCAAGTTTGCATATGAATTACTTTCACAATTTGGGATCCAGTTCAGGACCATTTAGATGCCAGCAAGAGTAGTGCTTTATGTTCACATTTTTTGTACACTTCCTGAAGGGAGCACTTCACTAGACACATGGGTCTGCAAGAAGGAACCCCTCATGCACAGATTTACAAAATTTGCTCTCGAAGAGCAAATCTTTTAATCTTCTACTTTTAAGGGATTGTTAATCGAAACTTTTGAGCAGCCTTTTGTTAGAAGCCACTTAGGGGTATAATTTCATCTCAGGGATTTATGAGCGCCAGTCTCATTAAACCTAACAGGAGTTACACATATGGAAATTCTGGTGCGAAGGGAGGAGAATATCCCCTTTCATTTGCATAATTCCCCAAGAGGCTGAATGAGCCCCTTGTGTAGCATGCGATAGGCTGTGAGAGGCAGGGGTGGGGTGCAGAGACCCCGCTCTGTAGCCTCTTGGTGGGTTTGGGTGGTGTTGGAGGGGGGGAAGAGGACAATTTACAGCTGAAGCCTAAGTGCTCCACAGAGAGCAACGCATTACTAAGTGCTCCAAGGCAAGTAGATTTAGTAACAGTAAACAGGGACTGGCAGTAATATAAATAGAAAATGCTAATAAGCTTCTGTGTTGCTGCAATATAGAAGAAAACACTGTTTTCAAAGGCTTGAGCCAAAATCTATTTTAAATGTTTTTTAGCGTGTTTTATAATAGCAACTTTTATATTTTTCTTTATAGAAACATGTTAGGCTGATACCTCCATTCCATACTGGTTTTCAATAGGTCTATTTTAGCAATGCATTCCAGTTTACTCTCTTGCAGAAAAGCAGCTGTCCCTGCTTTGCATTCACTTTTTTTTTTTTTAGTCTGTTTTTGCATTTGGTAGGTGAGTGTTTCATCTATATAAACGACTCCTGTACAACTTCCCAAAACTATCGCCTTGTTCTGAATCTCTCCACTTCACAAACCTTAGTACGTGTCCCAGGAGCCAACCAAGAGACACATCGCTGGCCAGGTTTTGTGTTGGTGAGCAGTGTGACAAAGGAACACTGTGCCATAGCATCAGACATCTGCTCCCACCAGGCTCTTTCCCAGGACCACATCCTTAGAGCAGGGACAATTCGTGAAGGCAGCATTGGAGCCACTGAAATTGCCCTGAATTTGCCTTGAAACTGCAGTGAAACTGCAAACTAATAGAACCACCCGGATCTTCTTACAGAGCCCCACACTGACCAAACCTCCTGCTCCATGGCCAAGGTGACGTCCAACAGAACATTGCTGTGCAACAGCTAGAAAACAGCTACACACCTCAATACCAGTGTAACTGCCTGACGTTCATTTCTAACATGCATACAGCCTGATTACATCTATAATGCAGTCATTTTATACAAGGCAGTAGCTTCCAGGAAAAAAAAAAAAAACACCAAAAAACCAACAAACTAACAATAATTGATCTTCCCTGTAGAGTCTAGCTGTGCTGGGCTGAGTGGTTTCCATATGGACAACACATGTTCTTTGGCTAGACTGTTATTGGTGACACGTCCCAATGTCCTGTTTGCTTTTCTATAGTCTGGTGTGAATAACTGGGATAATGGCTTCAAGGTTTTACCCAGAAAACCCTAAGATTCTTTTTAATTTATTTTTAATGAACCTAATAGTTGCTGACAGCAGTTTGCCTTGTAATGCATTTCCTCCTGTTTGATCCATTGCACACATACATCTTCTGCACGTGCCCACATTGTCAACACTGTCTCAGTCACTGAAGGATGCACTCAGTGTCTAACTTCTTTGCACTTGCACTGTCTCTAATTATACTTTTTATCTCTGTTATTGACATAAGCAGTGAACTCTGATGTTTAAAATTGATAGTTTCCTCCAAAGCAAATTAAGTCAGTCAAACCAATCAATAAGGATACGTACCAAATGAAACCAGTGGGATTTCCATGGGAATATTCCTCCAGATAGAGAATTTGTCATTTACAGACATCATATCTTGCTTTGGAATGAAGTTATTATGCAAATTGTTCTGTCCTATTCTACAATTCCTTATCCATATCTGAAAGTCAACCTCTAAATATGAATTGTGCACAGGAACTGCAGCGTGTCCCACACCAGTGCCACATCAGATGTCACACCAGTGATGCAGTGCAGATGCCACATCTGCAAAGAATGGGACAAAGCTCCTGACATACACTTTCTCCGCTTCAATCAGCATTAGCTGTTCCTGGTTAAAATTACCCTTTCTGAGCTGTTACTGACTGAGCCCACACTGTGAAGAGATCAGAACTGTGATTAGCAGGTAAACTGAATCACAGCAGTGCTGTTTGCTGGCAAGGCGCTGTTTCCACCTGCAGCTCCATATTCCCCATTCCCATTAACAGTTTTAAACTAAAAGAAGGGAGATTTAGATTAGATGTCAGAAGGAAATTCTTTAATCAGAGGGTGGTGAGGCACTGGCAAAGGCTGCCCAGAGAAGCTGTGAATGCCCCATCCCTGGAGGTGCTCAAGGCCAGGTTGGATCTAGTGGGTGGCAACCAGCCCACGGCTTAATGCCCCTTCCAACCCAAGCCTTTCTGTGGTTCTATGATTCTATGATTCCCTCTGGACTTGCAGCTTGGTAAGAACTGTGTGCTGGAGCTACAAATCCACATGGGAAAAGGTGGCTACAACAATGACAGAATACGGTTTTATCTATTTACCTATTACACCACTAGCTGCTACAACGTGGGCAGTTCACAAATACCACCCACAGTGACTGCAGCACTGCAGGAAGCAAAGAACTTTGCGTGGAGCACTATGAGGCAATAAATGCCTTTCACTGAGTAGTTCAGCAGTGACACAGGAGCATTGATTCGTCAAATTCCTCAAGATTCATAAATGTAAAAATTAAAACCACACACAAAACTGCTTAGGGTGCACAACAGTCATTACCAGACACAGCAAACAGGTAAAGGGAGCTGAGCAACCATCAGATAGGGTGAAGAAGAGGTCAGGGACAATGTCTGTATGGGGGTTAATGGTTTGGTGTGTTGAATGGAGGAATTTCAATGAAAATTGCCAATCTCCAGGAGTTGTTTCTTCGAAACCATGCTGAGATTCAACACTGCTGACTAAAAACCACCAGTATCGATGTCCAGATCACATTAACCATGGAACGGAGTACAGTTCTCACACTGCAGGTACACTCCAAAAATATCCACTGGCCAAAAACCGCTGGGTTCACCTCTGTATAACCACAGATCTATCAGAGCCACAGCTCTGAACTAGGGTGACAAAGGAGCAGGTTTTTGCTCTGCGCTCCATGGTTTGCAGCCCCACGGCAGCCTCCACAGTCTTTAGCTTTGAGGGAACTGGGAAGGGCTCCAAGCAGTGGGCTCACACAGTAACACGCTCAGGGCAGAGGCACTGCCAGAGGCCCCAGCAGCTTGCACAGCTTTGAGCAGCAAGTGGGATGTCCCCGCTGCGCTGAGGATGCTTGGGAACCGAAACAGCAAATACCTGAGTGTAGCAGAGCAAAATCATCTCTGCATTCTGCAACCTACTTCCTGGCTGTGCAGCGTCACCTTGCTGCCTGCAGGGGAATGTATAGGGGAAAGGAACATCTTTTGGCAGGGGCAGAAGTGTTGATACTCAGCTACTCTGTAAGCCAAAGTGCTTTCCTGTTACGTACTTCTACCACTTTCTTACTTCACCAGAAATATCAGCTATGATTTGCAGACTTCTGTAGTATTTTCAGCAGTAAAGAAAAAATCCCAACCTACGAACAAGTAAGTAGTTGTTATGGTTCTTTATACATCTTCAATATCTTTTTTTTTCTATTATGAATACAGGACAAAACGGAAAACTGAAACTGGATGCAAAACCTGGCACTCATTGTCCCCTTTCCCTGGTGAAGTGGGCAATAGTTTACTTCTCTCTTGTTCTGTGTTAAAACTGCTGTGATCCCACTTTATCACTTTAGGTCACATCTCCCCCACTAACCAGCAAGGCACTGCAATGCTGGCAGCATGGCACTGAGCAGTTACTAAAGGAAAGAGCAGCATGCTCAGCAGCCTGAATTTCCTTGGGGCTAGCACGATGGCACTCATTAAGAAGAAAACTGCTCAGAATACATGCTACAAGCCAATAAACTGAAACAGAGGCAAAAGTTCCAGGAAACAAAACCTAAACACAAAACTTCATACACAAAACCAAGTAAGAACAATCACAGCCAGCAAGACCAGAGGGATGACAAATTGTTTCACTTGTTCATTTGCACTACTTTTAACTCTAGTGAGGAAAAAATCACTAGTGAGAACAAATTTGGTGCAACGCCCCTCAGCCATATGGTATATATTAAGACATACATACCACAGACAGAAAACTGTAACACCACTCTTATTTCCTATCTGACAACATATACTGACAGTTAGGAGTAGCAAGAAAGCAGAGAAGAAAGTAATTCTGCATTTCATTCCTCTGCCTGGAAATCACTCCTTCTAGACAAAATACCATCAATCACAAATTGGCAAAAGCACTTCCAGATCAGATATGAGCACGGCAAACAAAAGCAGAGTAGCAAAAACTGTAACCCTCTTGTAAACTGTCACTCAATATGAACAGCAGTTTGGGGGAAAAAGATTGATGTTCTTGAAGTCTTTTCCTCAAAAGACCACTTTATAACTAAATCTTGAAGGCTAAACTTCTGCAGTCATTTCATGCTCAAGTGAGGATCTTAAAACACTGCACAGGACTGAGCTTTGTCTCAGCACAGTCAGTGAGGGATGGTGGTTCTGCAGACAGTCATCCATTGACCTCACTGTTTTGTGGCTCAGGTTTCCTTTTCACCAGGCAAAGATCTCTCTGAAACTGTAGATTACTTTGGTTCTGATCAGGTGGCAGGTGGCAGGTCTATACTTTATGGAACTCAAGACATATTTTAAAGGATTTGATGAAAAGAAATTTTAAACCAGGAAACTATATTCACATCTGGAGACTGGTCAATGTTCATGTGGTAGCAGCTAACACCAAACCGCATGTGAAAATTGTGTGCTACAGAAAGAGGGTGCAGGGGTTACACATCCTCCACACCACCCCGTGGCTTTGTTGGCAACAAGAAAGCTGTGGCTAGTGGTATGGGAACATAAAGACAAAACCAAGCAAATGATCACCTCTAAGAGGTCTGGGTTCCATTTCAAGGTTTAAGAACAGAATTTGGAAAAAAGTTTTGGGCTGTGACATGTGGGGGTCAGTGGGACCAGTGCACTCTGGATGCTTCTAATGCCACGAGTCTACAAAACAGGTGTTCAAATTTAAACTTAAAAGAGGATGCAGTTCCATGAATGCAGCTGAAAGCCTGCTCAAAGCCAGCCTCTTTGAGCAAACCCCAGAGGACCACAGTGGGATAAATGCTCTAGGATTTTACTGCAGTTTTGTATGCAGTAAGTCAAAGTAACACGCACAGAGTAACAAGCGAGCAGCAGGTCCATTAACATATAAAGAGAGGGCTAAAAATGTGAAGATCAAGACACAGTCCTGCTTTTTGACCTGCTAATCTGCCCTTAGAAAGAAAAATAGCCCCAAATGCTGTAGCCTTCTATTGAAGTTCCCCTCTTTATTGCTGTTTTGCAAATAATGAAATCAACTGCAGTGTGGGTGCAAAGAGAGAAAATGAACTCTCAGTCTCTAGATCTCAACTACATTTTTTCATGTTCAAAGCAGATTAATGGTTCAGAAAGTAATAGATTTTTTAATTTCCATTAATCTCAGCCCTAACATGTACTCTAATTGAGTTGTTTTCTCACTAGATCTTTCAGATACTTTGCAGCTGTAATGCTGTCCATAGCATCAGCTTTCAAAAATATTAGCCCTTTTTCACATATACATATTTTCTGTTCTAACATACAGACTTCTGTGTGGTGCACAGGGATGGTGGAAAGCATCTATGACTTTCCAAATGGAGTTAGCTCTTCTGGCACCAGGATATAAAAAAGAGGATGTTTTTGGTAAGCAAGATGTTTGCCTAATCTGAATAGATTAAAGAGTTTTCAGCTGATGTACAAACATGAGCCAAACATGCCAGATATTTTGATCTGGAAAAATGAGGAAACTGCTGCTAACAGAGTATTTCAGCTCTCCTTCAGTGCAGTGAACAAAACATCACTGAGAGTGGACACTGCTTGGAAAGACTGAAACGAAATTTCACATTTATCAGCCCAAATGGAGACAGAGCTGTTCTGGAGTGAGCTGAAGGAAGCACTGTGGTGGCCTACTGAGGAAGCTGCTCAGTGTCTACAAGCAAGCAAAGACTTGGAGAAGTCAGGAATGCCCCCATGTCCCGCATCCCAAGGAGGTGCCCTTCTAGCAGAGGCAGTTCAGGTACCCACCTTGGGTACCTAGGAGTGGCCAGCACCAGTGAGATGCTCCTAGTCCGTGCAGGCTGTTCCATCGTGAACAGCCTCTCTCTGGCTGGCCTCTCTCTCTTCTCCCATTTGTGCCTAAGCACACATGTTGAGGGGTATTTCACAGCCCTTAACTTTCCCCTAGCCAACTAATTTTTGATCACTAATTCAAAGTAGAGCAATTCCGCCAATTACAAGTATGTTGTATTTTTCCTAAGAGTTAGGATATTTTCCAGGCCAGCAGGAGATAGATGTAAGTTTCTATATTTTCAGACAGAGAAAAAAATTGACTTAATCTCCCATGTCCTTGGTGACCACTTTAACCACTGAGACCTTGTTTAGAAAGGAGATATTCCCCCAGACAGGGAGTTCAGCAAGTGATACAACTGCTTTTCTATCAACTGGCAGAAAGATAACACTTCTTGTGGGTTGAATGAAAATTGCCAAGAAAAAAAAAAAAAAAAAAACCTGTAAAATCTCAGCTCAGTACAAAACATGTTTTTGATTTTTTTTAATTTGGTAGGAAACCCAAAAAATAAAATCATTATCCAAACATCCCTTACTAATTACTGTCAGCTACTTCAGAAAAGTCAGAAAAACTAGGGAAGTACCAACAGTTATACTGGCAAGTAGATACACACTGATTATAGAAAACTAATCTTTGTACTGGACTAGCATGTTGTAATTTACATCCTATGTTCTGTAAGAGTAGGGATTTTCTCTGGCATAAAGGCAGATGACTGGTTCATTCTTTTATTTGAGAACACCAAATATCAACTCTAAATGTAATGTACAGCTGTTCATATCTCCTAATGACTTCATTTTGTAACATTTTTGTGGCAGAACATTTGCGATTGCTAATTGGGTCTGTTATGAATTTGACACAATCCGTGCTTGTAACACTGTCTAGTGTTTATTTGCAGTTTATCTAAATGAGTCACCACACTTCACTTTGAAATCATTTTCAGAATTAGTTTTCCATCCATCTTTGTTGCAAATGTTTTGAACTACTAGCAGTGCACAATTAGAGCTGCAGGTTGTACTGGTAATATATCATAAACTCAGGGGCTGCCAGTACTATGCAGTGTGGCACAGAATACTGATAGCCCTTTGCAAATTATCTAATACAAAATGTATTTTTATAGAAGGAAAGAATCCGTACCAGCTACTGCTACTGCTTGAACTGTTGTATTGTGTCTGGCTATGCACAAATCACTCCTGTGAATAATTAGGCTCACATGGACATCTCCAAATTAGCGTCCACCTACTTAGGTCAGCTACTGATAAGAGTATATAAAATTGTAAAACTCTTACGAAAGCTGAGTAAACAGTCAAGCAGTTAGTCCCTGATAACTTCCACAGGTATGATCCAGACCACTTGAACCTAAACTTTAAATGCTTAATGAGACAGTCCTCACACGATAAATGATTACGCTCCTTTTATAAACAACAGAGACATAGCTGCCTGTGATGGGCTAGCTGCCTGAGACAGAAGGCTATCTATAACTTGTGTCCCATTCAGTTGGACAAAAATTTCAATCATATCTTGAAAATAGGATTATAGAACACAAAAAAGTAATATATATGGCAAAATGAAATTGTGATTACCTTTAGCTAGCCCTACAATACAATTAACAAGAAAATGAAGGATTTTTTTGCTTGTCAGCAGACACCTATCTTTTTATACTCACTATTAAAAAAAGACTCTTGTTAGGGATCATGGTCCATGAGCTAAAACAAATTCTCAGTCCACATATTCACTACAGATGTGGCATTCGGAGATTTAAAATTTTTTTATAATTAATCGTGCTCACTGTGGGCAAATGGAGATTTTCAGAGATGTGTAACTTGGGTGGACAGTTTTGGGACAATCGTACCATTACGAATAGCTACCTCAATAAATTAAATTTCCTTTTTGAAGTATAAAGAAGTACTGAAATATTTCTTAGAAGAACATTAAGGACAGCAAAATCAAAAAAGAAAAGAGAGAGAAAAGGCTAAAATAAATACAAGTCATGATAAATCTCTGAGAATCAGTGGTGGGTAAGGCAGTTATTTTGGGTGCTCTCTCTAGGTTCTTTACACGAAGGTAACTGATATCAGGGAAGGACTGCACCTCTTAAATTAAATATAATCTGGCTGCAGGATCATCCCAAATTGTGACACTGTAGGGTGAGTAACAGTAGTTGGTTTCTATGGTTCTCAGCCATAGCAACCTACAAAGCTGTGGTTTGCCTCTGGCAAGTGGTGATTCCACAAGTGTCTGGTGACGCAAACTGCCATGAACTGTGATCAATAGTATGAATGAACTCAGCTGAACCACAAAGACAGAAACAGTTTACTGTACTTTCCCTGGAAATCTAGATCAAAGTGAGCCTAACAATTCAGTGAAGACTGAAGCATCAAAGTTTTCTTGTCCTATTCATGAAATGAAAATGATACCATTCCAACTCTTATTTTTTTTTCACCAATATGAAAAATGCTGTATCAGCAAAGTTGAGGATTATCTCCAACATTCCCCACAGACATCATGTGAAATGAACAAATCTTTCTTGGTGAAGTGGATCATCTTAATATGATTCATTATTCATAAAAGGTTTGAGATCATTGAGTTGTTTTGTTTCACTCAAAGCTGAGCCTGAAATGCCTCAGAATGTCTGGATAAAAACGTAGTAGTTAACTACATCTCTACAAGTATAGCTGTACATATAATTGTGCTTCATATCAGTGTAGATCTTCTTACAGGAAAAACAAAATGTAGCTGTGACAACATAAGATATTTTTATTCTGTTAAAATTGGATCTCTACTAGAAGGTAATCAGTTCAATAATAGCTTCTTTTTTTTAACTTCTATTGTTACACCAATACAAATTTTTGTGCATAAAATATGTCTTAAAATCCAGCATATCACAGAGAACTCTGTTTTAGAGTTTTTGAAACTTCTGCCCAGCTGAAGTTTCCTGAAGGAATGCCTTTCTTTTGTCCAATGATTTAAGTAGGAACAACAGAACTCCTGTTTTGAGGCTTATGTTTCCTCCATAGAGCTTTACTGAGCTGTGATGTGGTTATCTGTTTTTTCCCTACAAATGCTCCAAGAAAGAACATCCCATTCTTCACTCATTCCTGAAGGACCACCAGCAGACTGTGTTACATCAAATTAAAAAATGCAGTCATGCCACATATTGCAGCAGATTCCTGGAATTCTCATATTGCCTATGAACGGAAGGCTGACTTACAAAGTTTCATCTATTTTGTACAAGCTATTTGTTCTAACTCCCCAGAAACCTACATCTGAGTTCCCGGATTAATTTTTCATGACAAAGAAGATATACTTTGATTTCTACAGTCTCATCTCTCTCAGTTCTTTTGTTCTCATCTTTACTTCTCCTTCATTCCCTTTGCTTCAGCAAACCTCCAATCCCCAACTTCTCCATCATTCCCATTTCCCCACCCTGCTTGCTTCTACAGTTTCTGTAGACCTAGAATTTCCCCGTATGGATTTGCTTTACAACCCATCCCTTCAATCTATTTCCTTAAGAAGATCTCAGATTACAACCCTCGATAGTGAACTGCAGAACAGACCTGTCTCCAGCTTTGCTCTTGAGAAGAAGTGGACCCAATAAATTATCATACAGCCAATTCCATAGTAAAACCAGGGCTCATGAAATGCAGTGAACATTTGTCTCTCTGTCACTGATCCCTTTAGAAAGGTATGCTCACAAAATCCAAAAGCTCCCATACATACCTATCAAGTACTAGAGACTTTGGAACAAAAATTATTTCGACATCATCAAAAGAGTATTCTTCTTTTTTTTCTCTATTTGGCCAAAAATGAAATCTGCACACTTCCAGTTTGCTTCACAACAATTACCAATTCTCTTTATTTCATAAAAACCCATTATTTGAAGGACCTTGATGTTTTCAGTGTCATCTAAACATAACTGGCCTATGTTGTAATTAAACTTTGATCAAATTTTTAATGGGATCTCTGAGGAAAACAGTATTTGACTAACAGAGGCAGTCTTCTGCATGTATTAATCAAGTGAATTCTTGTAGAACTGCCTGAATTTCACATAATAAACCTCTTCTCCACTGTTAATTAGCAGAGCAGGAAAATGATAAAATCTGCTTCAATACCTTTCTATTGAACATATCCTGAAACTTTTTATTTTAACTGTCAACATCCATTCATTTGTTTAGAGAAGAATATTAAGGACAGGGAAGAAAAAAAAAAAAAAAGTTTGAAGTGAAGAGAGGTCACGCTAAATCTCTCAGAAGTACCAGAACATCACTTTTAACTTATGTTGAGCCACCTTACTTAAAAACACAATATCCCTTTATGCAAATTAGTCCATTACAATATCAAGCCATACATTTCCAGCATTAAGCGCTTGAATTAGTTAGACCAGCTGTCACTTATGAATTACCATTCAACAGCACTTTCATGAGTATTGCTAGTTGTCAGCATTTTCAGCTGTAATCTGAAAGCAGATGTGAAGTCACCAACAGCAACATTTTCTGAGTGATACAAACATTGGCCAAGTGGGAATGAATTGAGTCAGGACAGTCGGATGGGATCTGGTAAACGGGGTGTGACTCTGTGTTAAACTGAGTCTACTTTAAAAACAAAGGAAAACAAAACAGAAATCTGTAGGAAGAAGGACTTGATGGTACAAGAATACCTGTGACAGGAGTTCATGTTTTTAGAACAAACCTGAAAGTTGCTACAGTCTGGAGAAAGGCTAATAAGCCTTATACCTTTTGCTTAGATGTGAAAAAGATTCCTTACACTAAAAAACAATGTTCAATCTCTATAGCTTATATTTTATTTCTCAAAATTGAGAAGTTACAGAATTTCAGTAGATAGGTATCCTAACATAAAGAAAATATGACTTATAAAGGACTTATAAAGAGAAGACTGAGAGGGGATCTTATCAATGCTCATAAATATCTAAAGGGCGGGTGTCAAGTGGATGGGGCCAGGCTCTTTTTGGTGTTGCCCAGCGACAGGACAAGGGGCAACAGGGACAGACATGGGCAACACAGGAAGTTCCATATAAACATGAGGAAAAAATCCTTACTTTGAGGGTGACAAAGCATTGGAACAGGCTGCCCAGAGAGATTGTGGAGTTTCCTTCTCTGGAGGTATTCCAAACCCACCTGGACACTTCCCTGTGCAGCATACTGTAGGAAACCTGCTGTAGAAGGGGGACTGGACTAGATGATCTCCAGAGGTCTCTTCCAACCTCTATGATTCTGTGATTCTATGACTTTTTAGACACTTCATAAAAGGTATAGTAAGAGGCAGCTCCTGGAAGCTCTAACAAGCCACATTAAAATTAGAAATCAGGCAACTTTTTAAAAGTGAGTATGACTGACCACAAGAAAAAAAGGGATACAAAGTGGATCTTTGCGTCTTGTAGAAAGCGTGAGATCATGCATTTTAGATAATGACAAACATACTTTCAGCTCTAAAGTAGAAATGACCAAGCAGAAGAAAGCTCGATGCACATTTGTCAGTCACAGTCTTTCGTTAAGCTACTAATATAAAATTTTAAAAAAGGCAAACTGTGCCCTAGAATGTATCTGCTCAATTATTTCCAGTAATCATGGGGTGAGTATTAGTACGCTACTGGTAAAGCATTGCTAAGACATCACTTCAATTATTGCATGTAATTATGAATGCTTGTGTTCAAAATATTAACTTAGGCTGGAGCAGCTGCAGGATGATAGGAGAATGTAAAATATGTCATAAAAGAAGTCTGAAAAAGCTTGTCTTGTTTAGAAAGGATGACTATTACTATATATGACAGGGTTGTAAAGGAGCTGTTTAAGCCAAAGGACAACCACTGTATAAGAACAAAGAGCAGTAACTGGGCTTTAATGAATTTACTGTAATTTAGAACCTTCTTAATCACTAGGCAAACAAAGCATGGAAACAATTTTGCAATAGGAGTTTGGGAGATAAAAAGACTCTAACCAGCTTTAAGACAGAGCTTAAATCCACAGACATCCAAGCTCTGGCAACATTGCCACTGTTCCTGCAGCACCAGGGGACAAGAGCCAAACTGTGAGGTCCTGGGCACCACAAGGTTCAGATATTAAAACAGGACAATCACCTTCAAACTGCAAGGATTGCTGAAACAAGCATCAAACTTAAATTATGGTCAAACCCTGAAGTTAATATCTTATTGAATTAGCTCCTCTCCAAGAAAAAAAATGTTATCTCCTTAGAGACAGCATAGTTTTCAGGCTGTTAGTCCGAAATTCACTTTTAGAAATTTACACTCATTATTCTGTTGTTGTTTTTTTTTTTTCATGTAAAGCTCATATTCAACAGAAAATGTTATAGTTAGAGTGACTCATTCCAAAGACCATACACAAATATGCTGCATTTAGACCAAGTTGACAAAACAAAAAAAAAATTACCTGAATATCAAACAAATAATCACTATTTCTCTTTTACTTCACAAGAGTAGGAAGCACTGCTTCAGTCACAAAAAGACAAGTTAACATTTATTAATAATATTTCAACTTACTGTTGCCTGACTCGATTAAATAAAGGGTGCTGCAGGTAGCTTTCTTGTTGTATATAAAGTGGTATAGCAGTGCTTTACTCTAAAAGCAGTATTCTAGATGCATATGGTATTTTCCTTCCAAAATCTGTTTTTTAAAAGAGGTCATTTCATTACATTGGCTTCCTAAAACACTTCAGATTTATTATTTGTCCTCAGGGCACAAAAAATACAAAAATCTGCTTATGAAATCTAAGCTATATTCCCTTGATTAGAATGATTTTTAAACTACATGCAGCTTCCTATGCTGCTATCAGTTTCTGTTTACTTGCATGTCATAGCTGATCTAATTAGACTGATAATTTCTCCCTTTCTTATTCCAAAACTATAATGGAACTGTATTTCAAAAGAACACCTCAAGAAACAAACTGCAAGTAAAAGGGACTAGGATTTGCAGTCCTTCAATATTTAGAATTATTATTAAATTTTTGCAAAACAAGGTATTATTTCTGTTCATATGGCTTGTAAGAACCAGTATAACCACACCTACAATTATTTCTCTTGAAAATATCCACTTAACAGTATCCCATTTTTATCATTTCCAGAATTCATGGTTTGTCTGGTTTTTTTTCTGCTGCAAATGCTTGCTTTTAAGAGGTTTTATCTTCCGATAAATAAAGTAGAGCTAATATTGTACTTTCTCCTTTATTAGTAAAGCAAGGAAGATTTTTTTGCGAATTAAAATAGGCAATGAAGACAGAGACAAAGCAGGACTTTTTGTTGTTTGTGCTAGACAGTGATTCACGAAAGTAAACATTAGTTGAACAAAGTCTAAACATATTTTGCTACATGGGTGGGATTTTTAAAAAAACAGGCATTGGGTTTTTTTGGAGTGATTGATATTTCATTCAATTTATCAAGAAATAGATGGGATAAGCACAAAAGGCTCAAGACAAAGCCTGTCATAAGACTACAATAGGTAAGACTCAAGAACCCAGACCCTCTCATAACTGATCAGCCAATGCCTCCATTGGAAATTGCAAACTATTTCAGTTCAAAATTAAATGCTTTTGGAATCATTCACTGGAGTCTGGAATTCAGCCTTTAAATACACATGGGAAACCATCGAATGTGAGTCAATAAAACAGCGCATGAAAAGCCACTCGTCCTGGCGAGACTCTTCTACACCAGCTTTTGAGAAAGTACTTCAGAGGGTTTGCAATAGCAAAAATTCCACAGCCAGCATAAAATTAGACTGTGTTAACAGGAAGCTTTTCTCCTTTTTCTTATCCTGTACCAGCGAGATCATATTAAACAGAATTTCACTTCATAAATCAATTCATTTATCAAATAAAAAGTTTCTCCCTGTAATTTTTAGGCTACACTTCAACCATAGCTGCACTTCAGCTGCTTCTAAGGCTGAGCTGTGAAGTGGTTTGTTAGCCAAACCAGACAATGCCCTGAGTCTCAGAAGGAAAAAGCATGGGTGGGACCTGGCTCCAGCCTGAGACGATGCAGACGTGCTGCACATGAGCAGGGTCTCCGCTCCCTGCTGGAGGCCTGCCCGGCACAGCTGGTGGAGCTCAGGGCATGGGACATCCCTCTGCCTTTGGGCACCCTAATTCCCTGTGCTCACCACCTGTACCAACTGCACAGCAATGCCCAGTGCCATCCAAGATGCCTGGGGCATCAGGCAGATGACAGATATGACACAAGACCTACTGGGAACCCAAATTCTCCTCTGGTGTGGCCAGGTGATGGTGAAGGTGACTTGCTTCGGGTGTCCAGGTATGGTTGGATGATCCTAATGGAGCCTATAGTGAAGATGCCTGCTCTGAAATGTTTTTAAATTTCAAAAATTTTTGCTTGGGATAGTAATTAGGCAGTATGCGCCTTCCTAAAGACAAAGGTAGAAAGAAAGAAAGAAATTAGGAATTCATACAAGCCTCAACAGTTTATTTTGCAAATAGTTTCTCTCAGAGGACAAAATTCTGGATTTCCTTCTTAAACGTAAAACATTGTGCTTTAATGATTGCTTTACACTCAACTAAATCTACATTGAAACTATTACCAAGATTGCTGAAGTCATTTTTCATAAATGCACAATATCAATCTCCATATTTTACTGACAAGTGGTGATGTTATAAAGCTCAGTCATATGGAAAGCCAAGAAAAATTAACCAGTTGTAGCACTTTGTAAATATTTTAAGGACAAACACCACTCTCCATTTCTTCTACTTGGTCTGTAAATGCTTTGGATATTTTTTGTTTCTGCTTTGGATATTAGTTGTAGTACTTTTGCTAGAAGAAAGTCCTCTGCTATGGGTCAGAGATACTATGCCACCAACTTATCTGTATTAAATTTTTATTAAGTCAAGTTTCAGTTGATTATGACAGGTTTTTTTCCTCCCAGACTATAGCCCACTTCCAACAAATTTTACACATCTCTTATTATGACAGCCAGAATTTTCAAAGCTAGTTTGCTGAGAAACATCCCAATCATTGCTTTTTTTCTTAAACTTAAAATGCTTCATACGTTATTAAATGAAAATCCTCTGTAACAAAATGACTGACATTATGAAGTCTCTCAGTCTTTACGAGCCAATCTGTTTCATCCCTCCGAGTTCACTGAATTTAGCTAACTTTTTTTTCCAAGTGAAGAGATTACAACTTCATCCTTCAGTTGATCTGTCCATTTTAACCCTATTGCTTCCGTAAATCACCATCTCACACACCACTCCATTGGCCCTGAAGAACAAGGACTTGCCTTACCAAGCACAGCTACAGCTCCCTTTGGATTTGATTTTTTTTTCCCACAAAATTGTCCACACAGTTACTCCACGAATGAATAATATGACCAATACCACAATGTACAGTTGTCCTTGCAGCATTTGCATTCCCAAAGTTTCATATGTTTTGTAGGCTTACACTGTTCTATCTCAAATAAAGAAGCAACTGTGGCACAGATTTAGGGATTTCTGGTGTTCACAACATACAGGAGATTCCTGTTCCTTAACTAGTGTGTTGGGATCTGCATCTGAGCTACTCACCTTAGTTCCTACTGAAATCAGTGGCAAGAAATAATGACCTGGAGACTAATCATCTGTCTAGCTTAGATGGCCACTGCAGGGTAAGATGACCAATGTCCCCAAAATGCCTGTTTCTGTCCCCAGAACAGAAAGAGAGCCAGGGGGGACCAGCTCAGCTGTTTGCCACAACCCTCCGTCATAATTAAATATGACAGATGTCTTTCAACATTGCTTTGAATGAATAGCAGCTAGTGTCAGAAAATTAGACCTTCAGAAGTACTCTGCCTGTCAGTGTCAGTTCTTGGAAAACAGGGCACTCTTTAAGGCACGTCTGGGTGTGAATGCCTCGGCTTTCATCCAGTCACCCAAATTCCCCACACAGAAAGTAACTAATGAAAGGATCCCCAGAAACTGGCTGAGGAGACCCATCTATGGGTGAAACACAGAAGTAAACCCTAGGAAATCCTGGGTATAAAAATGTAAAATGGTAATAACTAAGTTCCCCAGAAATATTTATCAGGATAAAAAATGTAACAGTTTCTGAATTCTGCATATACTGCTCAGATAGAGTATTTCAGCAGAGAGCAAATAAACATTTATTTGGTCCATGCTAAGCAAAAAGTACTTTGGATTATCACACTTCTATTTGATAAATTCTTCAGCGCAAATCTGAATTTCATATTCATGCTAAATCTTTAGCCAAACTTCAATTAGAAGTTAGCACACACCTCTTTTATAATCTGAGGGAAAACTTCCCCAAAAGCAGCTTTCTTCTGCGTAGAACATCCTAGTTTACTTTGGTTGGACTCTGACAGATTATGGCTGAAGAGTTTTTAAAGAGTTCATTACATCTTTGCCTTCCATAAGAAAATATTATGACAAAGCTGTCTGTATGATTGAATTATGACTACTGGATGTTCACTAGTCCCTGTGATATTACTTATTACATGTTCAGTGATAAATTTAAGTATGTAGTTAATGAGGAAAGTCTTAACCAAGACCTCTGTTATGGAATTTATACATAGTAAAGTTTCATTTGCAGAGCGAAATCAATGACTTTTATGTATGTATGTGCTGAGCAAGCTGATGGAATATTTCAACAAATCCACCATTCACATCAAAATTAAAAATTTAAACTTAATCTTTCTAAAATTAAAACAATCTTCCTAAAACTTAAGACTCACAGAATAAAAGATTTTTTTAGTCTAGACCTCATTAATGGTCATATTCTTCATCTTAACAGCTAATGCTGTCAGTATTTATTGATTCAATCTTCCGATAACTACATCATCTTTTCAGCATGTCAGAGAATGTCAAGGTGACTGTGATGCTCTGTGACTGGAGTATGATACTAGTGTCACAATACATTTGTGTCTTTTTTTTTTTTTTTTTTGTCCAGAAAGAGACATATAACCAATCTCAGTGTATTAGAACAAAATACTGACTTTATTAATAATCTGCTATGTAAAAATGTTCATTACTTCCTGTAATGCTGGCAAAGTAGCATGGTCAAGTAAGTGTTTAGATATTTTTATTTAAATAAAGTACTAGAGTTCTCCAACCAATACCACATCTTCCCAAAATACCACAAGATCTTCCAATATTCAGCTATTTAATTTGGTATGATCAGAAAAAATATTCTCAAACTGCTGCAAAACATCCTTACATTCCTGCAATGAAGTCTAACACAATATTTTTGTATCACCTGGATTTCTACTGAAGTTTGTCTCCCTCAGGCATTCAGCCAGCTCAGGCTTGGGTTTATGAAGAAAAATGCTTAGGTTATAATCTGCTTTTGATTTTAATAATTGCATTATTTTTCCTAATGAGGCCAGGATTATAGAATCCTGATTCATTTGACAAATATTTTAAAAATTCCTTCTTTGTGGGCTTTAATAACTTAAAACTATAACTTCAAGATAATGGAGATAGTTTCTTTTTTTTTCCACAAGCAAAAGTCAGTGTTCATATGACAGGAGTCTAGTAGTTCATCAAAAATAATTCAACGGAAACAGGGACTAAACTAATAAAATGTGAACATGTTTAGTTTTAAAAAAAAAAAAAATCATTATTCTTTCTCCTTGCTTTGTAATAACTTTTCAAAATAAGATGTAAAGACATGCCTGGATTGACACAAGCACCCTGGAATAGAGGATTTTGTTGAGTAATAAAATCCAGCTGAGTAGAACTGGGGAGCAGCCCCGTCTGAAGGAGTAAGGACCTCATTTGAGAGACTACACTTTTTCATCCTGGTGATTTTGTAGCAAGGGCAATCGGTCTGAACTCAATTTAGGACCAGCTCAGACTCTTGCAATGTGGCATCCATGTATGAACAAGTAAATTTTGGCAAGTTCAGAACTTCAATCTGTCCTAAAGTTTTCTAACCTCTGCAACATACTGTAACATTACTGTGTCAGTAAACACCTCTTTCTGCTGTGGCACAAGCTGTGAGTATGACCTTGTGCCAATGCAAACTTGCAGATGACACAGAACTTGGCAGCGAGTTGTGCTGCCATCCAGAAGGACATCAGCAGGCTGGAGAGGTGGGCTGACAGAAACCCTGTGGAGTCCAGCAAGGAGAATTTCAGCTCCCCAGTACAGGAGAGATGTGGGCAGTGCCCAACCAGGAGCCATGAATGTGATGCAGGGACTGGAGAACCTCTCCTGTGAGGGAAGCTGAGAGAGCTGGCACTGATCAGCCTGGAGAAGAGGAGGCTCAGCGGGATCTCATCAATGTCCATAAACACCTGAAGGGAAGGGGCAAAGAGGACGGAGCCAGGCTCTTTTTAGTGGTGCCTGGTACCAGGACAAGAGGCCATGGGCACAACTGGAGCACAGGAGGTGCTGTGCAGTTGGCTGAGCCCTGCCACAGGCTGCCCAGAGGCTGTGGGTTCTTCTCCCTGGAGATCTTCAGCAGCTGCCTGGACGTGGTGCTGGGCACCCTGCTCTGGGTGTCCCTGCTGGAGCAGGGTTGGGCTAGAAGGACCCAGAGGGCCCTGCCAACTTCTATGATTCTCTGTGATTCTATGACAATCCCTTCCTCTCTCCACTGCCAACACTGCCAGCAATGGCAGGAGCAGCTTGGACTGTTTTTGCCCTTTGCTCTGTGCAGCAAGTGGGCAGGGAGCCCTGCTCCCATGGTACTGCACAGCAGCAAGGGCTTAATAGTCTTCTCTATCTCATGTATTTTAGCATCCGATGAATATGTAACTGTACCAATCTTTCCCTACAGTAAACATTTCTCTTTCATTGGTGTATTCTTAAAATTAGATTATTCTTTTTGCAAGACTTGGAGCAGATTTTATTGTGAACTATCTGTGAAAACAAACAAATGATTATCAGTGGTAACACTGATAACAAACAGTGAAATCAACTGGTACAACAGGTGATGATCAGGAGCTTAACACAGGGCTCTTACACTCCATTTTCCTATAAGCCTCATCAGCTCCACTTCCAAATATAACAAGTTGGCAGATATGGGGAAAGCAGTCTGATCACAACATTTGTTTGCCATAATATGCCAGAAATTAGTTTACAAACTTGTCTTCAGAATTACAATAATAACCATTTCCCAATATCATTTCACATTTGCAAGAGGCTTTAATGCATCTTAATTGATGAAGCCCAAGAACCCCGTAATTTCAGCTTGAATACGTGATCACTTCCCGATAAACACCAAATGCAGGGAAAAGAATAGGCCTGGCACAGTGGGGAAGTTTGGGAGAGGGGGCTCTGGCTGACTGTACAACACAACACATGACAGTCAGGCATCACAGAAATGGGCATGTGACAAGAAACGACGCAGACAGGCACTTTACCAGTGTGAAGTTCATGCAGGAAACATTTGCCTAATATATTCCTGAGGCATACCCACACCAAATGTCATTTTAAAATGGCCCTAAATTTCAAGATGATGGCCTTTTTCCCCTACTTCATTAAGGTTACTTCTCTGTTACTAAGAATTGCCATGCAAGTTCAGCCTATCAATCAGCTGAATGCAGCCCTCAAAGCATGATGACAGTGTCTTTTAGAGGGGAAGGTATTTTGCTGTTGTTGCCACAATCAACGAAGGCTTAATTTGTTATTCTTTAACTTTTATGCACTATTATTCATATTATAATAACAGTTACAGATTTGATTTTATTTTACCAGCATGTCTGTGCAGAATAATAAGGAAGAAAAGTCCTTGCTTTAAAGATTATGCTCTAACTGGTGAAAAAATAAGACAAATATTATAGTTAAGAAAACAGAATAATAGTAAGAGAACTGGGTCACACATTGCCATCTCCTTCATCAGTGTCAAACAGGAATGAATTCCCTGTAAATATAGAGGACATGGATTATGAGGTAAGATTTCAGTAAGAAAGCAGCAGAGCAAACTTGCACACTTTTCCCCATGTGCAGAGGTCATTGTGGAGAACGCGCCCAAAAGCTACATCTCCATTTGCTTTCTGGCTACTCCCTTCGGTGTCTCCTGAGGTGGAAAAAGTGGACAGCTCAAAGTCCCAGACTACAGATATGTCAATTACTCATCTAATATGCAAGAAAATTGCCAGACCTGCCCCACATGTCTGGTTACCACCCATCTCCCTTTCTTCCAACTGTCTTCGGTTTGTCTCTTTTTAACTGAATTCAATGCAGTGTAACAGAATTTGGGTGAACCTGGTCTATCAGGTTCTAGCAGCTATGGTGCAGCTCCTTGACCGTCTCTTAGTCACAGCAGCATTTAGGTAGGCGTTGTGAAAATCTCCACACCAGTGCACTTACAGGCTCAAGCTAGCCCAGGGAACTTGGTATTTCTGGGGCCACTTTGAAAGCAGGCAAACTGATTTGGTTTCCGAGATTCAGAGGCCTGAAGGCTATCTACACTGGGGTTTAAACGTGATTTCAGCATTGGACTCCTGAGCTTTACCTTTGTTCCATGCCCAGGAGCTCTAAACACTTTTCAGTTTCATGAAATTTTCCCATGTGGTCACTACTCAAGTCTATCTCATTTTCCAGGTGCCACATTTGACATGTAGCGGCTGATAACATGGAATTAACTGGAGCTTTTCAACACACAAACTGCAGTGTGGGATACCTCCAAAAGGCAGATCAGAGATCTCTTCAGGTGGATAGCAAACTTACAGGATGGTACTGGTCTTAATCATTGCTTTTAATTAAATTTAATAAAGAAAAACCAACAAGAGCCACTGTAAGTATAATTCTTCTACCAAAAAAAAAAAAAAAAAGGAAAAAAGGAGTGTGCTGATTAACAGCATTCAAAATGCAGCAATTAAAGACAGTATTTGAAATTAAGATGAGATAAGGAGAACGAGAAAGAAATAAATGTGTATAAATACATGCATGTGTGTATATATATTTATATGAAAATTATTTTATGTTACTAACAAAGCCTATGATTTGTACTCTTTGAAAAGCATTACTTACAACTTTCAATAGGTATTAGTATAGATAAAAAACACCACCTGTCACAACGAATATTTAAATTTCTTAATATATTTTCAATGAAATCCATACCTTATTGGGATCAGAATCATCTCAGGGATATGAGGCAGCCAAAAAACTGATCACTAAGTTTTACATCAGTTCTTTACTACATGTATTCTATTAAATTTAAAATGCAATGTAAAAAAATCACATTAAAATTCAGTGATGCTCTAAGTTTTTCCCTTACCATTTTCTGGCCATCCCAGGGGAGAAAACCAGATGTATATAAGACCTGAAAAACCATTACTACTGAATAAATGTACTTGCTAAATTGGACCAGAATCGGCCTCAATGTATCAATTAGCACTTTACTTTTGGCTGCAGAAAACTGTCCCTAAAGGCATCTTCTGGTTGGAAAACCACAGGTGCCCATTTACAAGTACTACTGCACAGTAAAATTTCTCCTTGTCTCCACCTCAGTGACCACCTGTCCTGTCTGCAAACCTCTAAGCGGTGCCTGTAGTGTTAAAATCCACCTGCTCCCACAGATACAAGTAATGTTACATGTGCCCCACTCTTACATATGTTCATTCTCCTTTTCAGCCTTGTCCACCTTGACCACACCTTTGCTAATAGGACTTATAGCTATATTTGTGAGGTTAAAAGCTTGAATTATTTTGCTGTTGTCTTCATAATCCTCTGAAGATGTTTGAAATAAATAATGGAGCAGACACCACCATTTGCTTTCATGTATGTTAAATTGCAGAGTAACTCAGGGCTTCTCAGCAGATCAGCCAAAATTGGACTTTGGTATCCAAGAGCCAGGTGTGAGCTGCTGCTGCCATTGACATGCAGCATGTTGGCAAGTACAAGAGTACTTACAGAAATGGATGACGGTGGTCAGTGTGACGGGACTGGGTTGCACTAAACCCAAACTAGGGCAATCCAAGTTATTTTCTGTACAGACTGCCTGTCTGGCTATCCTGTTCCTCCACCCTTGGGGTATTACCGTCTGCCTCAGCAGATGTGGGGAATCTTCCTTTTCAGCAGGTGGACATACTTCCTTGTCAGATAGGAAACAATTACTGCCTTCGCCATGATAATGAAAACACGTTGACTTAATAAAGCCGAAACCCTTCCTGTAAGTCACATATAATAAACTTTTTTTTTTTTTTTGGTAGAAATGGTCACTTTTTGGTCATAAATACATTTAAATGGTAATTAAACATCTTGACCGAAACTTTGAAAGTTTTATGGTCATTATGGCTTTGTTACATACTGTTGGCAGGGGGGAGTATCATAAAATTAAACTCAAATGTAAACTTTCTTGACCAGTGTCATTTTGGCACTAACTTACCATTTAATTGACTGTTAATAAATTCTCCAAAATATGACTACTATACAGATATTTTATCTCCCTGTTAATTGGTAATTATGCATTGGCAGGAAAAACAGTATTTCTTTCCAATTATTCCAGAACTCAGTGATTATTTAAACTTTGCTAATTAGCAGTGGAGGATTGGTACAACTTCTGGGCAAATTGTATTTGATAATCCCTATTAAAATATACATGACAGTAGTTGACTTGTAACAAACTGGAAAAAAAAAAGTGTCAGTTCAAAGGGTATTAGATACAGCACAAGGCAAATGGGGGCCTATTAAAATTTCCCCAACTGTTCTAATGAGAATGCCAAGGGTCATTTCTTCCTAGTTTACCATCTGTTTGGTTTCTGGCAAATATCTCCGGTGTGAAGGGAGGGTCCTGGAGCCCATTTGGCTTGTCACAAAGTAAACCAGGGATCCACAGCAATTTCAGTAAGTTACAGAACTGCACTTCAAGAGCAGTCACATGTGCATCGCTGAAAACTTTTTCTCAAGAGCTGGCATTTGCCGATTATTCCTTACTTTTTAAAGCTGTGAATAAGCACAGAGTGGCAAAGATGGAGCAGGAAGGAGCAGCTGTGTGGGTTCACCTAGCAAGAAAAATCTAACAGTTGGTCTTTTCCCATCTTATAATGTTAGTGGGGGATATTTTCTTTTATCTGTCAAAATCTGAAAGCAAAACATTGCCCCAGACCCAACAGTGTCTGAGCACAAACTGATGCCAAAACCAAGCCTCTGGAGGCTCGAAATGCATTGGTACCTCTGATGTCTCCAGTGCTTGCTCTGGACCAATGCATGGTCTCCATAGCTAGAGCAAGTCCTGATGCCCTCTTGGGAATGGCACTGCAGGTGCCCGTCAGCCACTCAGGCTCCTTCTTTGCCCTTCAGTCTCCAGGGCCAAGATTGGCACCACTGCCAATTACTCCCACCTGCAGTAACTCTGCTCTAGGACTGCACGTGTCCTGTGAACCGGACCACAAACATCCTTTGGCCAAAATTTTAGAGGGGTTTTTGTTTTGGTCTGAAATACAAATATGTATGTAACCAAAATACCAAGCAGAGAATTATGTAAAGGCTGCCTTAATCCTGACAAAAGGCAACAGAGTAACCTAAAACAAAAAGAGCATAAGATAGAATGTAATGCCAAGAAATTACTTGTGATGATTGCTCTTCCCAGGCATTTTTCTACAAAATGTATTACTCACCACACTTTAAGGAATATTTGTAATTATTCTATTTTATTTTATATATTTATTTTAAATTCCAGAGGTATTACTTACAGGAGTTGTGGCTACCTTCATAATAGAGAATCACAGAATCTTTAAGGTTAGAAAAGACCTCTAAGACCATCTAGTCCAATTGCCAGCCTAACACCACTATGCCCTCTAAACCATGTCCCTAAGTGCCACATCTACACGCTTCTTGACCACCTCCAGGGAAGGAGACTCCATCAGCTCCCTGGGCAGCCTGTTCCAATGCCTGACCACTCTGTCAGAGAAGAAGTTTTTCCTAACTTCCAACCTGAACCACCCCTGGTGCAGCTTGAGGCCATTACCCCTTGTCCTATCACTGGTTACCTGGGAGAAGAGGCCGACCCCCAGCACACTACAACCTCCTTTCAGGTAGTTGTAGAGAGCAGTAAAGTCTCCCCCTGAGCCTCCTCTTCTCCAGACTGAACTGCCCCAGTTCCCTCAGCTGTTCTCCATAAGACTTGTGCTCCAGACCCTTAACCAGCTGCATTGCTCTTCTCTGGACATGCCCGAGGGCTTCAATGTTTCCTTGTAGTGAGGGGCCCAAAAAACTAAGAATTGTGAAAGAGGAGGAATTGAAAGATAATGTTTTAAAGGATGATCTTTCATATGCTATTTTGTCTATTTGTTTGTTTTCTAATGCATGGAATTCCCCAGTTCAGACACTAAAATAATTCCACATCACATCACTCTCATAGTCTCTTATAAAGTAGCCTGCAGAACTAAACAAAACCTAAAATTCACTAGCAGTTTATGACCTTGCTGTGGAAAGTAGACATCTGTTTTAAAAGATAGTAACTTACAAATTGTGTAAACTTATGCAGAAAATAAACCCAAATTTTTCTGTTAGCCAATTAGGCCTATGGCAGCACTTCCCAGAGCAGGGAGAGCTTTGAATCCACTGTCTCTACCATAAATCACAGAACCTATGTGCATTATAAAGACCCTTTTAAATTTAGCTTTAAAGGTTAACGTATGTATGAGTATTATCATAAATCTACTTGTTTGTTTTACACTTACTAAAATGTAAACATCAGTGTAACGATTAATTATAATTTCACATAAAATTAGATATATTTTTTTTGGCTTAACTGCACAGGCTTACATTTTCTGTAATGAGGACAGATTCAGGTTCTCAGCACACAGTGCTCCTTTTTGCTGCCAAGAGATTGCACTGTTATCTTCTCCTTTAGTTGCAGAAATGATATGGTGCTCCTTGCTTTTGAGTATATGTAGTTTTGGTGGAGCCAAGTTGCATTCCCATACTTATCCAAGTAACTTATTGAAGTTACAGACCAGACCCCCTACCACCCTCCAGCATCACTGAACCTTAATCTCATTTGCAAGACTCCATCCCCATCAAATCCC
>VXAV01000517.1:116467-161240 GCA_013399715.1 Alectura lathami | reverse complement strand
AGCTGCTTTTCCAATTAGAAATGATGATATAACAGATGGACACAGGCTTTCTTGAAAAAGTGCTTTACATTTTTGTCAGAAAATGAAACCATGCCATTCCTACATACCAGTACATTAAACGATACTATATGTAATGTGAAGACTACTCTCTCTTTCTACAGCAAATCATAGATTTTAAAATATTGTAAACTTTTATACTACCAGATTGTTTTAAATGTTGACCATTCAAACGTTACATGTTTTTATTTGTTTGTTTGTTTTCTGAAGAGGCCAGCCTTCTCAGCTCTCACTGCAGAGTGGAGAAAGGAGTTTGTGTAGTTTTGCATGCTGGGAGCCATCAGTACACCGTTTATTGAACATGCACAGAAACTTAAATTTAAATTTAAATGTTCACTGTTTGCTTATTGCTGTGACTGCAAAGACACACACAAGAGCATTAGCTCTTTTGAAACCTTCAGATCATTTTTTTTNTTAGCGCATTCTTCATTACAAGCTACAGAAAACGTTTCAATTTCCTGCTACTGCAAAAAAAAAAAAAAAAAAAAAAAAAATTATTTAAAATGCTGCATTCACAGGGGCAGAGCCCTTCTCCAGTTATTCCTAAACTCTCAGTTTTAAATAATGTGCTAGTTAAAACAGGAGCTCACTTCCATTGAAGATAGTTTTCAAAGCAGTTGTCCTTAGTGCATCTGGCCTGGCTTCTGCCACTGAATGCAAGAACAGAATTTGAAGTATATAATAGTTCTGCAAACACCTTTCCTATCCCTTGTACTACAATTCTGTATTTCCCACATGGAAAATAATTGGTTACATAAAATACATTGATCAGCATTCTTGTTTTAAGGAAGACGCTACTGTTAAGTAGGTTGACATTAATCTCAGAGGAATCAGTTTTTCAGTCCTAGAACAGTTACACATTTGGAGTTAAGTATTTTAGTTTACTAAAATGTTACTCCACTTAGAAATGGTTGTTTTGCCCAGTTCAGCTGCTGAAGATTTTGTCTCTTAAAATCATCATAAGTTGGTTAGCCTACTACCAGGGCTGGCCAAAGATGGAGAAAGTGGAGGAAGAAACAGAACTGTTTAAAAGCTACCACTTCCTATCTCCTTGACTCTCACTGACTTTCATGCATTGTTGATTACTGAGTCTAAATTAACCTCTGTCAGTAGTTGTGTTGCTATTGACATCCTCTGTGAGACCAAGTATTCATTAGCCTGGGCTGCATAACATAAATTACTTCAGACTTACCAAATCCAAAAGCACTGGAACCACCGATGCTCTGGGAAGCCTGAACACTGGTAGAGGTATAGAGCCCAGTCACCAGTAAGCCATCAAAGAATGTACTTGTCGAAATAGTCACTGAAAAAAATTGAAATAAAATATGTGTAATTATTTACAAGCAGTATTTAAAATCCTACTGCAAGCAGACTCTGGTCCCTGAATTAGATCCCAGCTACACCCTCTGTACAACAAATTCACCTATTTCCCCCAATACTTACAACACTTCAGTGACTTTAAATTAGCTTTCCCATGTAATTTTCTCAAACAACTTGCTCAGCATTCGAGCTGTGAATGCCAAGTTTCAGTATGCACTTTTGCAACTTCCTCAGGGTTTACTTAGAGAAAATTGACTGTTTTAGAGGTAAACGATGGGCGTTTATTGGTGCTTGAGTCAGCTTCTGTTCCTAAATGAATCATAAGTCATGTACCAATAATCATCTACAGCAGGAACTAGACACAAATTGAGCATTAGAACAGGATCTGAAATGAATATTTGAAGGGTAGTGGTGGCCATTTCTTTTGGGGAAGCTTCATTTGCCAGCAGGAAAAACTATACTATAAACCAAATTCATAAACTCAATGCACAAGTTAGTAAAACATAGCGTTGGAATATATGGCTTGTAAGTAATTGTCAAGACATTAGAATATAGTCAAAGTGATGAAATAACCAGGATTGGTTTGGTGTTGATCTTTTTGGATTTAGATAGAGTGCTACATTTTGGTTATCAAATGTACTATAGTATTGTACTGAAGTTATTTGAGAATCTGAGCCATTATAGATTACATGCATTTAAATAACTCATGAGTGGACTTTAAAAAAATTCTTACATATTAACAGTAATCATCCAAATAGAATCTGTACGTAAAAATAAAATCCAGATATTCTTTGTTAAAACAGATTGCGTTTGCAGTAGCTACTTATTTCTTGTAAACACTAATTCTTACATTTTTATCTTGGTATCTTTCAGACTGTACCCATGTGCACATATTATCAGCTTCAGTGGTTCTGTCTTGGAAAAACCTAAATTACCAAGTGATAGGTTTTTCCCAATATAAAAAGGCAATACTCTCGATGGCCAGAATGACTTCTATGACTTCTCTCAGGAGCACACAACCTTGTTTGCTTAGTAGTAATCTCCTGTGCATATTTATTTAGAATGTTTTTTTTTTTTTTTTTTTGCTACTTCACCCTTGGGTTCTGGCCTACATACGTACTGCAGCCAATGACTTGTCCACTACTACACCCTCAGTGTGAACTCCTGGACTCACATTAGCCAATGGGGAAACTTGCACTGACGTCAGTAAACAGAGGTTCCTGAACTGGGGTGGGGAAATTACTGTTAAAGGGTATGAGANAGAACAAGTAAATTTTACAAAAATAAACGGATTGGGTAGCTTTACAATTAAGTAATTTTTCTTCTCTTTCTCACCTGAACTTTGTCTACCTAAAATCATCTCCTGCTACGTTATTTGTTGTAAATCTTTTTCCATATTTATTTAAATGTGGATAAAACCAAATTGCAAGTCTATGACCTATCATATAGGACTATTAAAAAAAAAAAAAACCTGTATAAATCAGCAAGCGCAAAGAACCTGCAAAGAGATCCACACAAGAGCATTTCCCTTTTGAAGAAGAGTCCCATAACTTGTAGCCTTTTACACTGAAGAAGTATCAAGACCTTATTTACCATCCTGCTTCTGCTTCCACACTTTAATTTTTTTTTTTTTTTTTTTTTTTTGCCACTTAACACACAGAGATCAGTGCCAGGGATCACTGGTAAACTCCGACCTCTCCCTACATCATGTTCATCCTCCCCACATTGCCCTGTCCTCTGGAGCCTCACAAGCTGGGGACTGTCCGAGGACCTGAAGCGCACTGCTGTGAAAGGACTCCTCGTGCATTCGCGGTGAAGCAGCAGTGATTTTATTTTGTTAATCCAAACAGTCATTCAGTGTTTCATTCAGGCTTTGTGTTGGCTTAATTTACTACTAAATATCTAGACAACATGCAAACAATGACAGTGGCTTAATGTGCTCTGAGCAGAGGAGCGATATATACCACACATAATTTCAACTCTTTATGTTTAATTACCTTCCTTTCTCTGATTATTTGATGGTATACTGAAATGTTGAATCCAACTTTTTGCTCCCAAGACTCCAGATTTTGGTGTTCTGTTATGAATGTTTCCCCTGAATGCAAACAGCAGGTTCAGAGCCATATGCTCAGTTTTTAAGAAATGGCCACTTCTAAGATATATGCTGAAAGAACAGCAAAGCGACTAGAGTTTTAGAAAATAAAAGAAGTATTATGGAGGGAACAAGAAAATCAAACAAGCAAGCAATGAATTCTTTGTTTCTTTGATGATGAAGTGGTGAGTAGTGCAGAATCTTTTCTTCCCCTTGTGCTTTTAAAGCAACAAAAAGGCAAAACATATGTTGAAAAAATATGCCTGTGTGTTATTTTTGAAGACTTGGCAAAACAGTCAGCAAAATCATTCATAGAAGGGCACTGGGCCAGTACTTTTCTGCCATTTTGTTTCCCCGTGGGGAAGCATCTTATTCTTTACTGAATAGGATATAATGCAAAACCCTACTGGGAACAGGTGACCAGTTTCTCTCTGGGAAAGAAACTATATTTTACAATGCCTGTATTTGATTTTGGACATATTCGTGTGATTGTCAACCCTCATTTTACATGAGCATGTAATAGGTCAATTTTTACTGTTGAAAAATTTCCAACACAGTATGGCTCCCTCATTAAGCCTCTGGGAAAGTGCACAATGCCTCTAGCACATTTTTTAAAAACAGAGCACTAGGCTGTTATTATACACGTGTCATACATTTCAGAATAATTTCATAGTTCTTCAAGAAGAAAAAAATTAATCATGACATTCTCAATGATGATTTTTTTCTCTATTCAGTGGCGAAATACATCAGATTCCCATAAAACGAAAGAATATACATACTGTGCCAAGTGCTAATGACCAAGACCAGTGAAGCTGTGCTAATGCACAGCCCGGCAACAGGACCATGGCTTTATGTTGTGTTACTGCGGGCTCCCAGTTTTCCCTTCCAAGATCAACAGAAGTATTCCTGTGAGATCTCCTCCATCAGGCTTTGTTTCTGCCCTTACCCTGACTTGTGCTGTACGCAGTTTTCTCAAAACTTCCGGTGCTCTGGGAGCAAGGAGCAACACCAAGGCCTGCCTGGACCTTGGACAACATCTGGAGGGGCACAGTTGCACCAGGCACCCGGTACTCAGTGGGCAAGGGGGTTTGGCACAGACCCCTGCCCAGCCTGCAGCACCTGGCGGGCACACAGCTTGAACAGCACCAAAGGGGTCCCCAGAAGCAATCCCGTGAAATGGCTGCCCTTAAATAACGGAGTGATGGGGGCTGAATATCTCCCCGCAAATGACATACTCAAGGTTCTGGTCAGGCAACAGCATGCTACAAATGTTAGAGGTGGCGCTGATAACTGCTACTTTAGCAGTTGCCCAATATTTCCCACTCTAAGGCTCTATTTTCAGATCCCGAGATCTTTAGCAATTTTTATCCTCTTGAGCTTTTTTGTTTGATTTTTCATGGTAAGTGCCTGCCTCACACTGATTTCATTATTTGAAGGAGAAGAAACTTCAGTCAAAACACTTCATTCATTTCTGAGATGAGGTTAAAGGGAAAGGTTGTCATACTCTAGCTGAAAAAATCCCGGTGTCCTTCACTTTCATCAGCTCCTTCCTTCTGAAGCAGGGAAGTAAAATTTCAAAAACGTATGGCCTTGGTATGAAAGCTGTGCTCCAAGTTTGGACAAATTATACACACATGGAACAACTCAGAGTTCACACATGCTCAACAGAGGCATTTTCATTTTTAGTATCTAAACATTTCTGGAGATTCTGTCCTCATTAGCACTCTCAGAGTACTGATTTGAGGGCTGACTAATAGAGTTTGCTGAAAAAAATTCTGCGAAAGATATTTCAGTCTGGCTACTCTGCTTTGTTGGAGCAAAAGGGCTCCCTGGAGATTTTGGTTCCAGTCATATTTTGATCTGGGAGATTTCTCAGTGTTTTAAAGCAGGAAGTCTAAGCTAAAATATCAATTTAGCAGAATTTCTCAAAAAGCTGAAATATGTGCAAAATGTCACAAACATGAAGATGTGCCTAAAGTCTGACCAACACTATCCCTAATAACTTAAAGTCAGGAGACAGAGAAGCTGATCTGAGGGCAGGAGGACAGTACATGAGCTGGCATGGGGAAGGTGGTGACACTGGGACCAGTGCAGGGAACAGGCGATGAGAGGCTTTTTGGAGAACTGAGAAGTGATGGGGAAGAGGGGACCATGGCTGGGCAAAGCATTAGAGAGAAAAGGTGAAGGAAAGGATCATGCTGATCACCAGACAAAATGGCAACCCACTGTGCTATCTGCTACTCTACCTTCTGAGGTACATGAACGGTGTTTGAGGGTGATCGGGCCTGGAACAGGCTCTGCAGGGTAGTGGTCACAGTCCCAGTCTGCCAGAGTCCAAGGAGCATTTGGACACTGCTCTCAGACACAGGGTTTGGATTTTGGAGTTTGAATTGGACTCGATGATCCTTGAGAGTTCCTTCCAGCTCAGGATATTCTCTGATTCTAGTAATGGATAAAAAGTTTTCAAGTCGATGAATTATGTGGGTGGAAATACATGGATTAGGTGTATAACTTCAGTTTATTTTGCAAAAGTTTAGGAAATGGCTCCATGAAAACAGCAGTATCTCAGGAGAAATACCATAGAAAAATCCACTGGTTCTCCCTTGCCCTACTGTTCTTCCTGCACAACAGCCTTTTCAGACAACGGTATTTCTGAGAACAGTGAAGGCCCCAGCCCATCGTTGTACTCACACACACACAGATTGTAGAAAACTGCTGAGCGCAACCCCCTGAATGGCAGCACAAACGCACTACTGTGTTCTCCTCAGTGCATGACAGAGACCAGCCAAGTGAGCGTGCAGACTGGCCTGGGCCTGCCCCTGGGGAGCAGCAGGGCTGTACTTCATCAGGAATGGAGAGGATGCAGCAGCCTCCCTCCAAAGACCCCTCACGATTCCCACGGCAGGCTTCTGCCTCCGTGCCCCGTGGGACGGGAGCAGCAGTGCCTGCGGTGATGCCGTGGGCAGACATGCCTCTGGAAGCAGGTCAGGGGGAAGGGGGCTGGCAAAGATGCTGTGAAAATGTACCACAGGTGGGGGGAGCAGTGTAACGGGAGGGACAAAGCAGAAAGAGCAACTGCAGTCATTTACAGATATTTCTAAATTTCTATTCTTATGAACATCATGTTTGCTGCCTTTTCAGTGTTACATATTGTACACAATACATAGTACTACAGAAATCTATTAATCTGGGTGAGAAATTGCACCAAATTTGTCTTCTGTTCTCTCCAGCGACCAATTTACTCTAATAAAATGTAGCTGTATTTTAATTTATAAAATACTTGAAACACAGACAATGTATTTAAACTGTGAAGGCAAAAGAACTGCTAGCGGGCAAAGGGGATCATCCCAGGAGCACTGGTAAGTCTTACTGAATTTGGCTGCTCTTTAGCATCAGCTAAATGTCATTAAGAGGGCTGACATATACAGAAATTCTGATGAATTTGCAGCTACTGTTGATGATAGTCACGGAGTTTAAAAAGGACTAGATACACAGATGAAGACCAGCATGAGTGGTGATTTAACAGAGTTCAAGAAAGAATTAATAAAGGCAAGAATCTTTGTAGCCCTGTATACTGTTTATGAAAGTGAAGTCATACAGCCTGAGTATAAAGCTGCAATTTTCTGGTCCATGAAGAAAACAGATAACAAGTTTGCATTGAGAAATGGGATCACTGCAGACAGCATATTACCCAAAATGAGACTTTCCTGCATCAAAGCAAGGACAGGCAGTTTTAAGGTTCCAACAAAGGTCAAAGTCAGTTCCCTGTAATACTGTAATATTGCATCATTGCACACCTGGTCATCAGCTGGAAAATTTCTGCTTAGACAATAAATTACTATATACTTATACTGAAGCCATTTTTTTTTCCTTGACTCTTCAAAAAATACATCGTTCTCCAAGTAATGTAAGTCAGGTGTGCAATGGTTGTGTTCAGAGAACTGCTCATCCTTCGCAACACTACAGCTTTCTTTGGGACTACAAAAGAAATGGAGACTGACATCAAATCCAGCAAAGGCTGCCAATGTCACACCACATTCAGAGCCAAGGGAGCTTAACACCCCCTACAGCAGGCAGCAGCAGGAATGCAACCTGAAGGCATCGCACATGAGACCACCCTAGCTCACATGCTTGCATGCAGACACTGACTCTCCTACATAGCTCAAAAGGTGAGGAAGAACAAGCTCCTGAGCAAATTGGAGGATTCACTTAGGAGACCAGCAGAGACACTGCATCCTCCAAATCTCATTTTCTACTGCCTCACTGACAGATACCAAGTTTGCTTAAACTCTGCCCATGACATTCCTGTAGGCACCAGGCACGCAACATGCCCAGAGGATGACAACAGGCACACCAAAGCTAACACACCTTCTCCAGGCACCACTCCTAAGTAACACCTCTCTGTTTAGCATTTAGCAACAACCACAACTATTGTTACACTTCCTTGAAAACACCTGGTATGTCATGTGCTATCACCTTGTGACAGAACTGTCACCTGGTGCTGCATGTTCTCACAGCTGTGAGAGGCACCAGCTCGTTGCAGTAGGCAGAAGCTGTAGAAGTGTTTCCCGTCCTGCTCAAGTGTGCCCTGTTTTAGGCAGTGGTGCTCTGGGTGGCCCCACTGTAGCAGGTGCAGGACCAGAGGCTCCTTCGAGCCTCAGCCATTCTGTGATCCTGTGATTCATTCGATATCAAAAACAGGCCGGAGTGTAAATGCATCCCAGCACGTAGTACTGCCTTAGAGGGCACAGACAATACTGAGCCCAAATCCTTAAAATACCAGACCACTCTCTGAAACGTCAATTACAGATGAAATGGCTAAGGAGAATAAACTTGGATGCCTTATTTAAAGGCAGACTGTTTAGACACTGCAGTGACAAGCAATCTGTAAGTACTTACGTAAAGTTTTAGAGGTATGCATTCCAAAGAGTGTGCTGATAAACGCATTTGTAAATTAGTAGTGGAGCGTCAAAGCTTACAAAGCTAATTGTACTCAGAACTGTATTAGGGGAAAAGAAAAAAAATTTAAAATAGTGACAGGTATGTTGACATTAAACTAACCTTTACTTCACAGAAATACATTGCTTTCAAAAGAAACCCACATCCAGTTACTCAAAATTATGTAGCGATTTCAAATGCAAATGCCAGAAAAGCACCTAAGGACGGTGTGAATCACAGATCTACACCTCATTCAGCAAAGAGAAAAGCAGAATAAAGTCAATATTCTTTCTCATACTGGTTTTCATTTTCCACATGTAGGTGGGAAAAAGCAACAAAGAAAGACATTTTTGCATGGTTAAATACATAAGCATAGGTGAGGGACAGCACTCTTTCAACTTAAAATGTTTTCACTGAGGTAATGGTTTTCCAGAGCTCCCACCAATGCAGTAAGCTTACACCAGAACCCCAGTGAACTTCCCTTGAAGGTGCACCGATGGTGGCACAGTGAGCAGCACCTTCACCAACATGTGATGCTTCATCAATGTTCCACTTACTGACAGGTTTTGGGAGAAGCAAATTAAATCACACAGATCTGGCACCTTATTCTAGACAGCTTTAAATCTGTCATGGATTTTCACAGGTATCCCATATCATGACATCATGTAATAAGCTGACACAGGTGGGAGGGCTGCTGACAGGAAACCACAGCCCCCAGAATGCTCCTGTCCCTTCACACGTGGTTTCTGGGTTCTGGGAGCTGCTCCCCGCCTTTTTGCCTCCGATCGCCATTGTGGACACACATAGGTCAGGAGACACTCCCATACTTTCCAGTTTGTTAGATTCATTGCTCTCAGTTCCTTTCATATTGTATTGTCTTGCATTCCTTTGCCGCTTTTAGTAAACTAATTATCCTTTACCTCAATCGCAACCTCTCCATCCTCACTCCTCTACCCAGCCTCCATGAAAAAGGGGTGGGAGAGGGGGCTAGGCCTTGTCGTGGGGGAAGCTTTAATTAACCCACAACAAAATCAGACCAGGTATTGCTTTGCTTTACTTTTCTGGTTTCAACGGTTCTTCCCCATGCTCCACCAAACCTGTCTCAATTCCTTTCCTAAACTGGTAATAAGCAACAGAGAACCGAAAATTGATTGCAGATGTGTGGCAAGATGTCAGTAACACGATATACAGAGAATCATTTGTCAACAACGCAAGGAAAAGCCTGTCAGCCCCATGACAGAACTATTCGCAGAGACACTACTTAAAACATCTTTTTGAAAGTTCCTAAGAAGAAAGTGCTAATGACATCAGCAGCACTATAAGCAGAGTTTATTCTTATGTTCCAAAGCTACAAAGGATTGGTCAAAATCTTCAAAATGTCTGAGATGCTTCAGAGTGTGCGTCTCATCAGAAATGAAGAGGCCAATGCTTAGAACTGTGAGCAGCCACAGGCATCCAAAACAAGCACGAGTCCAAAATCGGACACCAAAGTCTGACTGCATCAAAATCCCTAACTTAAATTTTGGTCACAATAAATACCTAAAGATCTGTTTCTGACCATACCCAAAGCCACCAGAAGTGCGGCCAGGCTGAGCAGTGAGGTACTTCATTCCAGCTGGCATCGAAAAAGCAAACACACTGACACAGCCCAGAGACCTGACGGGAGGGATAAGACTGGCTGCTGCCAAAGCAGCCTGCATTCTAACCAGCAGATGGGTAATTAAGGCTCTCATCTAGGTAAGAGCATTCAAATCTGAATTTCCCAAGCGAATAACCTAAAATATTTTAAACTCCACTGTCTGCCTGGTTCAGCCACTGCCCTTGCGCTGCATGGTGTATGGGAAAACTAAGCACTGGCTGGCACAGAAAGGGCTGTTCTCTGTTATTGTGGCTGGGACAGCCTTGTTACGTGGAGGAGATCGAGGTTTCAGTCAGTGGACCAGTGAATATGTGCTACTGCTATTTAAAGCTGCTGAGAACATCACATCTATTTATGTCACCCCATTCAGCCTGTAAATCTCACCCTAATGTAGATGTCTAAAACAGGCCAGATGAATCACACTTGAGAAATGCCTGTTTCTCTCCAGTGACTGTAAAGGGAGCCTAGACTGTAAAGCTCAGACACAGATGTCAACACTGAAGATGCCCAAATTGAGATGAGTACCACCAAGAGCCCCCCACAGAGAGTAACTTCAGTAGCCAGTGTCTATTCAGATGTCCAACTATTGCCCACATGAGTGGGAGCAGAGGAACCTGAGTAGGAATGCAGCATCCCAGCGCCCAGAGCTCACCCGAGGACATCAGAGTCAATGACTATCTTTATCTTATCTCCTATGTTATGCCAAATATATCAGCAATGCTTAGCAACTTAGCGAGAGCTGTGGTAGTACTGAGAAGCTCCAAACCATATCAGCAAATGCCTGTTACTTCATCTGATAACTCATAGAGCCCTGAACAACAGTAATGAAGTCTGAGCAGTAAAAGCAATAATCTGCATGTGAAAAAAAAAAAAAAATCAGTTTGACAGAAACATACATCAGCTCTGTCTTCAAAAATGGTGTCTGGCATAAGTTGCCAAAAGTCAAAATTCAACCACTGAATTATATATACTGCATTCTATTGCTATAGCCAAAACAAGAATTATCAGCTAAATACTATTCACTGTAACAATTAACGAGGATGGCCATGTATAAACTTAGTTTATGAAACACAAACCAGTTATATTATTTGTTAAACCACACATCTGTGCAACAAAGTACTGTTAATATGAGAGTTAGTACCATGACATAAAAGCCAGCCACATCCACTTTACCAGTATATGCATGATTGTTAGACATAAATAATTGTGAAACGTATTTTACCACTCATTGTGTATTATTTCTGCTATCCAGTGCCCCAGGAGTGGCTGGGAAGAATGCCAGGGTCATTCCTAGACCTCATCACCTACAAAGGGTGAGCCTGGTAAGGGGCTGAGGCCGAGCTGCTCTCAAGGCAAGGGTGGCCAGAGGCACTGCATCATCCCAGAGAGCTGCCAGCAGCCTCTGTGGAGCAGTGAGCTAAAAGCAAGTGCCTAAAGTCCTTTGGATTTTGAAAATAGCTTAGTGAATTTGAAATATACATTAGTTTTAAAAATGTTCTTCTTTCAGCTTTAAATATGAAACTAGTTTTTCAGTGGAATTACAGGGACAGAAGGACAATTCTTCACTGACACCTAATTATGTCCATGGGAATAGAAACAACAGACTTCAAATGATGCTGGTGTAGTTTGGATAGGCAAAAACAATCAAATATTCTAATCAAGATAAATCTTCTGGAGATGATAACACTTTGTGCATAATAAATGCTAGATCTATGTCAGAAGAGTTTTGTGCCCTTATTCAGCAACCACCTATCTCCTCAGTAAGTTCTGAATTCAGATTTTGTCATGATTCTACAAAATGTGGCAACTTAATGTTTTCATTAAAAACAGATTAAACACTATTGTGATTACCCTTTTTTTTTTTTTTTTTTTCCTCTAAGCTTCAGAACACTGACCTCTGTTTTGAAGCCCAACCTTATTTTTCATCCCTTTCAAGTTTATGTGAGGTTGCCTGTTTGATATCCACACATGAAAATTTCATATTGTTGGCTGTGCTCTCAATAAATTATTTAAAAGGTCTGAATATTACTGCAGTGTCCAGGTTTTCAGAAGAGCTTGGTAAATCCCTTTATTCTGCTGCTCTCAAAAGAAAAACGACTATTCAATACACAAGTAACATTAGCGTTGAAAACAAAATTAAGGTTTGCTTAAAAAAAGAGCAAGTATTCTTTTCTAATGGGAATTTATTTGAGCTTGGTAGTATCTAAACATTTGCAAGAATTTTTGTCTTAATTTTAGCTAAGGAAGCACGCCAACTAGAACCAAGCTATTGAGCATGTTTACCTCAGGCTAAAAGAATACAAATACCCTTATAGACAAATGAATTATGATAAGCAAACAGAGTGAAGTGCATGAGTTTGAGTGATAGTGGAGAATTAGGAAATATATTCAAATATACAGATGCAGTGTTCTTTCATAAATACTCATCTGTAATATAAAATATAGCCCTAGATAAACATACAACAGTAGCTTTATCTTTTCCTAAACCTTCTGAAAGAAATTCTCTATAGCATGTCTCCTCCAATTACATATTTTTAGGGATTTAAAAACAAAACATCAGTTTCTTCCTTGCTTTAGGACTTTTTTAACCTGCTCTAGAAACATGAAGACCTTAGACATAGCCTGCTTCAGGCCTGCTTGCTACTCTGAATGTGTGTATATAATATTTATCCAAGTCCTAACATACTGTGAAGTTATATTGGTACTTTATAATATCAAATACCTATCGCCTGTGTGCAAATGTGACAGTGATTGCAAATCCACAAAAACTCTTTTGACCATTTTCAATTTTGTTTAACACTAGGTTTTTGGAAAAGACTCTCCAGAGCAGACATTCTGAACAGCTGAGCATCTTTAGTTGGTGTGAAGTACAAGAGCTAGGATGCTAAAAATCACTTCAGATGCTTAAAGAGAGGTGCCTTTGAGGCACTCTGAGGAGAATACAGGATGTTAGCAAGTACAATACAGGCCATCTGGCCACATAGGTCTTCTGCCCTGGTGGACCAGCAAACAGGACTGGGGGACACTCTATGGTATCACACGCACATTTCGGGAACTGAGTTGTCCCACCGAGCTGGCCAGAAGTCCCCTCCAGCCTCATTGTCCCGGCCCCTGGAGGAGCAAGCTGAGAACGAGCCCAGCATCCCCTCCACGTGTGCTCCTGTCCCCAGGCAGGTGGGTTGTGACATACCATAGTCACAAAGGAACCACTATATTGTCCATTTATAGAACTGTGTTCTACAGCTTCAGGTGTCAAGAGCTCCCTATTTGGCTATGTAATGCATGAAGATATTTTTCCCTTTATTTTTTAAGCTCTCTGTTCTTTAAATTCCTGTGAATCCAGTAATAGCAAAATATTTTTGTTCTACCAACAGCATTTAACTTTTATAGACATCTTTCACATCTCCCTTAACCATCTCTTTTCCCAAGCTCAGGAAACTTACTTCAGTTCCCTGTTAAATGGGAAGTTGTTCACTCTCTCTCTCCACCTAGTTTTAGGCAAACAGACCTGCCCGTAACACTGAAATCTGGGCAATCATTGGATTGTGCACGAAGTGGAGAAATGGTGGTGGAGAAATTGTTTTAATCTTTATTCCTCATCATTCTGAGGATTTTATTTTATTTTTTGACTTGTGCTCAGCACTGAGGTGTTGCATTTTGAGATGCACCCCCACAACCCCATCCCACATATTCAGCATTACTTTTCCCCGTGTACCCCCAATTTTGACAGTAACAGTGAGCCTTTGACTGCCCTGGATAGCATGGAACAAAACGTTGTTACCTTGCTACTCAACTCCCATGATCACTTTGACCACTCTTAGCTTCAGACATCAGGCCATGACAAGGACAGCTCTGCCTCATCAGCCTCAGTCTTCCCTCCTCACACTGAATTGCTTGCATGAAATAACTTAGGTGAAAGCTGACATACTGTTAGTTAGACCTTCAACAAGAGCGAGCAATAATGCTTCTGACTCCATTTATCTTTAATTTATGCATGCTTATCTTCCTTAAAAGAGAGCAAAAATGCAGTGAGAGTTGCTGAGAATCATGAGCATGAGTAGGACAAAAATATAATGTTGACTATCGTGGGAACAGGGCACAAGAGCTTAAAAATGTGATTTAATTTTGTATGTATGATTCATGCCACCAAGTAATTCTGCTTAAGCACAGTCTCCCATTTATCTGGCACAGAATGCTATTTTAGGAGGACAAACAAGCTAGACAACCCGCATCTTCTCTTATAAACTGGAACAATACTACAAAACAGCCTAGAGGTTGATTGACATTTAAGTTAAAGTACGCAGGATGAAGCAAATGCAGATTCCTAAGGGAAAAGACATAAGGGTAAGGCTTTTATTAAATATACTGAATATTTATACTGAATTTTGGCATATGAATGATGACTGGACTGTAACAAATGGTTATATAATTATTTGACTATATATGGCACATTAATATTGCCAGGTCAAATCAATTAAAAATATTTCTGAAGGTTCAAATCAGAAAAAGATTGTAAAGAATCTGAAAATTAATGAAGGATTATTAGTCCCTTGACACTTAAAAATACATCTAAATGAAAATTGGGTCAAAGTGACAAAAATAATGTGATTAAGAAATAGAATTCCTAAAATGAGAGCAATATTAAAGCTCAGTGGCATCTGTTTCTCTTATCTTTATGGATATGTGGCTAAATGGGTCAGAGGCAGAGCTGATCACAGTAATACAATACATATGCCTGTCCTTCACAGTACAAGACTTCACAGTGTGGTTTGCAAAGGCTGGGCATACCAAGTGATTGATGGCTGCCTCACAAACGGTAGGACTGTAGGTATATCATTTTATGGTGGGTGGTTTGTTCTTTGTGTTAGGTTTGTTATAATGGTCAGCTACTGAGCAAGAAAGACCAAGGGCTAGAACAGCATGACTGTTGCAGGTTGTGATTAAGAAACATTTGGCAGGGCTCGGGGAAAATCCACAAAGTGCCTTCTCTCTATTTTGCCTGGGCAAAGGGTTGGATCTGCAGATAAAAGGGGGCCCTTCCAGACTCCTCTTTCTTGACAGTTTCTAACAGAGGTTTTATCACCTCTAAATACTCACAAAAACCTGAGCCCAGCACTCTGAAATAACAACCAGTTATGCCATGCATGCATGAAAAATAAAGTGCAGCACAATGACTTCTGTTGGAATGAATTTGTCATTATCATTTACCTCTTTGTTAAATACTTTATATGCACAGCTAATTCTCAAATGGTCACTTTAAATTCTTAAAAAACAACAAAACAGAACAGAAAAAAATAAAGGAACAGGATGGTTCTTATCCCTGTTGTACACAGCCATCCCAGATAATACCAGTACAAATTCCCCAAGCAACTAACAGATTTTTAACAAATCAGTTCATGCCCTCTTTCCATGCTGAAATTCTTTCTGCCCTGCACATCCCAGTGAAACAGATAAGTATTCACAGTCATGTCCGTGCTATGACTCATATCTTGTTAGAACAGAAACAGGCTCTTGGCTCTCTGGAAAAAATAAAAAATCCCACAGCTGCCTGATTTGGTTTGCTGCAAGCCTGCAGCTCCCCAGGTTGTGCCACTGAGGTCTTCCTGTCCCACAGGAGACAATTACTAAGAAGCACCTCCAGAATAAGTGATGTTCTGCATATTATTACAGAAGGACAGCAAGGACTAAAACCATAAATACGCCAACCCTAACATTTCAGTGTAGCCTTGATAGTTTTCATGCAAGAAATCAGCAGAGAGATATCATATCATAACGGCATTGCTGAAAGCAGGCACGCCATAGGTGGAGAGAAGAGTCAGAGGGGTAGAACATAGCTATGGCATACCTTGGCATTAAATGTGTTCTTTGGTAGTAGAGAGTTTGAGGGTGGCTGTGATAAATGTGGCAAATGGGTGGGACATCACGTGGCATCTTCTGTTATTATGTTGATCAACACTTATCTGAGATTAAAAACTTCCTTATTTCATCTCAGTTTGAAAAGGCTCAATATGCACTGTTACTCCATGGGTAGTCAGCTACCCAACAAACTCAGATGTGTAACTACCACAGCCACTAGAGAAGAGGTAGCTCATATTAGAAGGAACTGAGTTGCCAAAATAACTTGTACTGGTCTTCTAAACAAAAAGCCAAGCTAGCCAAGAGCCACAAGAACTAGCGGAGCTGTGCCAGAAAATCCATAAAGAGCTTTCTGTCATCCTACCCTGTCTTCTCCAGTTTGCCAATGAAAACTTTAAGAGTAGAGCACGTGTACTCTTTAAAAAGAGTGACAATTCTTCCTCAAAAATGTCGAAGTCAGTGAAGTGTATTTTTTCAAAATATCACTGATTAAATACTGGGAATGCAGTTAAACCCAGAGGTCCTAATCAGTCATTCTTTGTCCCATTATCATAGAATCATAGAGTCATCCGAGTTGGAAGGGACCTCTAAAGGTAATCTAGTCCAACTGCCCTGCAGGGAAAAGGGACACCTAGATCAGGCTGCTCAGAGCCTTGTCCAGGCTCACCTTGAAGGTGTCCAGGGACAGGGCATCCACCACCTCTCTGGGCAACCTGTGCCAATGCTTCACCACCCTTATGGTAAAAAACTGTCTTATATCCAGTCTAAATCTCCCCTCTCTCAATTTGAAACCATTTGCCCTAGTCCTATCACAACAGACCCTGTTAAAGAGTCTGTCCCCTTCTTTCTTGTAGCCCCTCTTTAGATATTGAAAGGCCGCTATCAGGTCTCCCCAGAGCCTTCCCTTCTCCAGACTGAACAGCCCCAACTCTCTCAGCCTGTCCTCACAGGGGAGGTGTTCCATCCCTCGGATCATTTTTGTGGCCCTCCTCTGGACGCGCTCCAACAGGTCCATGTCCCTCCTGTGCTGAGGACTCCCCATCTGGACGCAGCACTCCAGGTGGGGTCTCACCAGCACAGAGCAGAGGGGCAGGATCACCTCCCTTGCCCTGCTGGCCACGCTTCTTTGGATGCAGCCCAGGATGCCGTTGGCTCTCTGGGCTGCAAGGGCACACTGCTGGCTCATGTCCAGCTTGTCATCCACCAGTACCCCCAAGTCCCTTTTGGCAGGGCTCTGCTCAATCCTTGCATCCCCCAGTTTGTATTGATAGCGGGGGTTGCCATGACCCAGGTGCAAGACCTTGCATTTTGCTTTGTTGAAGCTCATGAGGTTAGCCTGGGCCCACTGCTCCAGCCTGTCTATTATGCGGTATCTCTATTCACCACAGTAAGACAGTGGTGATGCAGGCTGCATCTTAGTTAAATGTTGACATTCTTCCTCCAATTCTTTGTTCTAGTGTTAAAATGTAGAAAGGCATCACAACCACCATCCCTTCAGAGATTAAGGTCCAGGTAGAAATATCACCAAAAAGTTGTGGTGAGTCTAATCCCCAACATCCCTTCCCACAAAACAACCAGAAACAAATTCCCTGCCGTACATTCACCAGCAGATAACCCACACATGAAAGCAAATACTGAAGAAACACATCTGAACATGGAAAAGGAACTAGTCTGCCCAGTCCTGGCTCAACAAGCAAGGTCATTTTGAATCTATACTACCTTGAGTAAAATTAGAGAAACTTTCTACTTCTGTGAAGACTATGATTTTACTGCAGATATCTGAGGTTGAACCACTAGAGAAGTCACATGTTTTGACAAAAAAAAAAAAAAAGCAGAAATCTCTGGGACATCTTCAATGCATCCTTCTACTTCAGTAGTTACAACACACAGAAGTGGCAGTCACCACTAAAAGCAGTCACACTATTCCATACATGATAAAGAGCTATTTATACAGGAGTGAAGTACAGATAAACATAAGCTGCCTGCATCTTTGAAATGACATATTCAGTACTTTCCTCCACTTCTGTCCTTGAAATTCTCTGGTTGGTTCAAGGAATGACTCTGACATCTGTCTAGTCTTCTCAGGATTGCACAATGAGGAAGAAGAATCAGATAAACAGAGGTTGGTATAGAAAGCAATTATGACATGAATGTGGTCTGTACATCAGCTGAGATGCCTTCTACCCTATACACGCAAAATATGTAACAGACAGAAGTCAACAAGACTCCAAATAGATTTCAAAAAATAAGGTGTTTTAGTAATCCACCCCAACAGCAAATACACATTCTTCTGCCTAAACATCCTAAGAAATTAGGACTTTGCAATTTTCATAAATAAGACTCATCCAAAATTATTAGCAATAATTATGGAAATGCTAATACTTTTTGTAAGGCCTCACCTGCAGCACTGTGTCCAGGCCTGGGGCCCCCAGTACAGAGGGGTTGTGGAGTTGTTGGAGCGGGTCCAGAGGAGGGCACCAAAATGATCAGAGGGCTGGAGCACCTCTCCTATGAGGAAAGGTTGAGGGAGTTGGGACTGTTCAGCTTGGAGAAGAGAAGGCTCCGGGGAGACCTCATTGCGGCCTTCCAATACTTAAAAGGAGCTTACAGGCAGGAGGGGGAACGACTTTTTACATGGGGGGATAATGGTAGGACAAGGGGGAATGGGCTAAAACTGAAAGATGGGAGGTTTGGGTTGGACATCAGGAAGAAATTCTTCCCTGAGGGAGTGGTGAGGCGCTGGCACAGGCTGCCCAGAGAAGCTGTGGCTGCCCCATCCCTGGCTGTGTTCAAGGCCAGGCTGGATGGGTTCCTGGGCAGTTTGATCTAGTGAGCTAGTGGCTGGCAGCCCTGTCCACGGCAGGGGGGTGGGACTAGATGATATCTGAGGGCCCTTCCAACCCAAGCCATTCTATGATTCTATGATTTGTTGTTATCTTAGATATGAAGAGTTGAAATACTGAAGAGTGTTTAAACTACTGAAATGCTTAAATTCAAATATGATAAAATGTTCTTATTATATTTTTTTCCATGAAAATGAAACACCTTGATCTTCCCAAGTGTTATTGCAGCTTAGAGTTGAGTATTTCAGTTCTTTTTCTTGAACCAAGCCAAGAACGTTAGGTTTCATTTGTATCAACATTTAACTGTCCTTTTCAAACACTTTGTGCTGTGTGCCCACGTCTCCACTTCTGTGTCTCACGGTTTACAGTTTGGTTAATATGTGCAACCTACAGAAAGACTAAAAGCAGAAAGATCATAATCACAGTCTTTCTAATACTATATGCCAAAACAAGATAACACAATTCAATCTCAAACTTACAAAGAACAATAAATATTAATTATTTTTAAATGCAAAAATTATTTTTACTCGAGTATTTTATGTATTATATATATATTATAATTTATTAATTATATTTACTCGAGAATTTTACAAAATTCTCACTCTGAATTTTTTTTTTTTTTAAGTTGGAAAACAAGAAAATATGAGTATTTTTTTTCCAATAAATTATTTCATTCTGCAAAAGCTGTATTTTCTAATATAAAGCACTCCTGCTGGAACTGGTTTTATTCCATTTCTTAGAGGGCAAAGGTACTCTTTGCCTCTACTGTACTGTAATATATCTTTATGATTTTTTTTTCTTTTCTATCTGACATATTTTTCCTTATTGCCGATGCTGAAATAAGCATGACTAAACACAGTTTTCCTGTGAGCCCACATGCAAAAGTGGGTTGGGTAACGTATTCATTTTGCTGTTTATATTAACCTATTGAAAACCAGGAGGACTTGGCACTTTCTCAAGTTCAGAAGAATAAAGTCAAAATGGAAGTGAGCTGCCATTGGCAACATTGCTGATGTCTACACTGCAGGACTTACCTCAGGCTTCCAGATGCAATCTCCTCCAAAATTCCTGGCAGTCACGGTACCTGTTTTACAATGTTCTTTAGACTTCCACTTTCTCAACCAAGGAGAACTTCTAAAGGAGTGAACCATGTCCCTTGTCCTTGTTACATGATGGAGAGTGTACAGTCTCTACAATAGTAAAGGGAAATACGCTCTACAGAGCCAGACCTAGCTACTTCAGAAAGTAAGACAGCAAAATAAGCCATGGATGTAATTCAAGCAAGGAATCCTGGAACTGGCATTTCTGGATGCAGACTAGCCTACCAATCTGCAACATTTTTTGTGCTCATTCTCTTCTCCATTAAACTTCAAGTTTGCTTTTTGCAGCGACCAGAATTATGCATTGTACAGGAGAGAGGCACTCTTCAAAAGGGAAAAAAAAAAAACTGCATCAAAGCAAGATTTCCACCTTGGACCGTAGAAAATTGCTCAGCTAGGCTATTATTATACTCAAGGCATTCTCAGACAGCTGAGCCTCATTACAGGCAATGGAGCTTTAGCCATTAACTTCAGAGAGAGCAGGATAAAGCACTAAATGCAACAAAGATAATTTAGAGCGTGTTAAGCAAGAAAATGAAATGGTATAGAGTATTGCTACTGCTGTATGCTAGGCGTGCTTCCAGATCATATATTCATTGGGCCAGGCCCTCCTATGGGTTTTTGCTTGCTTTTGAACCCTGATGGGGCACACCATAGAAGGGCCTTGCCATGCTATGGGAGAGCAAATACCTAAATGGAGGGTTCCATCCCTCTTTCCCCATTGCACCAGTTCCAGTAGAAGAAGTTTCTTGGCAGAACACTGTTGCACATTGGAGCTTTTGGGGAAATAATTAAAAACAAAACAAACAAAAAAATCCACACATTTATGCAAGAATGTGCCTGTACAGAATTTGCTGACCTGTTTGTTGTGAGTTTTAACAGCACAGATGTAGAAAACCAGAAGATAAATTATATAGATATTGTAGGGGGGACAGATCTGGCTTAGAGCTAACTTTTGAATAGATCCATTGCCTTCACATCCAAGGCTTTTGCTTTACCTTCTAACCACCATGGATAAACCCATGAGGTTGGCTGAGCTGCTGCATTACAGAAGAGATGGATTTGGACAGCACTGAGTGCTGCCAACATGGGATGGCAGCAGTTAGCAGCGCTGGAGCCTTCTGGGCCAGGAAGGACATGGATGCCAAAGTCCAGGGCCAGCAAGGGGGAAGCATCTTCTCCACTTCCCTGCTGACTCCCAGCACCATTCATTTTGCCACAGCCAGGTGGAAACTTCTACAGCACCAAAACAGTAAACAATTTACAGCTTCATAAAGTGAAAGCCAACATGTCTGATGCCACTTTCAGCCTGACCATCTGGCAATGCTGCACTTTTGATTCACTTCCCAGGACTCTGGACACAGTAAATCTGTTTTCTTTGGGATCACAGATTATTCTCATGTGAGTTTTGTGGAACACGGAGAGATTTTCTAATCTACCAAAAACTAGAGGCATAACCAGACTTAAGGAAGAGTATCTCTTAGAAAGTTTTGAAGTCTTAAAAAAAGAAACCCTCCACCATCATTCATTCAGCTTGCTCACAGCTGTTTTTTGGAATCCATCTGGGATTCAGCAGCCCTGCTCCAACTGGCCTGTCAGATCTATCCCACCTTCCTCAAGGATTTTAAGTCTGTTCTTGAGATTTTTAGTTTAATTTGCTCACTGTGAAACAACACAACTCCAAGCCAATCCTAGTTAAACCTCAGAGGAACTCCAGGACCGGCTTAGTCCCAGACATTCCTCAAAATATTTCTGCACTTCTACAAGCATACATAAATCTTATAAAGACAAAATTTCAACTTTCAGCCTCCTGTGTTTGTGCAAATTTAAACTTGAATGTATTATTGTGAAAGGTTCTCTTAAATGACCTTTGACAGCTGCTCCAAGTCTTTAAGTGATTAGTTCTGAAGTAGGATTTATGAAAGAGTGAACAATAACAGCAGAAGGTCCAGACATTAATATTAACCTGTAATAAAAGGAATGGTGTTTAAACCATTCCTAGAAATAAAAGATGAGTACCTGGTCCTGCAGTACAGTAAGAGCCACATAGCTGAAATTACACCCAATCAGGCAAAACGCAGATATTAAACATTTATGAGCTGCTCTGATATGTTCTGAATTAATCAGTTCCGCACATTTAAAAGTTTTAATATTTAATGCCACTACCTCAACACTCCTGTAGAAATATTAAACTTTTCTGCAATCCTTTATAAGAAATACCAAGAGATTTTACCACACATAACATCTGAACTGCGGTTGTACGGTTTGTGCTGGGCTGTGTTTCGTGGAGAGCCATGATTATAATGTATTGAAATGCAACTGAAATTCCCAACAGTTTCACCACAGATGAAACAGGAATAAGGACAGTAATAATGAAAATAACAATTATTAAGCCAGAGGTAAGTACTTCTGGAATCTGATTAAGTCTCTTAGGCATGATGGATTACTCATGAAGGCTTACTAATATCATACTTTCATAAAATCACTCAGATGAGTATAAATGGCACGCTAAAGGCATTTTAGATATTGCAGAGAATTAATGTTAGTGTGTTACTGTAGTAAATCTTCTCCAAAACACCAGCTGTGGTAAGCAAAAATATTTACAGATATAGATATTTATCTGTCCACACATTCTCTCCCTGTAAGAAGCAAACACAATGACATCTGTCTTCATTTCTGGCAATAATGGTAATTTTAAAAACAATTTAAGAACTGTTCTAGTCATTTGCCAGTAATTTTAAAATAATTGTTTAAAATATATAAAAATTGAAAATATGAAGAACTTGTTTAGAAGAGGCTGAGACATATAAAATGCTGATTCTATTATTAAGATTCATGTTTTAATTATAAACATACTTTTGAATTTACTTGTTTACAATGAATAAAGTAAAAATCCCTTGGAAAACTCCTAGTTAAGAGAGAAAGAAATAACAAATACCACACCACACTACAAAACAGTTGAAGTTGAGTGGAAATTGCAGGAGGACAGCAAAGAGTGTAAAGCCTAGGTTATCAGCACACACTCATTTTCATATCACTTTGGACTAGCTTGCAATATGCTAAGAAATTCTTCGCTGAGAGAGTGGTGAGGCGCTGGCACAGGCTGCCCAGAGAAGTTGTGGCTGCCCCACCCCTGGCTGTGTTCAAGGCCAGGCTGGATGGGTTCCTGGGCAGTTTGATCTAGTGAGCTAGTGGTTGGCAGCCCTGTCCACGGCAGGGGTGTTGGGACTAGGTGATCTCTGAGGTCCCTTCCAACCCAAGCCATTCTATGATAAGAAAGAGAAACTCTACATGGACCTGAAGAGATAAGGAATTGCTTTGAGAAAGAGATTACAGGATTACAAGCCACAAGGACATCAGCCACCTGGATGTTGAACTGGACCATGCAGAAGATTTCTCTAGCAGCAAACATCCACCACATATTACTTCCCTGACTGCATACCTAGCTGCCCTCGAATGGAAAACTCAGTGTGTTCCATATAAGCACCAGAAAAATTCTTAGAGGCATGCCCATGAGCATGTACCAACTTGGATCAGTTCAAAATCATGTCTAACCAGTGTAAAGATTAAAAAAAAAAAAAAATCCCAAGGCTTTCAGAACACCCAGAAGTGGTTGTTTTTAGAAAAATATATATATAATCTAGATATGAATATCACTGTTTCACTTAGGTACATCTTTGTTTTCTATTTTTTTTTTCAACCGATTGAAGAAAAATGCTAAGAAGTGAACAAAAGTGTATCACTAATTGGCTGCACGTGTTACTGACAATGCTGGGAAGGTAACTTGCTGCTTGAAACATGGGAGAAAAGTATTCAGACAGTGAAGAAAGCAAGCCATCTAATAACCTGTTCAGTTTTAATAATGGAAATAATAATAATAAAGAAAAAAAAAAAAACAAAGGCAATAAAAGCCAAATGTAGTACACTGAGATGTAGCTCTTCAAGATCAGCAAGCAATTTGTTGCTGTGAGCAATGGTCTTGTGCCTTCACAGGTAGCAAGAGAAGAGCAAGGAGTGGCTAAGCACTCTTTTAAGGCTCTGGATCTCAGGAGAATTGTAGCTGCTACAATTTCTGTGCACTTATGACAGCAGTCCAGCCATTTGCAAACCATTACCAAAAAGCTACAGACAAAAAAGACAGGAACTGTTGTTGCAAAGGTAAAACAGCAGATGCAGAAAATACTTGCATGAAAAAGCTGTAAGAAGACCACTTGTACACTTGTCCCAGCCCAGTGATCTTATGTTTCGGCAAGAAGCAGCAGAGTTCTTTGTGAGCAATCAGGATTCACTCTCCAAACCAATAATTATACATAAGAAATTATATTGCAGCTAGTCACACTACATTGGCAAGTTGTAGAGAAATGCAGAGAAGCAGCACAACGACACAAACCCTCAGCAATTTGCACTGATGAGAGCTGATTCACACCTGCCTTGTGGGGGGCAGCACAGGCAGCCTTCCTTGACTTAGATGATATCCTAAAGTAGCGACTGGAAGAGATTAAATCAAGGCAGAACGGGAAATCAGTGATGTGCGCATTTATAAATTAATATTGTAATAAATACCACAAATCTTGCACAACAAAGACATACCTATGCCATTCAAGTGATTTACACATAACTTAGTCTCTTGCTTGCAAGCCAAATTCCTTTAAACTTACCACAGACCTAATTATAAAATGGAGGAAACCGGCAGGGAAGTTATCAGCAAACTCAAAGGAGTATTCAAAATGCAACTGTCTGCTAGTACTGCCTAGATCCCTCTGTGCTGTGGGAGGTCAAGGAAATAATACCAGTAGCACAGTTGTAAAGCATATTGGAAAGGCAGGTGCTGCAGTTCATTGTTATGCTAAAAAACTCCTCTCAGTCATCTACAGCAATTGCAGCTGTCTTTCTTTTACCAGAGTATAATAATTATCCATCTGATTAGCAAATGTAACCACCTGCAGTCAACTGGTTTACCAGTTATGCTACTTCTAAGAATGAAATGCACTTTAAAATTAGGCAAGTTAATGTTTCCTGTTATATTGCTAAAACTAAAATGCACTTTACAAGTTTCATCTGTATGTTGACAGAAAGAATATTTCAGATGGTGTGGGATTATGTTCACTCTGATAAAAATGCTCAGAAAATGATTTCACAAAATGTAAAAAAGTGTCCTAACATGGCCTCAATAAACCTTGAAATAACAGATACTGTTATTTTAAACAGTCTGTATTCTATCAAGGACAATCATTATAACTTTATTTTTTTATTGCTAGCTATACCCATCGCACTAGAGGCACCTCGGAGAACACATTTAAATACACACAGCCATTCTGTGTGGCCAAGTTCTCATCCTCTCTCTCCTTCTCTCTTCTTAATTTTTGTCCATGCTGATCACAGTCATGATGTTCTTTTTCAATATTGCTCATCCAGGCCCATAATACTCTTTTCAGCCACTTGCCCAGGGCCACTTGACAGCTCAGTAAAATGCTATTAGCTTTTTCATTAACATAACTCATCATGGGGAAGGACAGGGAAGGTAGATTTTCTCTCTGTGCTGGCAAATTTTCACAGCAATTTTGATAGATTGACCTTGCTCTTCTATTTTCTCTCACCAGACAACCAAATATTTAGCAATATTGGAAAACTGCATCAGCATCCTCCCGTGAGATGCACCAGTATCGAGTCAGAGTTACACTTTTGGACACAGATTTGCATTAAGATTTTTAACATCTCTCTTTATGAATGTATTGACTGGGAGGTAGCCTGTAGATTACACATTTTTTGCCCTCTTTCCTTGGCCTACCTTAGCTTTCTGTATGTCCCATCAGAACAGATGCACATGTGAAATCGTCTGCTTTATTTACCAACCTTCATCTCGTAGCTTCCTTTTAAATCAGAACACGACTTTTTCTATGTGTACTCTGCTCCCCCTGATTTAAGAGAAGGCAGTTAAGCAAGGAACACTTCATGCCAGACGCATCTGGTTTCCATACAGAAAGAAGCCTAACAAAATTAGTTAGTACTGGTGTTTCCCTGATTGATCCTATTAGCTGATTTCAACTAAATATGACAGAAGTGTAAACATATTAAAACTACTGTGCTACAATAAATCCTCAGAGAAATGACTGATGTGGGAAAAGCATGCAGGCTCATTGATTCCCCAGGAGGAGAAGACTTCACAGCCACGTCAGTAGACACCAGAGAGTCCACATGAGCACAAGAAATCGTGCATGCTCCAGCTGCAGGAAAACCACTGCTCACAGCTTGCACCTTATTATATGAGGAATAGTCCCATTTTGAGACAGAAAGCCACATGGAACTAAGCTCGTAAGTTCTGCTGAATGAACTATTTGGAGAGGGAGACAGTTTTTATTTCTGTTGGTAAGGAACAACCCTATGCTATTTTTCTGGAAATGCAGATGGCTTCACAAACGGGACTGGGAAGTTTCATTTCCTACCAGATTTCACATCATGATGAAACACATCAATCTATTGCCATCAGAAACCTTCAAAGCGTTTCTCCTGTCCAGCTTGCACATGGTAACATAGCCAAGATGTTAGAGGTGATCTACATTCCTTACAAGCAGAGTTTTTGGAAAATGAAAGTACTGCACTGTAATAACACAAAAACTAATACATAATAAACCAATCACTTTCGTCTTGGCCTAACCACTTAAGAAATCACTATCCTACATAGTTATGACAATCATACATGAAACTATCAAGGCAAGCATGGACTATAATTTGGAAGTAATAATACTGTGGTTAGAAGCAGGTAAAACTCATTTATTTCATCAAGAAGACAGGGATGGAGATAAAAGAAAAAGCAGATGTGGGAAAGCATCTTGTGTTGCAAGAGGGCACCTGGAGCCTATAAGGCCCATGCAGATCTCAGGTCTACGTTGAGGTTTCTGTGGAGCAGAGATTTCACTCTGATGTGAAAGCAAATCATTTGATTTTCATCCCATTTTCAGACAGCAGCATCTAAGGAAGGTCTATGAGATTCATGTGCTATTAATCTGCTTTTCTCCTTCTTCAGATGGAAGAACAGCTAGCAGCAGGGGAGATCTCTCAAAAGAAAGCTCACAAAATAAAAAACAATAATAATTAAAAAAAAAAAAAAGCTTATTCCTGTAAACAGGAGGTTCCTGCCTGTACGTGGATATAAGGAAAACAAGACTCCCTGGGGATTCCCAACCACATTAACACTTCTAGCTGTGTCAGACACTGCTGGTACTGCACCCACCGGCAGGGTGCTGGGATCCCCTAGAAGCCTTCTGTGCAGGTGAAATCCTTTCTCCTCAGTCCATGATCTGAGGAAGAAGAGGAAGCACTCAGCATGATGGCAGAAGTCTTGTGCCCCTTTTCAACACCTCAAGATGCTTTGTTGCTTCCTCGTTCATCAGGTTGCCTCACATCCCTTTAAAAACTCTGACCCACGAGGCAGATTAGGAGGTGCCTCACAGATTGCAATGTAGCTGGAAGAAAAGCGCAGAGACCTGCATAGTGAAACAAAGCTTTTATGAATGTATTTTATTTACTCTGTGTATTCAGAAGTCACAGTTCCTGGATGCAGGAGCAAGCACTGTGGCATGTCTCGCTGTGTTGGATTTGTCTCACTGTTGACGGGCTTTCGCTTAATTCCTTCAACTTTTTAATGGTGCTTTACTGTGAACTGTTTTCATTTTGTATTTGCAACAAAGCCTCTACAGGCTTAAGCTGTGGGAATTTTCTTCCGTTTGACTTTGTAATGTTTCTAGGGTACTTGAACTTCATCATGCTACACCTCTTTGTGCACTGAACTTGACATACTAAAATAGACACCACATCCTTATGAAACATCCGAGACAGACCAAAATCTCATTGAGGTGAATGCAGAACTACTGCCATTACGGAAGACACTTGGTCTTATGGAAGCTGAGCTCAGGTTGTGCTCAGACCCCAACACAATGTGTTGTCAGACCCCAACACAATGGTAGTTAGGAATGGCTTTATAAAAGAGAAGATGTCTGGTATAAATGCCTTTGCTGTATGCAGAGGTCTGAGAATCCAGACATACAATTTATAAACTTTATTTGATAACTTCAGGGGTGCGCATACCTGAATCCCCACCTAATAACTTTTAAAATCTAAATTTTCAATGATTTTGAGGACCAGGAATCTACTTAACTTCATCTGCAACTGCCTGTGTTAGAAAGCCCTGAATATGTCATCAGCACATGCAAGGAACATCTAAAATTATGCTAGCGCTATCAAAATGTCTCTCTACTTCTCCAACCCGATCAGAAATCCCAGTAACTTTCAGTATTTAACAATACTGAAGACTCCCACGAATTCATCATCCTGTTTTCGCTTGTTCCAGCAGTCCAAAGCCTCCCTAACAGAGGGGCAGAACCAGCTGGAGGCTGTGCTTCTGAGCCGGAGCCTCCTCTCCCTGTAGAAGCCTCTCCATTCTCTGTCACCGTGTGCTCTTCCCCTAACACATCTTTTTTAACAACTGAAAAAGGCCTTAGAAGTTTAATGGGTGATAGTTACCTAAAAATAATACTGTGTATACTAACTTCAGCAATGCTTGATATATTTAACACCAGGTGATTTTATCAGTGGAAATCTGACAATCAGAATGTAATTATAAATGTAAGCAAATATATGTTTATGCCATTAACATCAACTTGCCCCCATAACATGAACAAATATATACATAATCACGCAGTAACAACCCATAGCAAAATACTATTTTAAAAAAATCTGGCACGTTTAAGTTCTATGGATTTCTGTTCATGTCATCCTTGTTGACCCAAGCTGCTCCAGTAAAACCCACACTTCTGTAAACAATTGCCACAAAATCAGGCCGGAATCCCACTAAGAGACTGTAAAGAATTAGGTTTTGAAGGTGGAATTGGGGATTACTTTTTTTAGTTGGAAAGTTTTTGCATTTCTTTAAAGGAATTTGAGGAGTAGATGAGTGGGTACTCTAAGCATCTAATTTTCTTGATACCTTTTCCAATCTGTCCTCTCTTTGAACCAGTGTAAATCTCTTTTCTTCCTTCCTTTTCTCAACTTAAGACCTTTCCCACCTCCCATTTGTAGCCAGGCAGGATGCAGCATGAGCACCCGAGCCCCGGTCTGCATCCGTGCGAGCCAACAGCATCATCTTGAGTGGAAACAAAGGTAATTTTTAAAAACTATTAAAAATTAAAGAGCAATTTACCAACTGCTATACCATTTGCTTCAAAACACCTTCTGAAGCCATTTTTAAACACTTGTGTATAACTGCTATTTGAAATGTATCTCCTTCTTGCACTCAGACCTCATCGAGAATAAGTTGATGTGTCATTCAGAGGTTTGCATCAAGCATTTTTGGCTGATTGGTTTCAAATCCCCTAATCAGCTTACTGTCCAAATAATTGAGCCATGTGTTGGGGAAGGCCCTTTGAGGCGCAAGCAAAGACTTCATCCCTCCAGGCACCACAGCAAAATGAGAGCTGGCATTTCCAGACCCTGGCTGCCTGCCCCACACCCCAACCACACATGTAGCTAATGGAGTCACGGGCTGCCTCTATTTTTCTAAAACATATCAATTTAACATACCTATAGGTTTGAAGCTACGTTGTAGTTATATGATTTTCTTCTGCTTTATCTAAAATTATAACACTAAACTTCTCTCGGCCTCTGTTCAAAACAATAGGAAGCACACTGATCCTCACAGGAGGAGCCTAGCTCAGAAACAACAATAAAGATCTGGGAAAACATATATATTAGTGTGGGCAGGTGTGGCGTAATACAGGTGCAGAGGGAGGGTTTGCACTTGCACAGGCAACCCACAGTGGGATTGAAAATCAGGGTGGCATCCTGTGGAGTGACTTCAACCCCTACTTAAAGGGAACAAATGACTGCTTGACGATAAGGGTGATACGGCTGCTACCCCCAGGACTCACTGTCTGGCCATTCTGCCAGGTGCACAGCCCCCTCAGGAAAATGTAATGCCAGTTCACACCGGAAGAAAAGCTGCTGACGAAGTTTGCGCACTCCTCAAGCTCCCACCTCCCATTGCTGCACAGTCTTGGATGGCTGTCCCCTCCATCCTCCCACAGCCCTCCAAAAGCTAAAGAAGGAGAAATGAGTGAGAAACTATGTTTTCCTCTCCTCTCACAAACTAACATGTCCTTTTTTTCATATCTTCCCTTTATTATCTTCCCTTTATTATCTTCCCTGTTTCCTAGATCTCTGTAATTACATACTGGGATGTCAAACGGTGAAGCAGGGACTGTTTTTGAAGGCTTTTATAATTAGCTTTTCTATTGTGTCCTCTTATACCTTCTCTGGCTTTAGACTTACTTTTTTCTGTTCACAACCTCCTGAACATATGGTGGTAAATATGCAGCATGCTGTGAGCTTCACCTGGAGTCTACTTACAATATATCTGCAATGTAAATAACAGACTTCATGTCAGTCAATTAATCACACACCAGCGGTTGGCAGAGGGCAGGCAGATTGCAGGAAGAGAAATTGGTGCATGGTGTCTTGATCAGTATTGCACCTGAAAGTATTAAATGTTACCCAAGCCAGAGTGCTTCTTGGTATCACTGCTTTTGCCTAAAAACATTCTCTTACAGTTGCTTTAGACTCTGAGTTTGCTTGATACCATAAAGACTCGGCTCAAGGCCAAGTCTTCTGCTCACCAGGACTACTTTGATAACATTTCCCCCATCAGAGTCTCAATCCAATTTCTGCCAGTAGAGAATATGACCCAAATACAAATTTCATACAAAAATTAAATTAAATGTAAAGTGATCTCAGGATACATAACATTTAAATATCGCCACTCAAGTGTTTCTATATGTGGAACTAATTCAAATGAATTCTTTACAAACACATTTTATTCTTTTCATCGGGACAATGCATGTGAGCAAGACAAAGAACTTTGTTTACCTGATTCATTTTATTTAACTCAAGGGATTCATAAGCATATCATCAATTACAGTCACAGACAAATTGTTTTGTGTGTAAAAAAAAAATACTCTCTTGTACTCACTTCTTCAACAGACTCATCTAATTTGAAGATCTCAAAGGATTTTCTGTGCTACATTAAAATCCTTGTAATTCTCATGGAAGACAAATGAAAACATAGATCAAATGACCTGACATTTAAATGGACTGGTGTGGAGCAAGGAACAACACTAGATCAGCCACCGGCTTAAAAGCCATTGACTTCTGACGATTACTAACTAATGATTTCCATCAAGCTCTCAGGTATTTAGCAACTTTGTGACCTGTACCTCTGTGTTAGGTTTGATTGAAGTTAACCAATACATTCAAAAGGGAGGAGGACTGGCAATGTAATTGGAATGCCTTAGAAAAGAGACTGATCACCTACATTTGTTTCAGGGGAAAATACTTTTATTTCAAGCATAAAAGCAGAAAAATCAACCACACCACAGCAATATGCAGTACATTTATTTAGCATAACAGTCTAAAATGTCTTACTTCGCCAGTGAAAATAGAAGTAAAGCAGCAAGAGCAATAAGCACATACGCAGAGATTTTAATATTACGGACATTACTATGCAGTGGACCTAGTCACATGAATAAAGGGAAGTGTAGGTGTCTAAAGGATAGCAGCTCTTGTAGATGTGTAAAAGTTAACAAGGTTAATTTTGTTAACATGCTTTAGAGGATGCAGGTTTGAAGAATTTAGATGGGGAGCACAGAAACCATAAAGAGCCTCAGGAAGGGCCAATAAGCACCGGTCAGCTCTTTGGGGAAGCTGGGCAGCAAATTAAGAGCATCGTAGCCCAAATGGGACGTGACCTTCCCTCCCAGAGACAGTGCTGTCACCCTGGGCAGCAAGCAGTGCCAGTGAAAGCACCAGTGGTGGACACGCCACACATGGCCAGCTGCACCTGGGGACAGGTGGCACCCCTTTGCATGGTGTCCCAAGATAGCAATAGGTGGAAAAATTCAGCAGCCAAATACCTGGACATTCATATTTCCTTGATTTGCCCTCCTAACCACAAGATTTGAGTTCAGATCTACCCAGCAGTTTTGAAGACCAGGTGGCACGGTGCACCACTGGTATGGCTGTAGGCTCTCGCAAAGTCACCCCATGTCCAGCCCACATGGGGATGAGGGCTGTGGGTTAACCCCAGCTCCATCATGGGCACACCAGCCATTTCAAACATTTCAATCCAGCTTCCCTAGCTGGATGTAATTAAAGGGCTTTTTCCTCCATCCAGGCCTTGCCCAGGGAGCAAGACTTGAGCCGGAAAAAAAGACAAGTTCTGAGGCAGAATATCTGATAATATTTCTAAGAAGTTGATTTATAATCATAATGCTTTTACTCTTAAAAGATCAAGTAAGTAAGACAGTGTTGTGATTAAGGTGCAGAATATCTAATTTGAGAGATGCATAAAAGGAAATCAAGGAGTGCTATCCATCAGAAAGATAACAGAAAAAGATCAAGTCTTCCCCCATCTTCACTATAAATCTTTCATTGAGAAGAACTAATAGTATATAAAGAATAAGAATTTCAAAAAATAGAAATGAAAAAGGAGACATGTTAAACACTACCTAACAAGCTTCATGACATGAGCACAAAAGTCTTAAATTCAATGTCATAAATTCAATACCACCAAAAGATTCAGCTACTATGTCCATGGAGACAGTACTGTGTAAATCAAGCACAATATTAAAAGACACTCAAATCTTTAATATGTGTTAAATATTTTAAATTCATAGATCCAATTCACAGAAATAACACAAAAGCATCACCAGCCATTTTTTAATAGATGTACCGCGTTTTCCACAATTTAAAGATGGCCTAAACATTTTACAGCAAATGGATAATCCACAAAACTGCCATTGTGGACATGATAGTATCTAATCATTATGCCTACTCCAACAAACACACCAAAATATGCTAAAATTAATACCTGCATATGTTTAAATTACCACTTGGAAAGAGGTTAGATTTTAAGCACCTCATCTATCCCCAGAGGTAGCATGTACTGATTACTCCTTACAGGTACTTTCATGGGGAAAATACCTTGTTCAAAAATACCAAATAGTGTGATATTGCTGTATATAGAGCCTCTTTTTTTGGTTTTATATTTAGGGCACATAAGCTTTTATTTTCTGTTTAAATGTTCTAATCTTCTTAACAGTATAATCAAGCCTCTAATATATAATAAGTTTATATTTAGAAGGAATAACTGTCACGTTAGTGGTGATGGACATATCTCTCCATTCATCTGACTGAATTACCCTGGATAAATCCCTTTCCCCAATTCATTTTTGCAGAGACAGCAAGCAGCTTTATTTTATTTAAAAGCAAATCATACAGTTGCAAGATATTTATAGTTAGTATGTAAAAATCCTGCTTTAATTTTGAGAAATGCTTCTCTCTTCCTCCACATCTCTCAGGAAAATGTTCCAGTCTGTAGATTTTTGGATGGCACAGGATTTTGCACACTACAAATTCAACAAAAGATATTAGTGTACTGAACATCTCACAGAACCTTAAATTATGTTTGCATCCTTCAACAGCTTTGTGTTCTTGGAAAGTAAAAATGAGACTTCATTTCCTTTAAGGAAGTTTATATTTAGGCATATCACAGGGATCTTTTTCCCCTAAGCAGGACTGTGAGTTCTCCTGGCATTTCCTAATTTCCCCACAAGATATTAACAGCTATGCAACACATAAAAGGTACCCCTGCTAATTCAAAACCTAAGCCAGAACTAAGCCACAGAAATGGGCTCTTCCTGCAAGGGCGGATTTTTCGGATACCAGGCATTCGGCATCTGGTATTCTTTTGGTATATGATAGGAATTACGTTAGGCTTTGCCATCACAGACAGCAAGTATAATAAATAGCTGCTAAACACCCAGGATCCTGAAATAAATATTAAGATCTCTGCCACCTAACTCACATATATTTCCCTATTTGCCTCTTCTTCCTATTCTCAAGAGCACATTAAATCCTTAGTCACCCAACACGTGTAACTATCCCAGCAGCAATCTCATTGCCTGCAACAGAAGAACTCAAAAACCAACAAAATATCCAGATATATAACAAACGGGACCATGCAATATGCTCTTGAACCTTTAACTAAAAGAAAGGTCAAGCAGCTAATTATCTTGATGTTATAATTTCATTATAAGTAAACATTTCCAAATTGTTCAGGAGAAACAGAGGAAATATGATGTGGTATTATCATTCATTCCTACTTTGCCCCAGCTAGAAATACCTATACAAGGTACCAGCAAGTGCACACAAAAGTAAAAAGGACATCAAATTCTGGTCTAGCTCATTACAAATGCTCTGATCTCTCTTTAAACCAAAGCATAGTGCACTTGACACTAAAAAAAAAGAAAAAAAAAAAAAAAGATTATTCCCCTTTGATTCAAAATCATTATGACTACTTTGCATGCTGCACATCATGAACCCATGTTAAATTCAGCAGAAGACATGAAAACCGAACTGGTGTATAGCTGGAATGTAATCCAGATCATTTTAACCGGGCACTTTTTCTCCTACTCATACATCTGTCCAGCAGTTTGGGAGGAGAGTTACTAGCCAAAAGTTGTCAATAGACCTACATTGTGTGATCCATGAGCTCATATTTTTAAAAAATAGAGAAGGGAATCACAGAATCGTAGAAGCATAGAATGTCCCAAGTTGGAAGAGACCTACAAGGATCATTGAGTCCAACCCCTGGCCCCACACAGGACCACCCAAACCCAAACCCAGACCCTGTGTCTGAGAGCAGTGTCCAAACGCTCCTTGAACTCCAGCAGCTTGGAGCCGTGCCCACTGCCCTGGGGAGCCTGTTCCATGCTCACCACCCTCTGCTGCAGAACCTTTTCCTAACCCCCAGCCTGACCCTCCCCTGACACTGCTTCATGCTGTTCCCTCGGGCCCTGTCGCTGTCCCCAGAGAGCAGAGCTCAGTGCCTGCCCCTCCGCTCCCCTGGGAGGGAGCTGTAGGCCGCCATGAGGCCTCCCCTCAGCCTCCTCTGCTCTGGGCTGAACAAACCAAGGGAACTCAGTAGTTCCTCATACATCTTGCCCTCTAGACCCTTCCCAATCTTCATATCCCTCCTTTGGACGCTGTCCAATAGCTTTATGTCCTTCTTACATTGTGGCACCCAAACCTTCACCCAGTGCTCGAGGTGAGGCCGCCCCAGGCAGAGCAGAGCAGGACAATCCCTGCCCTCGCCCAGCTGGCAGTGCTGGGCCTGGTGCACCCCAGGGTACAGCTGGCCATTTGGGCTGCCAGGGCAAAGAGAAGAATCCAATCAGCTGAAAATCTTCATGTTGTGCATCTTTAAAGCAGGGTCCCAATCCCTTTTCACTTTATCTGTAAATATCACATATATGTTAGTAAAGTCCTCTTTGTCTGTACAGACAGGACATAAGCTAGCCTGCCCCAAGAATAAATGAACTTGTATTTGTTCTGAGATGTGTGTTAGAAATATTTCCTTCTGGAGCTATGTCCAATCTTATTCCGTGCAACATCTGTGAAGTATGTCAGCACCCAGTGTCTCTCTCACTAATAATGCAGACTTCCTTCTAAATACATTCCTTTGCCCAATTGCCCTTTCTAGGCTTCTTGGGACAGACTCAACAATCCATTGTTTTTATGCCTTGCTTAACAGATTTAGCTGAAAATTTTAAATCATATCAATTTACAATGTTGAAGGTCCAAACTGGCTTGCCTAGAACGGGGTAAAAACAGTGTCACTATCCTAAAAGCCATGCATTTTCCCCAAAAATACCAGGAGTGAATCTGTTTCATTTACAATGGACAACTGCAGGGAAGGCAGAAAGTTCCATTTAGGTTGTGGAGGCTGACAGTGGTACAGGTGGTGAAATAAAACCTGGGCTAGACAAAAAAGATTGAAAACACCATGTTGTGCTGCACCATGTGTGTTGCTGGCTACTCCTTGCACTTGGTCATCCCTTCTACCTCCACATTTCTCCACCAGAAACCTGGGGTCAGCCTCACCCTGAAGCAACACTGCCCCAACAGAGACAGAAACCACAGTCTGCATGCTCATTTGAAGGAACAGATTCATAAATTTTTCCATGTTGTCAGACAGAATATGTGATTTTCATTTGTCAAGATTTTGACCAGTCTAAAGATTTTATGTACTGTGATTACTAGCTTCTGTATGAGTATTGCGTATTGTAAAAGATCTATGTGCTATCAAAAAGAAGATATATATATATATGTATTCCCTATTTCTGGCTATTTGCCACTAGAGTAAATTTTGTAACCGCAACAAGTGCAAGCTTTATAAATATGGAATGAAAGGTTAATAGTTGTGGTGCAAGCTACTACTGAGAACCCAGCAGTCTGCAAATAGTAAAAGAATTCGCTGTCTACTATAATATTACTAAGTGGGAAAAAAAAGGAGTCTGGGGGAAGTCGGACATTGGGTTTTTAGGCAAAGACCCAAAAGAGGAGTAGCCCATGTGTAACATACCAGCACTTCTGCTTGAAGACAGTTTAGAGTTAAAAAAAATAAAAATAAATATAAATATTTGTACTAAGAAAACAGCCAGATGCCAGTGCACTGGCTTCCTCTCAGTGATGAATGGTGTGAAAGCTCCCTAACATCTGCTGCCACTTAATGAAAACAAACTTTCATCTCTTTGAGTAGAAAGGTCCACAGATGCTTACTGGAGTAATCTGGGCTGCCAGAGGCTGGGGAGGGACCTGGCCAAACCCACACCTTTGCATTTCCTCTGGCTGAGGCAAATTCTGCAAATATCATGCCCTCACTACAATTCTGTAGTTTTCATTCCACATTAACAATGCGTTGAAGGAAAAGCAGGGCAATGAAGAGTTTTAGGGATGACTTCCGTTAACAAGATAAATCTTCATTTCTCAATGCCAATTTCTATGCCTGCTGTTTTCTTCTGTTCAAGGTGAGCAGCTCTGTAAATATCATTCCTTGAGGGGAAAAAAATATAAGAAAAATAAGAAAAGGAAAAAAAAAAAAAAAGAAGAAAGAAAAATATAATTTTAGAGACATTTATCTAATTAAATGAATCCCTATTCTGTAGATGCACTATAACAGGTTTTCAAGTTTGAAAGCAGAAATATTCTTTAAATGCAGACATCCAGAAGGAGCAAAGTGATAGATCTCCTCTAAGGCTTTTCATTTATTGAAAGACTGAATTGGGGAAAAGATTTCTGCTGAGGAAGAAAACTGAACAATGACTGGATGTAAAGGAGAATGTGGACAATGTATCCATCAGAAGCCACACAGCAACCACAGGTATGGTTATAAAAAACAAGAGTTTGTTACCTTGGAAATGGCAGTATTCCTACCAGCTGCACTTTGGTGCCTTAAAGAGCAAATTATTATTCTGTAATTTATTTTGGGAACAAATCTGAGGGGAGTCATGAAGGTTACTTGTTTGAATCAAATCTGTTCAGTGGCCGGAAATTAAATGGTCAGCTTGTCAGAAGTAGAACTGTTCGATTTTTGGTTCAGTGACCAAAATGAAAAGAAAAAGAAAGAAAAAGAGATCAGCTAGCATAAAAGAAGTACTGAGGAGCTTAACACACACAAAAAAAATAAATTGAAATATCAGTTAGGTCAATATGAAAATCTTCAGTGAACCCAAAAAATTAGATAAAGAATTTTGTTCAAGCAGAAACATCTCATTTCATTTTCTGGTTATGCAGTTAACTTCTTTTTTTCTTTTTCATAGTCAGCTTCACTATTAAGGTACTTTTCCGAAACAAAAATTCAAAGTTTGTATTGAAAATGTCAGCAAAGTATTTCAAATGCTTCACCAAATTCTACTCAGTTAAATTATCAGCTGTCATCCTTCTCAAAACCAAATTGTAAACAAATTTATTACTCATTAAAAACATGGCAATTCTAGATGAACAAATTCTAAAGTCCTGTGTCTCACTCAGGAGTTCTATCAACTTGAAAACACATCTAATGGGATATTAGTCATGAGCAAATCAGCTATAATAATTGGAGAGCAAAAAAAAAAAAAACATTTGCCAGACACAACGATGTTCTTAATGCTACAGTCATTGGATCTGGAGACAGAACAATTGCTTTACAAAGATGTTTAACATTGGCATTTTACCAGAAATCACTTCTTTCAAACATACTAGAAAGGTTTTTTTATGGCACGTGATAGTAGTGACTCTTTGGTTTTGAAACCTAACAGCCCACAGACAAGCCTGCTTGCTGCAGCACTAGCTGGGCAGTGCTTTGTTAGACCTGGATCTTGATCTGGGTCAGCGGTGCTGTTTGGTTTCTTTCTGCAGTTCACAGTATTGAAAATAATTTCATCCCATGTCCAGATGAATGTGTCTAATTCTGGAAGGAGGCTTGTTTTCTCTAGCAGCATATTTCCCCTGTGCGATAGGAACACTGGAAGGTTACCCTGGCCTGGAAACCATTGCTTGTTTAGTCAGAAAGATAAACATTATCTATATTTCTTGTTCTTTCCTATCTATTGTATTGTTGTGGAGAGCAGTGGGAAAAGTGGAACCAAATGGCAGCGACCTTGCCAAGACCTGTGACGTGATGAATGACTTCTCACATCCCAGGGCCTGACTCAGGGAGAGGCCACAGAGGGTTGTGCTGCTGTTTTCGGATGTAAAAAGTCTGATCACCTGCTCATTGCTCGCATTTGTCATGCAAAGAGAGCTCTGAGGGGCAGGACCCACAGGACAAACCCAGCGTTGCCATGGCCAACAGCATGGCCAATATACATGGGAAAACTGTTTTTCAGCCTGCACCAGCTGATTGTATCCTTGCTAACTCACTTATTCTACCAGACGTGTTGAATGTTGTGGCCAGAAAGCCTCTCTCAGCCACAGAAAGACGGATTATCTCAGATTTCTCTAAGCCTTCTGGCCAGCAAGTGTTGTGCACTCTTTTCCCTTTTCCTTCCTTCCCCTCCACTATGACGTGAATATCCAAGGTCTCCCCATACTTCCAGGAAGCATCCTACGTCTGCTGCCTGTGGGCAAGCAACACACAAATCTCTTCCAACCCAAGCTGGTGCCAGGAACTGGAAGGGAATGAAGGAAGGGGTGCCAGTGCCCCACCACCAGCAGCCACAAGGAACGATGAGCCAGAGCTGGTGGGCAGATCTCCTCCTGCGTGTCTGCTCATCCTAAAGCTTCAGCTTCAGAAGCAGGCACAGCAATGGGCTTACGCATGGCTTCACAAATGTTTCCAACACCCAGTGGTCCCCTATACCTGGAAGGCTGGGCTTGTTAATAAGTCTTCTCATTGCCAAGTATATCCCAAGGTGCTTGTCACCCTGGGGCACAGGCAGGTGTGGGGAACCAAAGCACTTGTACAGTCCAGAAAGAAACCTGCAGTACACATCATTTTATGAAGAAGATCAGTGTAGAAGTATGGAAGAGTTTTATTTAAAACAAAATCTTAGTGTGTAGGGTAAAGCCTGCACCTGAAGGGAGATGGATTTGTTGCCTTCTGTCACTCTGAGCTCTCACAGACAACAGGTGTGGGCTGGAAAAGCTCCACTAATTTGACCGCCTGAAGAGATAGACACTTGTGAAACTCCCACAACAAATATCAATATCAAAGTGCCTAGACAGAAGCTGGGAACTGCTTACTTTGTTCCAGGTCCCCACCAGGATGAAAAATATGCCAGCAGGAACTTTACAAAGGCCTCAGAAAAATAGCCGCTGCTTTGCAATGGGCCATTGGATGTGTATGAGTTCCTCAACTGCTCCCTTGCAGCTTCCACAGACCCCTCATTTCCAGCCCTTACAGACACCTCCTGTTTTCCTGAGATGTTAATGAACAGAATCACAAAATCACAGAATATCCCCAGCTCGAAGAGACCCACAAGGACCAACCCATGGTCTCACACAGCACCACCCAAACCCAGACCCTGTGTCTGAGAGCGGTGTCCAAACACTCCTTGAACTCCAGCAGCTTGGAGCCGTGCCCACTGCCCTGGGGAGCCTGCTCCATGCTCACCACCCTCTGCTGCAGAACCTTTTCCTAACCCCCAGCCTGACCCTCCCCTGACACTGCTTCATGCTGTTCCCTTGGGCCCTGTCGCTGTCCCCAGAGAGCAGAGCTCAGTGCCTGCCCCTCTGCTCCCCTGGGAGGGAGCTGTAGGCCGCCATGAGGCCTCCCCTCAGCCTCCTCTGCTCTGGGCTGAACAAACCAAGGGACTACATTGCCTACAGCATCTGATAAAGAAACTCTACAAGTGAAGAGGTATGGGCACGTTAGTTTTCCAGGAAGATCAAGGATCCCACCAGGGAGGAGTGAGGAGAGCTGAGGGTCCCAGTGTCCCCACAGTGGTTGCTACCTGCATGTAAATGCCACATATATCAACCAGGTTCCCAAACAGAATGTCACCTATGGATGGCACCTCAGAACTGCAGAGGGACTTGGGAGAGGACCCTGTGGACATGGCTCAGAGAGGTTTCAGCCTCTGTAATGCCATTGCCTGTTGGTAATCAGCACAACTCACACCATGCTGACTTCGTGACACACCTTTCATTTTCCAGGAAAGGGTGAACGGATAAGACAGTAGGCTTTACAAGACGGAATTGCCAAAGAAACCTGGGAAGGTCTCTTCCACAAGCAATCTATTCTTGGGCTTTGACAGATGTTAAAAGTTGCATTGTAAGAGTTTGTACTATGTTTATCCCAGTGGCCAGTCACAAGTGGGAAGAAAAAAGTGGGAATGACACAAATATTCCAGACACACATTTGCACTCTATGCACTTTTTATGCCTGATGAAAAAGCAGGAAATGTGAACACAAAGAAAGGAAGCATGTTAAAAAGACTGAAAATTTCATCAGAGACTATTGCAATTCTCATACCAAGGGCTGGTAGGAAAGGTTGCTTGTTCTCAGAGGTAAGACAGTGCCATTTCCTTCCCTCTTTATGCAGCAAACAGTTATGACAAACCCTAACCACAGCTGTAGAGCACAAGGCACACAAAGCTAATAAAGCTTTCGTCTGAATACATCTCAATTGTGTCATCAGGTCTGTTGTCAGACGGAAAATCATACCTCGATTAGTCCATGTGTAAATACTGTATTATTGCACTATATTAAAGTGTGGTACTATTTCAAAAGCAGTGATCTTTAAAAATCCAAATCTACGGAACAATAAGGAAAATTAGAAATGTTTACAGCCAACGGTCTCACAGATTGTTCTATCTGACGAACCAAATGGTTTGGGTGGAATAGGCAATGCACAAACAGCAGAGAAATGCACCACATGCCACCATGACACAGTAACCTACTTAAAAATTGTTTACTGGTCAACTTAAGTCCTGAAGTAGAAAGTTTATACCTTGCCGTATATATACACATAATATAAATGTGTAATAAATAATGTACGTATACATATATAAAATTGCAGCTACTAGTTATTAATAAGAAAAGTGACTTAAAAAAAAAAAAAAAGTATTTATAAGCTGTTACCATGGGCAGATTTTAGCAATGGATTCCATAGATAAACTATATGTATTCAAAAGTACATCCTTTAAAACTGAAAAGAAGAAAATATGTGCGATTTCCCCAGAGAAAGAGTACTTCTGCATCCTTTGACCACTGTACGCTCTTTGCCCTGGAGCCCAGTTCTGAGGGGAATCTGGGAAGGCCCATGACACAGGCCAGCTCTTGTGCAGTGCTGGACAGTGAGCCCCCTGAAGCAGAGACCAATTTCAAAGCACACAGATGTGCCCAGCACAGCCTGCCCTGTGTAGACCAATGACGCCAGCAACGCCATTTCTGTCCTACAGTCAGATGTCACCTGGCAAATGTGGGTCAGGCCAGCACACTGCGCTGACTGTGATTGCTGTTATTCGGGGCAATCAACTCTCCTTTGCGGTGGTAGCAGCCCCCTGATGAGGGGAGAAAGGATTTAAGAAGAGATTACATCTCTTTTGCAAATCTGCAAGAAGCGCTCATGCAGGCCTTTGTAGGTCTTCTACTTTCTTTATAAATCCCATGTCTGAGCATCTATGGCTGAGCCATCTGCTGGCTGCTTATTTGGCCCAAGAATGAGAACAATGACAGCTGAATCTGTTAAAATTTAACATCTTCCCTAGGAAAATACCATGATATTGTCTACCATTTTCTTTCAAGGTTAGCATCCCTCATCAGCTTCTGATCAAGAAATCTTCAAAGCAGAACTTTTTAAAACTTGCAAGCACACAACACGTGAACTCTGGGAGCAGATAAGAGCTTCAGAAATAGAGATAATCTGTTAGCCAAGGCTAATATTTAAGAAAATTCACTCAAAAACACACTAATTAATCCTCAGATCTGACATATTCAAACTGCAGACCGCATAAAAAATGTGCCACAATATTCAGAAATCATTCTTGCTTTTGCAGACTCTGGTTTATGCAAGAAAATCCTGAGCAGAATGGAGCACAGCCAGGATGCACTGTGGGCACTGATGGATGAGGACTTTTCTGTAAATGCTCATCCCAGAAGAAAATCTTTCGAGGCTGTGAAACCCTTACACTGCAGCAGGATATCACTGAAGACCTAACAGGAAAGAAGAGACCTGAAGACCAAGGATCTCTCCCATCTTATAACTCCCTTGCTGTTACTACCTATTGCCAGCCTCCTGATTTTCATTTAAGCATCCTTTAAGAGTTACAGAATAAATCCCAGGAGCTAACCGTACTCCCATGAACAAAACCTTCTACATATCCCTATAATTAAAAAAAAGATAAAATAAATAAGGGATGTATCCATTCTTCCAAACATGAAAGCAGGGTATAAGTAGATGAGATGGTTTTTGAGGGAATATCCTGCAAAAGATTCAAAAGACTGACATAATTCTCATGATGCTTGAAAAAAGTTGACAAAAATCTGCTCTTCCCTTACCAATGCACCACCATTAGCATCATGTTCTCTGCACTTTTTTACTTTTAGTGGCTCACAAAAAGCTTTCTACTCTTAGGCATAACTGACAGAGAAGATAACCAAGTTTCTGCACCTTTCTTACAGCCCTGTTTCTCTATACCTCAAGCAGCATCCCTTCTTACTCTCCAGTTATTTTCTCCCTGACCCATCCCCTCACCTCAGATTCCAACACATGCTTTTGATTTTTTACTAATCTGAATGATCTGATTTTACAATGAAAACACACATCAGATCAATCTGGTACCAAAAATGTGAGTAATCCTAATGAAAATAGGTACTGTCACAATCTGTACTTGTTAAATACAGTGGCTAAGTGACAAAGATAGACTTGGCCAGACTTTAAACAACTTTTTATCAGTGTTGAAAGAGTGCATAATTACCACTAAAAATAGTTGAAAACTTTTTTTTTTGACAACCTATCAAAGCAATGGTTCCAGACAATATACAGTATATCTTAGAATAGTAACAGCCATTGATGGAAACTGATAACATTTGGGGACTGAAGGTTAATCAGTTCTGGGAAAAAAAAAAAAAAGGAAAAAAAAAAAAAAGGAACAATGGAGAGTGAAATAGAAACTTAAGCCTCATTAAAGAAAACTATTTTAAGGCTAGAATTATGAGTTTTGACATCAATAATGGGAAACCAGTCCAAAGTTGTTCCTAAAAGATCTAAATATGAAACCTTGGGAAAACGGCACTGTTTGCAGTGACAGTGAAACAATTTTTTGAGGAATAAGAAAAATACCATGTAAAGGATCCATTTGTATTTCTTTTAAACACTGCAAACATGAATGTTCATTTTTTGGTGTCTGTGATTAAGGGCAGTGAATATTCAATGTTCAGTCAGACTGATCTTTCAGGCATGTGTTTTCTTTATGCATTTCCAATGTACATATCTGCCTGCAAATCACGGGACACGCTCACAGCACTGAGGGCAAATTGACATGTATAATCAAAATTGACCACAGACTGGAAATAAATCCAAAAGAACTCGCATAACAATTTTCAATTTGAACTTTTTTTTTTTTTTTTCTTGAAGAAATTGCATTCTGCTCTGTAGATTACAGTTGAAAGCCCAGGAGAAAAATAGGATCATTTCTGTTTAACAGCAAAGCTATGAGCAAGCCTTGATGCAACGCAGCTCTCAACTACATGAACACCACTTGACATGAACACCAGCACCATCTTTGAATTTGGTGCTCACAGGTACTGCTGTCACCTGCCACTGGGACTGCAGAGCGGAGAGGCAGCAAGCGCAGAACAGCCTCCCTGGACCTGCAGTTGGACGGTGTATTTGAATATCCTCTCTGCACAGGTGGGTTTGCATTGCACATCTATAAATCTCCCTTTGTCCTGTGCTTGTGTACTGTATTCAGAACTCCACATCACAAGACTGACTTTAAAGTCTGATTTTTAAATGGTAAATGCTGAACCAGTCAGTGCAGACTGGCATTTGCCAGTAACATTGAACTGCACCAGATTGCTTCAGATTATTTCTTTAGGTTGTAAACTCTTTTTTTTTTTTTTTTTCTTGTGCTACATTTAACGTTGATGATTGTTTCATTTCAAAATATTCACTTGAGATGTTTCAAAATATCTAAGAGAGTGTGCTTAGATCAAGGGTACATCTACTTCACTGCGCATAGCCAGCAGGCAGTGCTTCTGGCATTGTTATGGCACATGTGTCTAATCGACGCACAGAATTGAAAAAAATCCCAATACAAGCTGCAAGTAGGGTATGAGGCTGGCACACGTCAGGGTACACCTACACCTCGTGCCGTACAAACAAACCAGTGTCAAGTGCAGCCTGAGCACTCTTCTCTATGTGCATAGGTATGAGGCCGGCCCCTTGCCCCGGGCGGGGCGGACAAGCCGTGCCGGGCTGCGGTTCTCTGCGGGCTTGGCCGCGGGATCCCCCTGCACCCGCTGCCCTCCTGCCGCGTCCGGGCACCGCGGCACCAGCAGCAGCTCCTCCAGAAGTCGAGACACCTCGTGACAGCGGAGAGCGAGTGGGAAAAA
>VXAV01000517.1:91887-114139 GCA_013399715.1 Alectura lathami | reverse complement strand
CCCGGCGCTGCTGCTGCCCTTTGTCTGCCGCCGGGTCCCTGCCCCCGGGTCCCCGCCCCGGGTCCTGCCCCTGGCGCTGCTGCCTGGTCCCAGCCCCTGCGACTGCCGCTGTCCCTGTCCCTGCTCCCCACCGCAGCACCTGAGTCCTTGCCCCCGTGCCCCCCGTCCTGCTGCCCCAACCTCCGTCTCTCTGCCTCTAGCCCTTTCCCTCAATCTCAGTCCCTGTCCCACTGCTCCAGTCTCTGTCCTTTAGCCCCAGTCCTCGTGCACTCACACCAGCCCTTCTCCCTTTGCACTTATCCCTCTTTCCCAACTCCTGCCTCTGTCCTTGCCCCAGCCTGTTCCTAGTAGATGTGCACCCACTGCTAGGGAAAACATTGTTTTTTATTCACCCTCCATCTTCAAAATGACACAGACACACACAGACCCTGCAGCTCAAGAAGGGCAGTGTGATGGTCCCCAAGGAGGGCAGGTTCCCAGGAGGGAGGTTCAGCCCCACAGGAGTATGTGTCCAGGCCCCACAGCCGAGGAACAGGAGTAAGCCAGTGTGGACTGCAATGGGAATGAGCAGCTGAATGAGCAAAGAAACACTAGCAAGAAGAATAATTCATAAAAACATACATTTTTAACAGGGCAGGGCTGGCAGAGGGACATCAGCACCAGGAGACAGGAGCAAGCTTACTGGTGTATAAAGCATCTACCACACTGCTGCAGAATCCCAGCCGGTGCCGAGGGACAGTGCGGGTGAGCGCTGGTGACATGATGTAACCGGAAAGCAGAGCGCACCTGCCAGCATTTTGTGAAGAGCAAAACTGGCACGGGCCAGGGGCTCCCTCCTGGATCTGTTTTGGTGCCAGAGGGAAAGGTTCCCTCCGTGGAGGCGTGAGCCACATGGCAGCTGCCCCTCTCCAGCTCAGGCTGCCGGGCTGGCCCACCTCCACGCTGCTGATGGGGAGCCTGCGTACTGCCCCGGGGACATCCTCACCATCTGCCCGCCCTGCCTCTGCCACTGGCTCTGCACCGAGCCCAAGCACACCGCCACCAGCAGAACTTTGCTGCCGTTTTCCCTTCTTTGTGGTGGGGATTGAGAGAGGCCACATCACTCGTTGTCCTGGGTGGGGGAAGGCACAATGACATGCTCCCCAGTGGAGATGTGGCAGCACTAGGGGTGCAGGGAATGTCCAGCTCTCACTGTAGCTCCAGCTGGCAGCTGTCCTGAGCCACTGTCTTGAAAACTGAGCTCCTCGTCATTCTGGCTCCAAGTCTTCCTTTTCAGCTAGCTTATTTATTTTTCAGCTTTGGGTATTTGTTTGTTTTGGACTTTTTTTTTTTTTTTTTTTTTTTTTTTTTTTTTTTTTTTTTAAATCTATGCCTCCTCTGTAAATTTGAAGGCTTGTAAAAGTGATGGACTGACATAACTTGCTCATGCCAGAACTTCATGCAGCCATAAGCTGTGCAGGCGCCCTCCAAAACTGCCCTCGGGACATGGTCGCCCCAGCGCATTCCCGCTCCCTCTGCCCAGTGCTTGCTCAGCATCTGCAGAGCTCAGGGTCTGCAGGGCGCAGCCAATCCTGTTGTTCCATAAGGGAGGAAAGGGAAGGGGAAGGGGAGATTCGCTCCCACCACTGCAGGAGTGGTCCCCAAGCTGTCAGCAATGCCTGTATTTATTTTTCCTCCAAGGTATAACTCTCTAAATAAGCTTGGGAGTACGGGAGTATCTAATATGCCAGGAGATTTTGGGGCTCAGCCTCATTCTAAGTGAAATCATAGGGATTTGGATAGGTCCCATGCTGATGAATTTTAAGCAATTTTCTTTGTTTCCAGCTGTTTGTAGCCAGCACAGTCAGAGCAGCCAGCACATAAGAGCTGTGTGTGTCACTTATCAGCAAAGCGAAACCCAGATAAGGGCAAGGTCTCCATCTGGAAGCCTCGTGCCTCGCCTTAGTCACCTTCTTCCTCCCCTTCTCTATCTAATGCCTTTCTCTCTGTCCTTTGTTTTTACTGTTTCTCAAGGCCTCTCACCTCTTCTTTGCAGGGAAGGTCACAGCTTGCACCTAGCCCACAGAGAGACCCCAGACCACTAATATTTAGGGACACAGGACACAAAGGAACTGTCTGGTTCCTCCAACCACCAGCAGTAGCGTAACAGATACTTAGACCAGACAGGATCCCTGCCTTCCTGGTCTCTCATTACCTAGGTCAAAAATTGCTTCTCAACACTGTCCTGCAAGTTTCAGACTCATTTGTGCATAGAAGAGCACTGCCAATGGTGCCCATCAAGAAAAACGGGAGGACACAGGGTATTGCAGAAAACACAAAGCCACAATTATGCCTGTTTCTACAATAGTAGGGAAACATTTCCTGAGTACATTTCCGTGTGGGCCAAGGCTATAGCCCCATTTTCCAAAGGAAAAGAAGGCAAAGAAATGTCTGGCCCCTACCACCAAAAGTTCCACTTCCAGCCCAAGCCCACCCAAACAGCATGAGCCCAGTTGTCCCATAACTCACCCCAAACCTCCCTGGTTTGAAGACATGGTCACTGCCAGCAGCACCAGCACACCCATGCGTCTCCTGTCCTCGCAGGCCAGTCCGCAGGGCCCTGGGACTGTCCCCAGCTGTGGCACACAGGAGGTGCTGAGGGTGCTCGTGCGCAGCTCCCGTGCCCCTTGGCAGTGGCTGTCAATGAGGCATTCATGCAGTCTTTGGCCATTATTTCCCATTCATTCTTCTCCTATGGACAGCACGATTAAGATACTATTATTATTCATAATAGTACTGTTTATTTAAGAAAAGTGACTAGGACCAACCTGCATGTATCAAAACAAAAGTTTGTAAAATCATAACAATCTCTATTTTTACATGTCTCTGATCCAAGATTCTTGTGTGAATTATGACTATTCACTCTTAAAAGCAGAAAGCACCTAATGCTGCAGGACACAGGTTACCATGGGATTTCACTCACCGTGTAGTACCCTTTTAGCATGGAAAACAACAGGGAGTAAATTGAGTTGAGAAACGAGTTAAGAGGGTTGTCTGCAATGGAGAATGCAATAGGTGGAACGTAAATAATTACCCGGGAGGTACAGGGCCCTCTCAGGCATGTGTGGCAGGGGGGAATCACAGCACAGATGGACGTGGCTGTGGTCCATATTAATTTATGACAGCGATTATTCAGGCACTGGAGCTGCTCACTTCATTCAGGGAGAAAGCTTGCACCCCAAAAGCAGAATGTTAATGGGACAGGAGCTGCTTTAGTAACGTGACCATGGCTGGTCATTTTGCAGGGGTCAGGGTAGGCTGAGAAATCACGAAGCAACACCAAGCAATAAAGAGCTCTGTCAGAGCCCTTTGGTTCTGGTAAGGGCTTTCATGGAAGAACACAGAGAAACACTCTTGTCACTGCTGCCACATGGAGAGTCCTGATACAAGACCCCAGCTTTTAAGAAGAGCATTTTCTATGACAAAAAATGAGGAAACTGCCCAACTTTCCTTCAGAATTAGCTACAAACAACAGAGGTACATACTACTGGGTTGCAAGTACCACTTTTTCATTTTTACAGCATCTAAAAACGGGATGGATGGAAAGTTGAGGCACTTTCAACTTTCTTATGCTAGTAAAGACTGTAAGGTGGAATTTTCAAAGTGAGATCTTTCCACCAAGCATTTTTATTTTCCACTCATCCAAGCAAGCAGGCGGTGCTTTCCCTGTGTGCCTCTCCTCTTGGCCATTGGACAGACACGGAGAGCTGACCTGCTCTTTTTGCTGCTTGGAAGGTTTTGCTAAAGAAAGAAATACTGATGGCTGGAGGAGCATGATGTGATGGATGTGCATGCAGCAGGAACAACCTTGCAGCGGATACAGTCGGTGAGTTGCTTGTGAGCACTTCTGGTTGAAGAAGCCGTCATGTTACCAGAGGCAACAGTGCCCCTGGGCTGGCCAGCCTCACAGCTCAGGCATGTCCCTGGTCACCCCAATGGTCCCTGTGTCGGGGAACTCAGTGGGGGAGGATGGCTCTGACAATGCCAAAAGCAAAACCCTTGTCTCCCGGCTGACAGGAGAGCTGAAGCTGCAGTGGGGTTTGGCTGAAGCCAAACACATCTGCCTTGTGAATGCTGGACACGAAAGTTAGAAGCAGTTAGTAGCTAATTGATCTCGCCTCTTCTTTCAAAACAAAGTCTTCTGTTCATGAAGTCTCCTCATTTTCTTCTCCTATTTATGCAGGCACTGCCGCAGTGACTTACCAGAGGGGCCTGGAGCTCTGGAGTAGCCTTGGCCATGCCAAGTAACCCCTGGGGATGAATTCCTTTTTTGTGCACATGGCTGGTCGTAGCTGTGTAATAATGCAGCCTTGCCTTGCCACTTGCATGAACTTTGCTCTTAAGTAGAGCCCAAGTCATTTCTAAACAAAGGCCTAAATGTGAAGTTACAGTCAACTTCCATGCCTATGTTATTACGAGATTTTAATTTTTCTAGGGTAGGAACAATAGCAACTGTTTGGCTGCTTTATTTTCCAGGGCACTGGTGCAATATGCATCTCCTGTAAGCTGACATCTCATGATTTTGTCTGAAGATAGAATATCTAACTGCACACATTTTAATCTCCCTTATGTTGCATTTCGTTCAAATGGTTTTAAAGTTGTATTTCTTTATTGCTTATGAACTTTGATGAGTTATGAATATGAAAGAGAATATTAAAAGGGTTTTCTTTTTCAAAAAGGCATTTCTCTACAAACTGTGTTGATGTTATCAAGTAGGTGAGTCTAAGCCTTTAACTTTATTATTGATCTTGTGGCCATTAAAAAACAATTTAAGATTAAAAAAACCTTCAGATCAGGCTACTAGTATTAGCAACTTTCTGTTGTCTGGCTTAATAGCAGAATTTCAGTGTTAACGCTTTCAAAGTGTAAGAAGTGTTTATGCTTCAATACCTTATGTATTTTGTTTATTTCTATGAAATTGCTTTAAAAAATTTAATCTTCTACAGCAAATAAACTATGCTCATGCTTAGAAAAACAAGGTACTGTGAGGGATTTTGAGCTTAGAATCATTCTGAGTGTCTATTATACATAAAAAGATAAAAAATTCTGAAGACAAATATGCAACAGTTTTTATATATTCCTAATTTGGATGTGTTTTCCTTTAATGAATTATTTTGGGTGCAACACAAGCATAGGAATATACTTCTTTCTGTGTCTGAGCCACTATGCCAATGTGCCTGATCAACAGTGCATGAGGAGTGTACCTAAATACATTTAAGGAAATTCAGCTTCACTCTGATTATTTACAATTCTAATGTTCGATTTTGCTTTGGAAATCTGATTTTCTATGTATTTTAAATAAACAGCTTTCGTATAAAGAGGCGTCTCCTTCAACAAATATTCATGTCCATGGCTATTGTTTCTTGCTAAATGTTTGCTGATCTGGATTTCTGTGAAGAAATGCTGGATATTTACACGTGTTACATCTGCATACTGAAGTTTCCAAGGCTTTCATTAACTTGCAAATATTTATTGTGGGTAGCCTTTATCTGAAGAATTTTTTAAATGTCAGTGGCCACTAAAGAAACCCTTAGTCCATTTTACAACCTGATTTATCTCTTCACTTCACTCTTCAAACCTAAATAACCCCAAGGACGCAAGGTACACATGGCTAACAGGCTTGGACAAATTTATCTGTTTACTTTGCAAAGGAAAGCAAAATGTAAATCCTGAGGAAGTCTATATAAAGATATTCTTTCTATTTTATCTAATGGTCACCAAACCTGCAGAGACCTGGAAACACCCAGTTCATGTATCTGTGGGTTTTGAGGATTTGTTTTTATCACTTCTGCATTTAAATAGTGTCTAAAACATACAGTGCACATGGCAGGATGTCAGTGCACCTGTGCATGGAGATCCAACATCCAACACTTTTATCTAATGCAGACAACTGCAGCTGGTGAGGCCACAGGCACGTTGTAAGGATGCATTTTGTTTGGCAGGTGTCTACCACAAAACCATTCTGGGCTGCAGGCACAGATACAATCTTTGGTTGCACCAAAGCCATTTAAAATGCCTATGGATTTATGTAAAACCTGAGACAAAGCAGGGAGACCCCAGCGATAGGGGTGTGCAGGAGGATGGTGCTCCCAGGCAGCAGTTTGAGTGCAGGATGCTTCCCACTGCTGGCCGCCCCAATGCTCCCTGACCTGCAGGCCAGCATGTGACTTGCATCTGGTTGTCAAAGCTCCATAACTTATGTGAGGACCACCAAGTGCTCACATTCTGGTTTTCAGTCCATCAACACATAGGCAGGAAAGCTACAGAGGGGTTGATGTGATGGATGCCCTCGGTGACTGCATTGCTGCATTTATGCACTAAACACATTCACTTGGTTTTGATTAAAGAGCATCTTTTGGTGATCAGATGAGAGAAACGAATAAAGGCAATGGAGCTACAAAACACCATCTAGGCTGGGGACATCTCTCCGTGATGGCTGACGAGCTTGGGGCAGCTGGGCATCACCAGCAACAAGCCTGACCTACGGATGGGCACACTGGGCAAAAAGCCACCTCTGCTACAGCTTCAGGGACCCTGCAAACCAGGCAAACATGGGACCATGCCCAGAGATCACAATATGTGAGTGTAGTGACATGTGAGAAGTTAAAAGGCTGAAATGGGGATAAACAAATAAGAATAGAAAACAACCCAGAGCTAACTTCTTTCTTTTTCCCAGCACTCTCCACTTACTGAAAAAAAATCTTGTCAGAGATGCACAATTACACCATTTTCTCTTAATTTCACTTGCATGTAAAGTGTCAAATTTATTGCTTTTCAGAGCAAGATATATCCAAGAAATACAACAGGACTGTAAAACTTGGGGCCAGCACACAGTGACCACATGAATGCAGTAAAGTTGTTAGGAATGGTACCTCCATTTCAGTTTTGGCCCATAAAATGACTTTTTCAACCAAAATAAAATTGCTTGGAAAATCAGACTTGGAGGTTAATTAAAAAAAAAAAAAAAAAAAAAAAAAAAAAAAAAAATTTTTATTTTAAAAAAAAAAAAAAAAAAAATAGTGATAAAAAAAAAAAAAAAAAAAAAAAAAAAAAAAAAAAGAAATCTTAATTTGAATTAACAGCAAAGCAAAGCATTAGGATAACACAGAATATTATAGAATAAGCATATATTTTTCATTATTACAAATCCTTCACTAGAAGTCTAAAATTCATCGCTTATGAATCAAATATTCCTCCCAGCTCCCTTTAAGAAGGTCACAGAGAGATTGCTCAGAGCGGTTGTCAACAAGAATCTCTTGTATAATATACAGTAGAAATGAGACCACAAAATTTTCTTCCTCAAGAGGAGTCATCATTATATGGCTGAGGAGCAATTTGTTCATTGGGAGAAAAGTTCTCTGTTCTGTGCTTCTCTCAGGGAAATCAGCTCCTTCACATCTCAGTGCCGTCAGTTTTAACACAAGGCCTTATCAACTGGCCCGTGATGGGCAGCAGGTTCACAGTAGGACTGTGTTAGGGTAGGTGTTGCTTGTGGTGCTTCTAAGCTCCCTTTACAGTAACTCTGTTAAGTGGTCTTAGTAAAGCAATAAGTCTACTTCACCAGGTTTTAAGCCAAAAGGTTCTTCTGGCATCATCCCAAAATCTGGTGTGATGGTTTATAGGGCACCACCACGGAAGTTTTGCTGCACCTCAATGCTTTCAGCCAAGGCGCAACCTCATTTTACAAGGTCTTAAATATTTCCAGTGCCAGAAAATCCATTGCTCTCTCTTGAGCATGATGGAATGGTATTTCTAAACTATTCGACACAAATCAAATATTTTCATTTATCATACAATTGTATTTCCTTTCACTGTGTTGGACTTTGCTCCACCACTGCTAGATATCAGAGCCAATTCAAGGCAGAGGAAATCTCCCTGTGAAGGCACAGTAGATATCAAATTCCATCTCAGCTATCTCTTCAACAAGCTGAATCAGTCAACTTCTGTAAGCTCCCCAAATGGTGGTGACTCCCACTTGAGAAGCTCTGCCCAGAGAGGAGTATGCCCGGCAGACATGAGTTCTCCTGGCTCTTGATTGATACAGTGGACAACAAGGTGAAAAGTGCCACACTCCTAAAACTGAACAGGCTCTTGGAGAGCTGCTGCGGAGGGAGGGGATGAACCTGAGAAACTTGCACCTTAAAATATCTTGCTGGGCCACCATGTGTTGGCTAATAGCATGTTTGAAGATTTCTGATGGGTGTTTATGGAGTTTGAGCACCTGCAAAAGCCTGCTCATGATTGCTGGTCAACACATTTCTTCCATTTTCTCAGAGTTCATCTGAAATCCTAGGATGCTCCAGTCCTGCAGAGGGGACCTCAGCATCTCTAGTTCAGCCCCATTGCTCACATGCCAAGTCAGAAGCTCCTGCAAGTCAATATGCCAGTCTCAGATTGCTTTTTCCATGGTAGTTCCTTCTACAACAAAAATACGTGAGTATATGTAAGTCACTGCGTGCAGCATCTGGCCCATTTGCAAGCAAGTATCTGTCAAAGCAGTACCTAGGAACATCCACACCCAAAATATATGACAGAAAACATCCAGTTGGCTTGCAGACCTCAGATACCTACTGCCCTGGGAGGTCTCCCAGTGCCCTTTGGTGTCGGCAGAGCAATGGGAGAAGGATCCCAGGTGAGTGGAAGAGTTGCTGCTGGCTTTGGTTTGTCCGCTGAATGTCAGTTCTCCGAGGCCTGTCCTTTCTGTCCCTTGGGAAGAGGGAGCCTGAGTGACCAGAGGCTAAGCCCAACATCATTCTGCCCTGGCCCATGTGGTCATACATTCATGTTGGCTGCTGTAACCATGATCCTCCCCCTCCAAACACTTCAGCTATTTGGAATCAATTCTCAGATTTAGACATTTTTTTCTCCTCAGAATTCTGTCTGGAAGGACGCATGCTGCAAGAGTCCATGTCACTAGCGCCTGTCCCTGAGGGGGATGTGGTGGCATCTCCAGAGTGACCTGGGCCTCTATCAGCCAGTGCAGGGGGCTCAGGGCACCATGCCTGGCAACGTTATCATCTGGCTGATTTCTTGTCCTTCCGCTCACTCCTCCTTCAGAGGAGATAGCAGGGCAGGTGTTACCTTCGCAAGCTGTGCACACAGACTGATGGAGCACTGGAAATCCTGGGTCTCCAGGCAGGCTGTTCCCACTCTACCACAGCCTCTGTCGGTCCTCCTTGCACCCGGCCTGGATTTGCTTTTTGCAGGGGAACCTCATGGACCCCACCTGTGCCTCATGCCACCTCTGCCTCCAGTGATCCCAGGAGAAGGCATGACAGTGTTTTCTCTGCAGGCCCAGGCGGCCCTGTCAGCAGCCTGGCCCAAAATCAAAGGATGTTTGTCCAGTGTTCTGGGAGCCTTGAATGGAATAAGATATAGAAATGCAAAGTGCAGGATTCTTTTTTTCCTTGGCAAATGGCCTAGAAAAGTAACAAAAAGAGACAGAAATGCCAAAAAGTAAACCACCTACTGTTGTCTCATGTAGATAAAGCAGAACATTGTTCCAAGAAGCAGAATGTTGCTGTCATTTCTTGTGGAAGTGAAGATAGCGTCACTGGGTCCTGGGGAGGGTGCAGGAGGCGGGTGGGGGGGGGAGGGGAAAAATGAACAGCTTAAATGACCCTCGTACAGGAGAGTCAAGGTACTGCATTTAGATGTGCTTGGCACAGGGCAGAATAACACGTGATATCATGTATTTAGAGAAACCACTGCTGCGGGAAGTTAGCGCAGACTCAGAGACACTTGCCACATTCATTGGGTTACAATAGTTTGTTCTAAATTATTATTACTCCCACTCCTGGGGAGAGATCTTCTCGACATGAGTCATAAGGGAGGGCCCTGCCCGTCTGTGTTATTATGTCCCATGGCACTCTATTGTCTATTATGTTTTCTTCCCCCACACAAAATATGTTGACTTTCAAGCATAAAATTTCTGACATTCAGCCCATGCAACAAGGACAGAACCACAAGTACAGGGGCTCGGTCATTGTGCTGTCTCCACTTAGCCAGTTTTTGCTGTTTGGCTTTTCTGGAGTACAACGGTAACTTTTAAGCAAGATTCCTCTGATTTAGTATCAGTTCGTGTTTACTAGAGCCAAGCCCAATCACTAATGAAATTAACACCAGGCTCAGAAAGATTTGCCTTTTTGTGTGGATAGCAGCAAGGATACAACATTCAGTTTCTGCCTATTTTGAAGATTATTGGGCAACAAAGCATAATCTTGGGGTAGGAAGTGTAAAAATTGCCTCTGGGCTCTGCCAGAGCAGCCTACACAGACCCAGCAGAAGCATCTCAAGTGGCTCCTGCCCAGCCACATCCACATGCCACTGCTCTGATGTCCCTCTGAGGTCTGAAGCAGAAGCAATTCAGCACCTGCCTCTTTGCTGCTCCACTCTGTGCCTCAGCTCAAGATGACTTGGGCACGCATTTCCTTTTGCTGACACCATTAGAGCAGCAGTAACCTCTGGCAGGCAGGTGGGAGACAGCTCCATCTGAAACCGCTACTGCTCTTTGCTTCACTGCCCACGAGCCAAAGCCCTGAGGAGCTGAAGTTCCATTTGCAACCGTAGCAAGATCAGGAAAGTCAGTAATTCACCTTTCTCCTATTCTTAGGGGATAAAGCAAAGAAAGCAACAACAGATTTAATACAGCAATGTGCTAACGCAACTGGATTTTGGAGATCATGTATGCAATAACTCACGGGTCAGTAATGGGAACTATCAACGGTATCTTTACTCAAGTCAAATCCCCTAAATGACTGCTTCCCAGCCACAGCCACCACTTTATTTCTTCACATTTTCATGCATCTCACCCATTGAGAGGACGTTACCCAGCCGTCTGCATGCTGCTGGGTAGAGAACAATCCCAGGTGGCAGAGGAGCACTGCATTTCATTTCTGCCCTCTGTTATAGTGACACACATAAAGAAACCATTGATAAATTGTGGTTTTCCTGCAGGCTACTAGTTGTGTGAAGGATCAAAGTAAAAGTGCGTTTTCATAACTCCAGGTGCTCAAGGAAAGTAATAAATAATTGCAATTCTGTGGCTGCGTACAGACTGTATCCAGGGACAAAGCATTTCGCAAGCACAGGCAGGAATACTAGTCATATTTTTTACAAAGGGGAACATAGAATCCAGCTAATAGATAATATTTTTTCCTTCTATGTGCACAATGTATTGGAACAAAATGTATCTTAGCAATATTGCATTTGGCACAGGTCTGCACCATGTGCTCAGGTGTGTGGCTCCAGAGCTCTTTGCTGCTGTGGGCAGGAAGAGCGTGTGGGTGATGCCTGCTGCAGGCAAGACTCCTGGGCTCAGGACTGTGACTGCAGACACATCAATGTACACTGAACTACCATGTCCCAGGAAAAGTATTAACTGTGCAAGGCATCCAGCCCCTGGAAGCCCCAGTCTGGGCTGAAACGCTGGAACTGCACGCCTGGAGCAGGACTATGTATGCTGGGCATGGCTTGCAGCAGCATGGTGGTTTTTGCTTCCCATTTTGCCTTGGCTGAAATTTATGGATGCGTGGAAAGGTGAAGGGGAGCATCAGATCCATAAAGGTGTGTGTGGCCTCTGGGGCTCACAGGCGCTCTTGACGGGCACCACGTGCAGGGTGGTGACACGGGGACTGGTGCAGGGGACTGGAGGCTGTGGGAGAAACTGGAGGTGCCGACTTTGTTCTTTGTTTGAAACAGCATTTTTGCCACTCTGATTAAACTGCACTGCAGCTCATTAACAATTCAGGTGTTGTCTGTGTCTTTAGAGAAGGGAATGCGAGATGACAGACTATTTAACAAGTTCATTTTGAGCACAAAATGTGTTTAAGGCAGGAAAAAATATTACTTCATGCAAAACTTGGGTATGTGTAATTGCAGGTCTGACTGCTTCTAAGATGAAAAGCCTCTTTCTTAATTCAAGGCAAATGTAGCAGAAATAATGTTTAGAAAAGAGGTACAGGTAGGTACACACCAGGGAGTACAATTTTAATATCCCGAGTACAAGATTTCTTAAATCTGTGTCTGACCCTGCATTAACACACTTGGTTACATTTCATCTGCCACATTTATCTTTGTCGGTTTCTTTTTTCCCCCACAAGTCGCCTGCACATGCTCACGTTAACCTTTCCGGCTGATGCTCCCAGCCCATTTCAAGCCTCCTCAAGGGTCTAGCACCAGCCCCAAGGACACCACAGGTGAGGTCTGTCTGCATCCTCCCTGGGCAGATCTCCGCATCAGTGCGGGCGCCTCTTTGGCACCTGGTGGCACAGACTCCATATATCTGCTTATCTAAAGATAAGCAATCCGATCAGGAGTTCATTAGTCAAGAGGACAACAGATCATCGCTGGAAGCTCTGAAGATCTGCTCAGTGCAGGTTCACACCTGATGCTCCAGCTGTGCCTCACTATGGAGTCAGAAGGCTCCCAAGTCCAGGGCCCTCTCCTTCCCAACCTGCAGACAGATTGGCATGGATGTTCATCAACCTTTCCAATGAAACCTAAAACCTTTGCAAGAAAGGCAACATGTCTGGAAGGTCTTACGGTGGGGCATAACTGAAAGGAATGTGGGATAAGGCTTCCAGCCATCCTGTGCCGAAATATTTACGTGTGAATTCCTATCAAGGCTTTCAGCCTGCAGCCCCACAGGCAGTGAGCACTCACCTCACTGCTGAAACACGAAATGTACAGGAGAAGCCCAGCTTCCCTGACCTTTCCTGCACATTGATCTAACCCCCTAGGGAGAAGGTGTCAGAAACTACGGACATCAGGAGGAGAACGAGGAGGAACAGCACAGCCCAGTGTCAGGCTGGGGGCTCAGGTAACCTGCTCCTGGAGCCTGCATTCAGAAGACCCAAAGCACTCCATGCTGCACCCTACACAGTATGGCCAAATCAAGAGCTTGTTGTCCAGCCAGCTCTCGGAGCCTTCTCCGAGGCTCCTCCATGGTTGGCACCATGTACCTCCTTGGCTGCATCCATGCCACCTCCAAGCATGGAGGACACTATCAGAGACTTCTTGGAAAGTTGAACAACAGCTGATTAGCCATAATTTTCCTTTCTGGGGGCCCTGGGCTCTGTGCGGGCCCTGGGTTCTGTCCTGTTTACTAAGTCTAATGTATCTACTGATTCGACGTTTTGTAAATTTAGCTCTCTCCAGCTTCAGCTGATGTGCGGATGCAGACACTCACGGATGCTATTTATTCCACAAGTGAGAAATGACTTGGTAATTTATGGGTTGTAAGCTCAAGGTTGTACAGGTTTTTACCTCAGGGAGGGAATAAATACATGTCTCATTTCAACACATTTTAGACAACGTGCTCCTTTTTAATGGCTTCCTTTGATATTACTCTGAATTATGTAGACACTTCCTCCTAAGATTTTCATACTGGAGCTTCATCCTGTTCTGTCAGGTTGCATATTTTCCCCCTGAATTTCTTACAGAAGATCATGCTTATTTGAATTACAAAGATGTTAACGTTGTGTTGTCACTATGAATAAGGAATTTAGGCAAAGATTTTATTTTGATTAAGAAACAAAAGAGTTGGAAAATAATTATTGCAACAGCAGTAAGAATCTTATGGATGTTTAAAATGAATCAGATAATATTTATTTGTTTATGTGTGGTGAAATTACAGTATGGTTTTACCTGCAGGTAAAAGACTGCACATGTAGCTGCTGAGTGTGGCTGAGGTTATATGAGAGGAGAATACGACTATAATGGATATATATTGGTGTATGGTGTGAGGAATTTTTAGGCAATCACATTTGACATTACAGTTCAAGGATGGAAAAGATTTATTGATCTGTGAGTTAAATAGTGACCTTGGTTTCACCTCTTGTTAGTGCTTTGTAGGTTGCATTAAAAAAATCGTACAGTAGTGAATCCTTAGGCTTGGATAAATGTAAATCCTCCTCTCGATACATCACAAAGGAGCAAAACACTGCAAGAGATGCTCAGTTCTACCACCTGTTTAGTTTGGAGGACATTTTCATGTCTGCTGCATAGATCAGGGTCAGTTTTGTGGGATACCTCTGTCTCCCCTTTCCCAATAACATCACTCATTTTGATCTATAATGACCTCCCAGGCCAATATTTGTAAATAGTGACTGAAGTCGTGAGTCAATGTCATCTAAACACACAGTATGGCAAACGGGACAGGAAAGGCTTTTGTGTCACTGGGCTCGGCCTCACATCACTGAGGTAATTATTAAACCTGCTGCAAACAGAACTTTGATCCCATCCGTATTTTTAAACGATTGGCAACTGAAGATTTCACAGAAATGTCACTTGAAAAGTGACATTGGAATTCATTGTGTCAACACAGAAGGTGTCCGGTGCAAGGTTTAGAGGAGTAAGCCAGCCGCAGGAAGGTGCTGGCATCGGGCGCTGCTCCAGGAGCCCCCAGCGCCCAGCCAAGAGGAGCTAAAACATTCATTTCTTAGGGGGAAAGTACATTCACTCAACATCAGTGCTACTGCCCAGCAAGAAAAGGCAGCCGTGGTCACGGAAAACAGTGGATGTGTAAAAGGATAAAAACGTGTGTTGCTAAAAGTGCAGCAAGATCTGCTGAAGTTGAGCTGTTACTGCTGCTGTCTCACAGACCTCAGCAGACAGCTTCTTATGAGACAGGGCTGAAGGAAATGCAGCCATTTGGGTGTCCAGGAGCATGCAGCAGCCTCGGGAGTGAGGCGGCCCCACTTTGGTGGTCACAGCTGCAGGCAGAGGCCTAATCCAGGGAGCCCTCCCAGTGGCCGCACACAGGTGGCACCAGGCCAGCGCCAGGGCATGGCGGCTTCTCCTTGGCAGTGGGTCACTGTGCAGGACAAGACAACGCTGGAGAGGACACCTAAGCCTAAGAGCAGCGTAGAGACTGAGCACTCAGCACAGAGGAGACCTCTATATTGGCTTCAGTGTCGCAATTTAAAGCGCTTTTTTTTAAAAGCCTTTTTTGCACAGCCTGGAACCCAAGGCATTTCTGCTTCCACTTGCAGAAGCCTTCTCCCTGGTTTACACACCTTGGCTTATCTACATCACTGGATTTTCAGAGCACTGTGGTGCACTGCTGCTATGAGCTACTTTCTGAGATTCCTGCACAAAATTCTGCAAAACCAGTAGCGGTAAGAGCACCAATTCTTCAAGTCACTCCTCAGGACATGGAGCACATGGGTAGCTGCTTGTGCTTATGCATATGTGAATGAGGGGAAATTTGGGGAAAACGAGCAAAGTGCAAGAGCCTGCCTGCCACGGGGAAAGCTCCCACTCACAGCACAATAACTGCTCACCAACAAACACACACACACAAAGAATAGATGGGATGCTTTGGTGAACATCCCACTTACCAGAGCTGGTCTGTGCCTGTTATGCTCACCTGTGCTTCTGGCTCAGCACAGCTGCAGTTCCAGCATATGCAGTCTGAGTGATTCACCCATTTACAGTTGTACTTAATTAAATAAACTCCTTCTGTATTTCCATTACAGAAGTAATTTCCAACAATGTGCTGGAGTAAAATTACATTTCTCCTACCAATAAAATTTTCTGTTGAGTATGTAATTATACTGCTCCTGTATTTGCAGTGTAAAGTGTACTGCACAGGGACATGTCTCATGACCGTGAAAATTTAAAGCTCTAAATATTTCATACTACTTGTAAAATAGCATAGTGCAATCAGAAAGTATGCCATAGCTGGAAAGGATGAGCTAAGTGTGAGGATGATGAAACTCATCTGTTTGCTTGGCACTGTCAGCTGGGCGTTACTTGTCTACCTTTCCAGAGATCTCTCCAGTAATTTATTACAGCTTTCTCTGCTCTTTGCCACCCGTTCCCAGAGATGCAGCCGTCACTGTGCCTACAACACTGGGCTGCTCTTCTGCCTCTGGATGGTCTCAGAGCAGAACCCAGCACCCTGCAGGAGGTGGCCCCGCAGCCAGGGAGAGAGTGCCCCAAATCAGTGCTGAAGTACAAACGGCGGATTGAAATAATAACCAAGTCACTCTGAAGGAAGTGTCCTCTTATTTATAGTGATAAAAAATATCTGCAGGTATCTGTAGAGGAGATCTGCAAATTTCAGGTGAAAGCTCAGCATGCCGGCTAGGTGGATTCCTAATAGCTTCCGTGTATCACCTCTAGCAAACGGATGTCTGCAGTGGTGCCATTTATTGTCGATGACTGATAATAGGATTACTGCTCCCACATCCAAGAAGTATGGCATCCCAAATAGCATCGTTTCATGCTGAAGGAAAGACATTATTATTGCATCCTGACTTCGTTCACTGCTCAGCTAGTTATCTATGCAGGACTCGCTGTAGAGCTCTGAGACTTTATAGGGTATTATCACGCTATATGAAATTCATGCTGCTGCAGATATAAATCAAGAGAACACCTCATATCATGGCTGGTTCTTCTTTGAACAGGATCTCTAAGCAGATTCTCTGCTCTCTGAAAGTTAGAGTGTGATGTAAAAAAAAGTTGTCAGTTTATTTAACATTCATGAGAAGGGCAGATTTAATAACTTTGGCGTTTGAATAGCATTGTTTGTTACAGCACGAGCTTCTCCACAACACCTTCAGAAGGCACCCCAAGCCTGACCGGAGAGTGCCTGTTTGCATGGCTAAGAAAATAATTAAGTCTAACCAGTATTTTTACAACAGCATTTCCATCTACTGACACTGGCTAGAAGAGTACAAGCTGTGGCACTGGCCAAATGCAAGGAACATCAGTCTACAAGGGGCTGAATGTATTTAAGGTTCAGTTTTGAAGGCAGTCAAGATGATCCAATGGCTTGTGAGTATCAAAGCACACACTGCCAGCCCTGTTCACCTTGCTCCCCTGCCCGTCCTTGGAGGCAGACCTGAGCATTCCTCCTCTCTGGAAGAAAAATGCCACCTTGTGAACAAAGAGGTGTTAAAGTACTGCTGGATTTAAAAGTGGGAGTAATGGCAGCTGAATATCAAAGCGGAAAACCAGAAAGCCCTGCTCAGCTTGGTGCACTTGACCTGAGCCTTCCAGTCTGCCCCAGTTAGAGCCTTGGCTGCAGCCATCTCTGCTGGGCAGCTGACGATGAACATTTGAAGAAATCTCGTCTCCTTTTGCTGACACGAGGCTGTATTACTCACAGGCCAACTGAACCAGGGCATGCAAAAGAGATTGGGGTCAAACATTAAGACTTATCCTTATAAACTCATCACTAATTAAGCTGTGAAAAGGTCAATTCAATTTTGGAGGATCAAGCTGCAGAGCGGGGCTTTTGTAACATTAACCTTAGGTGTATCTATGGACACCTCCTAAAACATCAGTCAGATGAAGTTTTTGGATCTACCCCTCAAATGCTCTTAATCCTCGTCATTCTAAAAACTTATAATGAGAAAGCAAAGCTAAAATCCCAGCAACAAGAACTAGTTTGTCCGATGGCCAAAGGCACTTAGAAGTTGACCCCAGGAAATTAGGCTGAAGCACAAGGTTTTTCTGCAGACTTTTCAGCTGTGCTGCTGCTTCATTTCTTCACGAAGAAACGGTGTTGAATTAATTGAAGAGGCCAACTTCTGCACCCCCTCAGGCTCTCTGTTTCACCTGTATTCTTAAAAACAGACTTGAGAAGGGAAATAGCAGGTTATAAGCTTGCGACCAACTTGAAAACTTAGCACCTTTGTGTATGCTTCTCCTTGGGACTCCTGGCAAACAAAAAGAGAGGGAGCACTGGGATGCACTGGGGAGAATAGTGTTAAGGGCACTGTAAGTAAAAACCATGCAACTTGTGAGAAAAAAGCAGCCATCAAACTGGCGGAGTTTATCATTTAGGATTCACCCTATGCACACAGAGAGAAGGAAGAAAGTTCTCCAGCACCGAAAACAGAAGAATGGCATTTTATCATCCTTTGGAAAATCACAGAGAGCTTTGAAGGTGTACAAAAAAGTAATGATTTAATAACGAAGTTCTGTTGGTTGCACATTAAGCCTTTAAAATGCCCGTTGACTATAAAGGCTTACAATATTTAAGTAGGTTATTGCCTCTGAGAGGTGTTGCCACTTCATTATACATTTTTTGATTGTTCAAAAGCCTGCGATGCTAAAGATGCGCTTTCTTCTTCCTGAAATAATGCCTGAGACTTGAGTGAGGGAGTGAATGTATGGTGCATGCTGCTCATGAATAAAAGATGTTTGCAGCTAGGCAATCTAGAGTGTTCCTCTTAGGGGATTAATGCTATTCATCAGAAATTTTTAAAGATTTTTTTTTTTTTTTTTTTTAAAGAAAGGAGGAGGAATCCTATTGCTTGACTGAAGGTGAGAATGCTGCAGGGTAGGTGGGGAGGGAATCAGGGGCATTGCCATGGCCATGGGAGAGGGCTCAGTGCTGTCTTTGCCCAGAGCAGGGGCACTGCCAGGTCCTCAGGCTCTGCTGGCAGACATTGCGCTGCACACAGAGAAACCAGCCCTGCGCAGAAGTGTTGCTGGGAATGCAGCCTCTTCGGGTCACGGTGTCCTTCTGGTGCTTTCAACCAGTTGGTGCCTTGCACAACCAAGTACTCACCCTCTGTTCCCATTTAGAGACCCATCCTCTTCGCTCCAAACCCAACCAATGGCTGCCCCAGCCTGTCCTAGGCTGTGACCCTAGGGTGAAGGAGGACTTCCACTCAGGCCTTCAGGTGGCTGCAAGCCATGGGACACACCCTCTTTGCTGCCCAGCTCCAGACACAGCCTCAGTTGCTGTCTCTGATGCCTGAGCACCGACTGCACAGCACACAGCAAGCCAGGCATCATGAGAGCTGTCTTACGGGATCCGTCAGTGAAGGGTTTGTACGGGATTGGAAGGAAGTGTGAAAATGCTCTGCTGAAGTGTAACTCTGCGACTGGCACCACACAGCATTTCTGCACATACATCTGAAACAGTGGCAACAGGCAGCCACGACACCGAGAGAAGGGGAACAAGATGCATATGCTGCACCGGGGATCCGGGCAGCACGGCCACCGCCTCTGGCCGCCTGCAGCCACCCTGTCACACCTGCAGCCATGCTGTTGCCACATTGCAGAGGCTGAAGGCTCTGCTGAGCGCAGCATCCCATCGCCCATCCCTGGCACAGGAGGAGCAAAGGCCGAGTCCTTGCCCAACAGGGAGCTGCGGCTCTGGGCCAGGAGCACCGACACTCACATGCTCTGTACATGGGCGTGAAAGAATCGGTAAAGGACGGGTGCTGCCTCTGTCCCTCTTCTCATTCCAGGCCTTGGTGGCACAACAAGGTGCAACCAGTTAAAATGCTCGTCCTCCCTGGAGAGTCTTTGCAAATGATTACCAGGAATTGCTTTGTACATGGCGGGAAGACAGGGAGGACCCCAGTGTTTCCACGAGAGTTTTAAGGATGTATCCACCCAATGTCACCTCCCCATCCTATAGTCCTCATAACATTTTTTTAAGCTCTTGAAAAAAATACAGATATTAACTTAGTTGTGAGTGATCAAATTTGGTTTGTGAAGAGCCACAAAGCCCATCACTGTAAGAACCACAGCCCCAAAAATGTGAGAAAAAATGAAAAACACTCCCATTTTCTCTAAGGCTGTGGCTCTGCCTGCAGTATTAGCAAGCAGTGGATTGCAATTACAGTTTAAGCATCCATTCATTTTATTGCAGGAAAAGCATCAACATGTGTGCTGTATTTTTTGGCTTCTAAACAGCAGAGTAAATGTACATAAAACTGAGAGGTGATGTATAATACATGAAATGAAGACATTTTGATTCATGCAGCAAAATGAAACATATGCAAATTATTAGTAGTTTATATGGAACAATGTTTTATTCCACATAACTTTATGTGCTTGCACAGAGAATCTGTAATCCCACAAAGGAAAATTCAGTTTACCTGTAATGAATGAGGGGTTTTAAAGTGAGAAACCTTTTAAGATTTGAGCCAATGCGTATCTAAAACATCTAATATATGGAGATTAAAAATAACACTGGAATACACATCGTATCCAAATGAAATCATCACATTTGTGCTTAAGAAATTAAGTATTCAGCAAACTCTTTCACTTTCCCTATAAATACTTTGCTTTAAATTCCATATTTTCCTTGCCACATTTTTCACTTAAAAGCCTGCATGAGCTTTTGTACTGTTGCCAGGCTTATTTTTTGTTTATCTACAGGTTCTTGCCATGGAGATACGTCCCTGACATGAAGGCATCCCGTATAGGAAATGACAAGCAATGCCTTATTCTTCCAGTTTAATTAATGCCCTGACAACTTGGCAATAAGGCTGCAGTGAAGAAAAGGTCTCTGCAGGGAACCACAGGTTTTCAGCAGTAAGAAAACTGTCAGAATTTTACTATATGTCTATAGTAACATATCGAACATCCAAAGATTTCTGGAAGGCATCTGTAGAAAAGAATTCAAAAGAGAAAAGGTTAGCATAGAAATGATGTTCCTTAACCTACTAAAACTAAAATAAAAGAATTACTTTCTCAGCAGCTGAAGTTGGAACTCTTAAAGCAGCCTGTGCTGCCTTACTGATTTCATGCAAAAAGAAATTCTGTTTTTAATGACCGAGGACTGTTAGACATACACAGCAAAAAGGATTATCCCTGCCCCTGTTGAGGCAGATTTTCTCCTGCAATTTAAACAAGCTGAATGAAGAGCAGGTCTGTTCTACACAGTGATCCAGATCCCCATGACTGAACCCATAAGACCAGGTCTCCTGTAGCACTGACTTCTTGTCCTTCTCACCAAGAGCACAGCAGCACCATGACGGAGCAGGAAGAGGTGGCCTCTTTCGCTGCTCTGCCGGATTTGATATTTTGGCCAGCATCAAAGACAACAGCCTCAGGAAGGCTGCAATACCTCTAAAAGCAGCCATGACTTTGGATCAGAGAGCCATGATGCTCCGTGCCTTACCAAGAGTGTCATTTAACAGCCATGGTCTTGCTGTGCTCTGTCAGTATCCTCTCTTGCCCAGGAAAGGACATTGTGAAGGAAACAGCACACCAAGCGTGGCATCACCTGACCTCCTCCAGTAACTCCACATCTCTTCAGCTCTGAGTACGCAGAGGTGGGGCTCTTCTGTTCTGCAGCAGCCAACAGAAACCAGTTATCAGTGCTCATACACTTCATTGCCATCAGCACCAGATTCATGCCACACAAGGAAAATACTAACCAGCCACACACTTATGTTTCTTTTGTAATTGGGACTTTTAGGACTTTTATTTTAGTGAAGAGATTAATTTGTTTCTGCAAATACTTCCCAACTGAATCAGAGAAATCAGCTTCAGTCTGTTCACAGATCTAATCTTTGAAGACAAAAGTGCATTGAAGAAAGTAAAAGGCTGCCACCAAAAGTATTTCTTCTGCAAGAACAATAACTGCACATGAGAGTATACACAGATAACAGCCAGTTTACAACATCTGCTGTTCAGTGTTATAGCTGGCATGAGCACAGTAGGTACAATTAAGATTATTTGATTTTTTTTTCCATAATAAAGATTCAAGTTATCTTCTTAGAATTTTGTGGAAGATTAACAATTTTGTCTTTAATGGGTGTGTCAGCCTTAGTACAATTTCAGTTCTGAGGGTGAAGGAATTTTAGCAAGATTTGGTTGATTGTATGACTGAAAACTAAAGCCAGTGTTTTCTCTTCTGATTTTGATACAAAAAATGTGGTTGCTTCAATGAAAAGTTCTGTTACTTCCGTGCTTTGGAGGAGGTACCTAAGATTATACTGGGAGGAGCAAAAGGAAAAGTAGAACCAAGTCTATAGCCAGGTTGTGCACGCAGTCAGTCTAATTAAAAATGCAAAATGAGTCTGCTTTCATCTTAAATGTGGATGGTAATTGATGGAAGATAAAACTTTGCAGCAAGCAATTGTAACTATTTGCACAAGCATCATGTTTACTTCTCTTGTAATCACCCAAAAAACCCACTATTCTTGAAATTGGGTAAGACTGGGTAAGAACATGCTCAGGACCCATGTCTCTAACGATAGCTCCAAATACATTCCAGCATGCCTAAACTAACCGTGACACCGAAGAAGATATTTAAGGTGACTGCACACGCCCACAGCCAGGCTAAGTGAAGCGAGAGAGCCCACGTTGCTGCAAGAGGAAGCTCCGGGAGCGAAGGAGCCACAGGTCTGTTTTGGCAGCAAAGCTGTGTCCTTGTCTTTGGTTGTTACTCTCATTTCTCTGAAATTCCTGAAGTTCTAGCTGGATTCCCAGCTATTTGCTCTTTTTTTTT
>VXAV01000517.1:72685-91841 GCA_013399715.1 Alectura lathami | reverse complement strand
TTTTTTCCCCCCCTCAGGATTTGTATTCTTAGGGAATGATCAAAAATTGCATGGGAAACATCACTGTGAGATAACACGATGGGTATTCCTCCAGCTGTTTGCAATCCAGGGCTGCAGCAGTTGCTGAGGAGTACCATCATTTGCCCCCCCCTCTTTCCAACCATGCTCTGACTGCCAGGATTTAGGGGTATCTGTGTGAAAGTCATGCCCTGTGTGAAGGCAGAGGAAGTGCTCAACTGTTGCACTACCAATGCATGAACATCAGAAAAGCCAGCTAGCAAAAAGCCAGCTAGCAAAGCTCTATTTCCCTGCCCTACTGGTGCTGTTTTATTCCCATCACCTTCATATTAACTCAAATATCTGAAAGATATGTGAGATAATAAGCAGCATATACTTCCCTGAGCAAGAATCTGATGCAGAAAGAAAAGTATTTGCATATTAAAAATCCCATTCTGCTGAAAACCTGCATGCGCCAGGAAAACAGAACATATATAGTGAATGAATTTGGGGAGAAGTGCAGCTTTGCTGTGCGGCTTATGAAAAATCACGTCCTACTACATTCGCTTTTCATCAACATTTCACAAGATAACTGGCTATACAGCCTTCATGGCCCAATGTGTTTAACCAGGATTTGGAAAAAAAACACTGCTGGAGCTGAACCCCTGATCTCAAGTCTCCTGGCAACGCCCCCATGAACACCCACACAAGTGCTGGTGGGAAAAGGGACAGCACAGGACAACAGGATGCTCCAACAATGTGCACCCACCCAACAGGCAGCCCACAGCAGTCTGCACACTCTGCTACCTCACTGAAGGTTTTGCCCCAAATGGAAGAAGGGTTAGGGATGCTTTCTGCTGCTCTGGACTGCCTATTTCTCTGTTCTACTCCTCCCTTGGTGCCTCTGTCCAGCTCTAAGAAAGTGGCTGTCCAGCTCAGTTTGAGGGGAAAAGGGCTATTAACCATTTATAGAGGAGGAGACACTCTAAACACAATCCATTATAACACTTCAAACATTAAATCCACCTACTTTGTACATCAAACATCAGCTTGCTCATGGACAGTGAATCACTCGTTTAACTTAAACTGCATGGAAACACCAATGGGCACAGGCTGCTCAACAAATTGTCTTGGTCTTACTTCTAAGCTTCCTAATACCAGACAGATATTTACAGCTATGTGGGTATCCAAATACATGGCTGATATACTGTCAATGTCAAATAACAAGCAGTATGATGTTCCTCAACCTCTTGTTCCACTGAGCTGTTTCTTTTTAAAGATATCCCCGTGTGTAGTTGTCAGGCTGTCTTCACAAAGGCTGTACTTCTGTGATGTCAGCTCTGCTAGCACACACAGTTTCTATACTGTTATCAGGCTATCAAAAACCACTTGAATGGCTTTAGCACATACAGCAATAAAGAATCAGAAAGTACAACAGAACTTACTCCATGTCTACCTTTAACCAAGTATTGTACACAGCTTATCTGACTCTGTCCAGATTAAAAGACATGGCACATGGAAATCAAGATAAAACCTACACTTTTTACTATTAGTCTTCCACTCCAATGTCTACAAATACATAAAAATTCTGTATCCTGTAGACTTGCTAATCCAGTTGTATCTTCATCCCAATGCATATTTCCTAGCAATGATGTGGAGCTTTTGTAAGCTATGCTGTTCTGACGTTGAGAAGTTACTCTCACATCAGGTAGCGCTTCCTCCTGGATGCAGCCAATCTTCTGTTTCCAAACAGTCTGGGCAGACTGAAGCATGTAGCGTGCCTAACTCCAGGCAACCCTAAGAACCTGCTGTTCCTTGCTCTTCCCTGCTCTCTGCCAAGGGAGGTGCAGAGGGAATATCTAATCCTGGGACACTCAGCCGTCCGCATTTTGCTTCCAGGTCACAGACATGTAATACCTCCTGCAATCCTGCTGGGAATCCCATCCTTCACACTAGCTTCCTGGCATGGCTGTCTGTTCCAGTTAGGAGGGAAGCAGGTAGTGCCTGAATGATCTTGGCAAATCTACATGGATACTGGAAAAATTTAACCAAGGGAAAAAATGGATCTATGCTCACATGTAAATCATGGTTTACAGCAGCTCCAGAAGTTTGAACATGTTCAAATAACCAGCACACTTCTTTCAACTCTCAAAAAATCACAGAGAATAGCCACAGGGATTATTACGGTAGAAACAGCAGGTTCTGGGAGAAGCAGAGTAATGTAAATCACTGTCAAAAAATAAACTTCCTCTTGCACTACATGTAGATGCACTCTTGCAAGCCTCTTTTAAAAAGAAAATCCCTTGGCTATAGATATGAAAATGCAGCTGTTGATGAAATCAGGTATTTAAGGGCACTAATTTATCTGCAAGTTTGTGATAGCTGCATATCTTTCTCCACTACATCCTTCTTCTAAGAACAAGCCCCAGCTCCACTGGATGTTTGGATCAGGCAGTAAAGACAGGCACTATGTATTTATAATTTTTTAATTATTATAATGCTTTTTGACTAAAAACTATGCAAAAAATTTCCCTGGTACTTTTAAACTACACCCTACTGCACTGAAGTACCAAGGATTTGTCTTGTTCTGCATCTTTTGCACAGTCTCAAAACCACCTGTAGGATGGGCGAAATTCTGGCCCCAGGAAGACTAACGCCCAAGACTTCACCCATGAAAATGGGGTCTCAGAATGGACTATTGCTAGGGTACGTAACAGGACACCCAGCGGTAATTTATAAACTCATTCATGTAGATATATAGAAGTATTTCTGGTTTGTCAGAATAAATCCGACTATCCATCATCAGCATCGTTATAGCCTACATCCATCATCCACACCTCAGTCACCTTGCTCATTCTCACACCGCTGATTCAGCTCTAAGTTTTATATCACTGACAGGAGTCTTTCATAAAGGTCACAAAAGTGCATTCAGTGAAAGGACAGCGGTTCTGCGTAATGGATCCCCAGCAACCACTCCTTCAGGTAACCTGGTTTCAGTCAGATTAACTACATTCCACAACAATCTGCAGCCTCATCCTTCAGATTTACACTGGAGATGACCATCAGCAAGGAAGAAACTACATTAAAAAAATACCTGTAGCATTACATTTTCTCAGTGCTTATTTTCTAAGACCCTTCCTCACGTCTTCCATACTTGGTGCCCCAAAACTGGGACTTGGGGTAGGTTTGACAGTTTGGTCTGTCATGTGGGATTAACGGGGTTATGGAAAAGGCCCGATAACCAAATGAACACATCTGCTGCAATGCCAAAGGAATGTCTTTCCAACTGCAGCCTGCACCAGAGGTGAAGATGACTGGTTTTGTTCCACGTTCAAACATTGGCAAAGGCATATACTAAAAATCAGATCTGAAATACAGCACGACCAGTCTTTTCTGTGTATATTGCCTGTATACTGCCTAGCAGCTGTAATAAGCTCAGTCTTGAACTGGTTCTGCTCTTGATCTCCTTTTAGAAAAGCTATGGCGGCAGTGAAAAAGAAGCATCACTCACCTAGACTCATGGGCTCATTTCTAATAACCGGCTGAATTTTAGCGTGAAAACAAGTAATACAGTGCATTTCATTAAGTACTGTTACAAGTGACTGTGTATGTTAATGGATCCATACTGCTGCAAATACTAAGATTTGGGAATTAATCTGACCATACAACACTGAGCTGGGGTCAGTTTGCTGTTATACCAGAGCAAAAGACAACTGTGCTCATTTTTTTCTTTTTGTTTAAAACCTTTGACTTTGCATCTCACCTCTCATCAATGCACATTATACACAGTATNTTATATTTTATTATTAATAATTTATATCAGATGTAAATGTTGCCTGTCTCTAAGATGACCAAGTTTTACTGCACGTCCTTCTACCCATGTAGGATGTATTCCATGCTCTCCTCGTATATTGTTTGTGTGTGTATCTGGAACTACTTCAGTAGTTCTGGTATTTGAGTATTTCTGATATTTTTATGTGTTATATTATTGTAAGCTCGCTGTTGGTAGTAAAGCTTTCCACAGAAGAGCTTCTTAACAGTCTTTACTTGGTAGCTGCTATGGCTTTCAGCCATCCTGACTCCTGCTGAGCAGGAGCTTCCCAAGCTGGCACTGCTTCTCCCCAGCAGAACAGCCCTGCCCCACTTCGCTGAAAGCTGTAAACAAGATGAGCTGCGAATTTCGGAAATGTTGTGACTCAAGAGTTTAGGAATTCATAAAATATTATCAGTCACACTGTTTCATATCTCAAATTCTAATCCAGATCAGATATCTGTAAAGGCTGTGATGTATTGCTGTTCCTCTGCATGGACCAGTTTACATGCAACAGCTCAAACTCCCGTCCTCTCCCATCTTCAGCCCTTGGTAGTCACACCAAGCACAAGAGCTGAGCTCAGCCCAACACAAGCTCCAAAAAAGGAAGCATCTGTACAGTTTAGTCCACAGTACAACTTTCATACATTTTTATTAGTAAAAACAAAAGTAAGCAATAAACATTTTGAAACAGGTCATGTATTTTCATCCATTTACTTCAGCAAGTGTGACAAATGTTGCCACCTCATGGACAGGTGCAGGGCTTGATGCAGCTCAGCAGTCGGAAGGAAAACAGATCACGGAGATGACTCATTGCTGCCCTTTCACACTCTCCTGAGGAGGGAAATGACAGCTTGGCCAGAAAGATGCTTCTGTCATTTAGATTCACCTGGAACTTGTTCATCGGGGTCTGAAACCAGAAGCAGAAGCCTGGCTACACACTCACAAATGGGGAGGAAGGAAAAAAAGAAAAAAAAAAAAAGAGGTACACATGTTCAGGATATTTGACTGTTTCCAGTATCAAGACGAGGGTGCATTTTTCCTTTTAAAAATCCACAATAGTCAACACATGACCTAGCATGGTCTTGCACCATCAGGCAGTCAAAGGCCACATTCAGGAAGAAAATATCAGAGTAACAGGCTGCGGGACCCTGAGTTTTCAGGAGGGTGACAAAACTTAAGGACTGTTGTCTTTACAAATCTGAAGTGGGCCAGGAGATTTCAATATCCTCTGAAGGCAGCAGAGCTGGAACTCCTCTACTTGTTATTGGGAGACAAATATAGTTGCAGTGCATACCAACATAAATTTCCAAAATCAAAGCTTTATGCTACTCTGCAAAACCACATGATTATTCAGTATTGGGCAACTGCTGCAGGAATACTGTTACCTGTTGGATCTCTCCATTTCTGATGGGAAGGCAGCTGTGCCACACTTCTCTACAGAACAAATACTGTTACAAAAACCATCACACTGTAACTTAAATTACATTCATACAAAAGAGCATCGTAATTAGCACTCAATAGAAGTGGATGATCTTACAGGGAATATAAAATGTTTTAGTAAAAAAACCTTTCAAATTTGACATCAGTTTAGAATTTCATGAATCAATGAGTTTTTAAAGCATCACAAAAATAGTTAATGTTTATGAATGGTCTGAAAAAAGGACAGTATGATGATTAATTGGGAGTTTCCTATCATTGTGAACTCCATATAACAGTGTAACAGCCTGCCTACATATGACTGAAAGGATTTATACCAGCTTGATTTTAAATATGTTCTTCTATTTTTTATATTTTGCTGCTGCACTCTCTTAAAATGGTGGCCTCAGGAAAAGCTGCTTTGGCAGGCAATTGCAAAGATTCCTGTGGAGAGGAAGTGAAAAGACTGGGCATGCAAACAAGGGCTGCTGCCATGTTCAAAGCACTGGGGAGAGTTCATAGAGCAAAATGCAGTCCTAAGTAAATGGGCTTCAGGCAATTTCAGTGTTAAGATAACATCATTAAGAGTAGAACAGATTGCGCTCAAACCCTGCTGTTTATAATTAACACATTGCTTCCAAATACTCCAGGGTCTCTGGTAAATAGTCCTCTGCTCAGATCTACCCAGACCAATCAGAGTATTTTCATCAGATTCCATGCTGGGCCAGCACCTGTTTGGACAAATCCAAAAGAGCCAAAATACTCTTCTTTCTGGCCAGCTAAGTAGAGAGATGAACACAGCTTGCCTTAGTCATTGTCACAGTGTCCATATGGCTGTGAAGCTTGTTTTCATAAGAAATCGTACAAGTACTTTATTATGTCGAAGTTCACGGTCCTATAAACAAAAACACAGTATATTAGAGCAATCATCCCAACAGTGCTAAGACCTTAACCTGTTTGGAGACACACACGTGGGACACTGCACAGTCAAAATCCAGCAATATCCCCCAAAGAAATGCCACCTAGAATGAGTTTTTAAACTTTAATTTACAGTTCCTATCTTCTATTTATTTAAATGTTGTAAAGTTTGAAAAAAAAACAAGCAGCTTTCTAACAACAATTAGAAGATTCTTACTCCAATCATTAAGCACTAGAAAAAATCAAAGTCGATACATTTTGATATGGTAAATGATATCCCTCTTGCTGATGCAGAGCTGCAGTCTTTTATACTACTGAACGCTCTGTTCATCCTCCAAACCACCTGTTTTAGCACGTACTACCTAACTCCTTCATCTGTACTCATTCGCAGTCTGCGTTCTTTCAGTCCTGACACTAGTTGACCCATGTTCATAGCTAAATTTGAAAAATCCAAGAATGCCACTCAATAGAAGATTTTAATGTATACTTTTATACTTTAATGGCAGGCAGAATGAACAGCAGTAGAATAAAACATATAATTATTTTTTTGTCTCCAAACTCATTCTGCTATGCAATCTAACACTCAGACTTTGAGATTTACTGTTTGAATAAATAACACAAATTACTGCATATAATGACAAGTATAAAATTAAAAGATTTCTTTTAAAGTATTCTATGATTTAAAAATAACTGCTCACAATGCTAAGTGAGATTAACTAACTGAGTATCTTACTTGTTAGGCTGCAATCAATATTCTCTGTTCATGCATCATTCTGTAACCCACTTTTCAAAAAGTTTCTACAGAACATGTTGAGCAGAGAAAGTTCAGAAATCTCCACAATGCATAACAAGAGATGGTGTATTGGAGTCCATCTAATAATCCAATGATAAAATTAAAGGAAATTAAATGCCCATTGTTAGATCCATACTACCCTGTATCGCTCAAGAGAAGCGCTAGTTAACAGGCTTTCCACAGAAACAAAATCACATTAGCAATCACTGACCTGTCAACGGAATGAAACACAATCACTGTCATAACAACTGGGTTCACGATAAACTACATGAAAAGATCCATTACATTCCACAGACATTAAGAGAGCTCTACTTCAGCTATACAAAAAATAAGAACTTGGCTCTGAAATCTTTTAACAGAAATCAAAAATTTCTAACAGAAATTTCTAAACTGATCTTAACTGAAAATGTAAATACTACATAGTAAAAAGCATGGGAATATCTCTGCAAAGGCTGAACATACGCAACAGAGTAGAAACAGCCATGAAGGTCTGTAGTATTAAACAGAAAGACTGCAGAGGCCACCACACTAAAAGCCATCAGGAAGACATGTAAGTTTCCTACCCCTTTCCAAAAGCAGGTGTTTTTTGCTTAAAAAAGAAAAAAAAAAAAAAAGCAGATTTCATTCTTGCTTAAAAAATAAGAGAAAGTGCAAGAGCCAGCTGAACACCTTGAATAGGGGCAGGGAAGAAGAGAGCACAAGAGAGCACCTTCCTGTCCTGCTCTTTGCACTCTCCAGCCCTGCAGAAGTAAGTTTGCCCAGCAGCGAGGCTGAGATGCTAACAGGGCTGAGGTGTCTGAGGACCTTGGTGACCTAAACTTAGTTTTGTGCCAGTGCAATAATGCAGATGAAAGAACCAGGAGATGTTCTGCTTACTTGAAGCGCACTGTGGCTGAAATGCCAGAGTAGTTCCTTCTGTGCAATAAATGTAATTTCTCCCATTTGTGGTTAGAAATTGCAGGTTGCTGCAATGCTACAGCACTGCTAGCCAATGATCATACATTCAGCCTTTAGCAAACCTGATCAAGATACGGGGGAAACACATTTATCGTGGGTTCACAAAACTTTATATATTTTATACATTATCTGTGTCTTTCTTAAGGTTTTAACAGAGACAATGGGATGGAAAAAAAAAATCAAAGATTTGTAACAAAGGAATAATCAGGAGGGGAAAAAAAAAAAAAAAAAAGGAGAACAGGAGAAAAGAAGAACACTCCAACTTTACAATGTCAGATCATTTAAATGGCCCTATCTGTGCAGCCTATAAACCCTTCCAGACTACCTGGGGCAAAGAAAAATTGCTTTCTTCTTCATAACATGTAGGAAAAGTCAGACAGGATCTACATATGCACATCTGACCTAAAGGCAGGCAGGCCAGAGCACTATACTGTGCACTGAGGTTTGAAGTGACAACATCTCTACCAACTTTGTCTGTTAAGCACAAGCTGCATAGCACAAGTTTTGGTCCTGTCTTCTGGCCACCTCGACCTTCTGGCAACTCTAACAGAGTCCACAAAAATTCAAAGGATGCAGGGGAAGTTGCAGGGGAAGGGCCATCATTTCAGGTGTCTGAATTCAAGGACCCTTACAGTCAGTATAGAGTTTGTGAATTGGCCTCTGTACTCACAGTAAGAGCTAGTGCAGAGGCAAGAGCACGGGGATGTATGCACACAGCGATCCATGTTGCTGAACAGATGGTCTCCGTGCTTGGTACCGGCAGGAGCTTTTTGAGGGCATCATTCACACGTGAGTTTATTGCTGGGAACAGCAAACTGATGCAGCAAAGCCCTGGAGATGCTGGCGGTATGGCCCAGCCAGGCCTGAACCAGGTGAAGCTTCGCTCTGCCCAACCACAAAGAGAAAGCAGCGTGCCTGTGCTGTTTACTGACCAGCCTATGGGGAGCTCAGTAGAGGAACTTGTGTGCTGCGGATACGGGACACAGTCTGAAGCACAGATTCCTCTGAAGTTCCACATTACAGAGGAGAGTTGGCCTTCAGAACATTTCTCCTGTTTGCCACATGTCTTTTACAGGCTCCGGTTAGACTACATACTCTGCATCCAATGCCTGTTAATAAGCTGGCTGCAGCAACGTGTGTGAGGTAATGCTGTCTGGATTTCAAATAAATGAGACAGGGGTTTGATTGTTGCCTATGTATTGCACGCAGTTCTGTTTAAATTTATCACTGTCTCTCCTGATGTACCCGGAACTCCTCTCAGAGTCCCAGACTGAAAGCTTTGAATGAACAGGTAATTACTACGTTGATTTATCAAATTAGTCTGTGTCAACTGTGTCACAGAAGCAGACCATGTGGAAGACTTCTTATAACCAATGCATTCCTTACATTATGTGCAAAATAACACTTCTAAGAATAAAACACCACTTTGGGGTAAACGTCATAGTGTGCCTTTCGGTAATGAAATGGACTGCCATTTTGGAGCAGTATTTGCACACGAAATCCCTGACCTTCATTAAACACGAAGGCAATACGTTACTGCATCCTACTCTAGGGCACGTGCTTTAGCAGGGGGCTGGACAATGACCTCCGGAGATGCTTCCAATTCCTGCAGTTCTGTAAAACAGTTCCTTAGTTTACCTCTGTCACTGTAAGACAACTGTTTCTCAGAACAGCATTGGACTAAATGCATCTCAAGTTCATCACTTCTCATAGATAAGACTCACTCACTCATTCTTAGAAAACACCCACAGATTTCCATTCTTGCCTGCAGAGCTAATATAAGGACTGAGAAAAATCCAGGTTTTGAAGTCTCATTCAAATCTGCACAGACAACCCAAAGGGGTCTCTAATAGGCTCACCGGGCAATAGCTCTGATGAAGTCCAGAGATACAGTACATTTGTATCGGGGTCCATCGAGCTGGTCGTTGTTGCCAACCATGGACAACAGCTGGAGAGTCACAAGAGAGGTGATCTATGAACAAGAAACATCAGCAATGTTAATCATTTTTGCTAAAATGAATAGCAGCAGGCAATTTTTTGTCATCACCATGTCTTCCCAAATTACAATATTTCCATATTTCTTTAGAAAGTCACTCTTAGATTCTGACTGACTTTCACATAGCCCTAGAACTAGTGAACCCAGGCATGTATGTACATTTTCTCTGTTACATTTTCAGCACAGGCAGCGAGGTATACTGCTAAACCCCTGCTATCAAGAGTTATCCTGGAGTTGTGATCAGAGTGAGAAAGATCTTGGGAGAGAATAACAGGCATGAGCTGAACATCTTCCAAATCTCTGCCTGGTAGCCAGGACAGACTTCCATTCTCTTTCTTTTATATCTGAAGACCTCCTCTTGAATTTTCACACTCAAAGTTGGATTTTCTCGTGCCAGCTCGTACCACATTTTGAACAGATGGATGGTATCACTCTACTCCAGCTAAAAGAAAGGAATTTGAAGGTTGGAAAGGGAAGGTATGAAAGACTGTGCGCTACTGTGTGCTTAAAATGAGTAGTGACTGAAAGGACAGAAATTTGCCTACAAACACACATGCAGAGTTGTGGCAGAGCTGCTGATTATTGTACCAGTATGGCAATGCACCAGCTGACTGGTCACTGCCTTCCCTCCTCCCAGGGACGACTGCGCTACCGAAGTGCAGTCAAGGGATGTCAGCATCGAGTGCAACCAGCCTGTTCTGCCTCAGGAAAAAAAATCCTCTTGTGATTCTACTGCCTCCCTACCTCCACCCATGGGAAGGAAATAGGTAAAAGCAGAAAACAAGACAATTTTTCCCTGGTCTTTGCTATACATGCTGCTGACGACTTGGTGCAACAAGGTTATGTTCAAACCTTCAAGGATGCATGCTGCCACAAAAAGAACCAAGGCCTTATCAGTATCAATTAAAAAAAAAAAAAATCCTAACACAGTAATAACCCTAGTTTTTCACTGCAAGTGAAATTTGTCTTCAAATTTGTGACAGTGCTTGCAGGGAGGAGGGATACTTTTTCCTTAAGCTGATGTGATTTAAAAGAAATGACACCTGCTTGTGAAGAATAGAAAAATTTCGCATCACCAAGAATGAGGCAATCTTTTGTAACAGCCTGTGCTTAGCTTTCTTGTATAAAGCATTAGACAATGGAGTTTGGTTAAGGAATACTGGCCTCTCTCTGCTCACAAAGACAAATACAATTTACCTAATTCAGCTCTATAAACTACATTAAAGAGTAGCAGATGATTTACAAATTGTTAGTGATGACGGCATTTAAGAAAACTGAACTCAGTATATGATAAATAGATCAAAATAGTTCACTAATCACTTTGAACTTGTCACTGAATTGTAATCAACCTCAGACTTGTTAGGTGTTTACTTTCTTATAGCACTCCTGAGTTTGAGAGCATGTTTTTCTACATTCTTCATCCAGGGAAGTCCTTATACAGCTAGCGAAGAAGCATTATGGAGTAATCTGCTATTGCAATTTCTGTTTTACACCCCAGTGCCCCCTTATTACCTAACCACCTCTGAGATACACATTTGCAGCTTGCCCCATGTTCAGAAATTGCCAATGAAGGTATTGCAGGAGGCTCCTAAAAGCCTCCAATGAGGTCAGCAAAAGCTGCAATAGTTTGGAGCTGGACCCCTCGCAGTTTCGTGGGATGCAAAAGTCACCTTGCTGCTGCATTGCAAATGCTCCAGCAAGGATTTCACAGCAAATCATAACTGATTTTTTTCCAACCATCACCAAACGCCACATATGTAACATAAGGTCAGCAGTATAAAATTCCTCACTAAAGGCTGACACTATAAATCCAAAATAGCATCAGACTATATACAAAGTTTCATTAATGTTTAAGACCCAATCTTGCAAGACATATGAAGCTTTTGATCATGTCAGAATTAATTACTTAGCAAAATGCAACATCTTACTCATTTCTTTCAAAAATCCTCCACTTCTTTAGCTTAATATAAATGTCACCACAGTGAAATGAGTGCTTAAACACTGAGCCCCGATACTGAGACTGCTTAAAGAGGTAGACAGAACTGCTGTTTTCAATTCATGCAGGTAAGAAACAGCTCTAACTGCAAAGAGGTGCAGCAGAGACAAAGAACCCATATATATCGAGAGCAAACGCTTCCCCACAGTCAAATGCTAAATCCTGAAAGACCTAACTTGTGAGTCTTTGGAGCAGAATTCACAACCTAGATACAGATGTCTACCTCAAACATGGAGACAGGCAGAGATCTCAGAAGGACACATATCCAAGAGCCCACATACTCAGCAGGCAGCAGCCAAGAGCTCTGTTTGCACAGCTTTCTCAACAGGGTCAGGAAAAATCAAAACCAGCAAGGGTTCTGCCACCCCAAAGCAATGACAAATTTTCTGTTTTATACAGATATTGCTGAACACTTCCGCTGACGAGTGCGCCACAGAACTTTTGGCAGTAAGGTGCCTTGTCAGAAGATTTCATTTCGCTACATGTGTAATTAAGCACTTTGTGCAGAACCTATCTTTCTAGACCTGATCCATTAAAAAAATGATTTTCCTCATCAAATAGTTATATTATGTCATCTAGGTCACAGAAGTTTCAAATTCCTCCTGACACAAGGGATGTGAGCACCCCTTAACTGAGCATCTGGCACTTGCCTGGGGCAGGGGTAACTTTGGAGGCAACATATTCTTAAATTAAGACATGTCAGAACATTTGGGAAAAATACAAATGCAATGCAAAACTAATTGCACTTATTAGCAAGAATAGCAAGAAGTAGTTTTCAAGCTTTTTTTTTTTTTTTTTTTAATTTAAATAGCATTGGTACAGTTGCTGCATTTCGTTGTCACAAAAGCTGGGAAAAAACATCTGGCAAGAACAGCCTAGCAACTAACCAGAAGAAGTGTGTGGGTGACAAAGAAAAAAAGAAAAGAATATTTTTTGAGAATCTTCTGTACAAAATAAATTACAGTTGGAAGAAATATTTTAAAGCTATTCATAAAATTAATGTTAGATGTGGCAATGATTAATACCAGCAAAAGCTAGTAAGTAAACTGAATTTTCTATAAGAAGAAGAAGAAAATCTAAAGAAACGTTTCTGAAAGACATGAAGGAATAGGTGTCATTGATATGTTTTAAAATAAACCAGGTCTGAGCTTTCTCTGGAATGTATTTATGTGAGAAACCTGCTTCTGAAAGCTTGGATGCAAGGTGACAATAATCACACAAGCATGGCTGAGAGTTGCTGCCAGTAAGCAACAAACCCTCAGAACGATTCTCAAGATTCACTGGTCAAACACGGACATTTAAGCCTCTGGAAAAAACACGGAGTAACCCACAAGCCATCCTTCATGGTTGCTTTTTTCCTATCAGCCTGAGCTAACAGATGGGCCTTGCATCGTTCCCCCAGCAGAAACAAAGGCAGGCTTTGTCAGCACGCTGCTGCGAGGGGGCAAGAAGAATTCCAGAAGTGAGAGCTGTCCACGGAGAAAGGCCAGGCTCTTCCCACCAGCACCACACGCCAGAAAGCCTTCGCAGAGGTGCAGGACACAAGTGAGCTCAGGCCAGAGATACAGGCACACACGGGCTTGGTTTGGTTCATTGATGACAGACAATCTCCAGAAGAAGTCTGGACAAACTGCGTGGCACACCTCAAACTCATGGGATAAAACTAAACTGAGAAGATGATGCTGACTGTTAGAAGAAAGCTGTTTTCTCAGAGACGTGACGGAAATATCACCAAGTGGTACACCTTAAACTGGACTAGACAAAATCCTCATGAAAAATACTAGAAGGAACAAATCTCAAACTGGCGGAGTTGTACTACATAATCTACGAGGTATTTTTCATATCCATGTTCTATAATTTCCAATTACCTTGATGTGACATTAACTGCAACTCTTAAGTCTGGCTTACTTTCAGAAAACCACAGCTTTAACCTGTTTTATGATTCTGAACCTCAAACGCACCAAGATATTAAGAACTTCCTTTATTTAAGTTGCAGCACTCAGACCATAGTACTATGTCCTTTCACAATCATTAACATTTCTACTCACCCGAGTACCCCGAGCACCGCCACCACGCAGCTCTCAAAGCACAAATGCAGCTCGCTGCACTGGTTCAAACCCCGCTGCCGCCCATAGTTAAATTCAGGCACGTGTCAGAGCCACTGCTACGCAACAGGACAGTTTGAAAACCAGATGCCATTTAGAAAGCACACTGCAGTCAAAATGACTGCAGAACTAGTCTCCCGGAGTTAAATTCAATGACCCTAGTGCAAATTACATGAGCCGAAAAAAAAAAACCTGCTCAAAATGATTTCAATCAAAATTATATCCAGAGTATACTCAGTATGGCAGCCCCGTAAGAAAAGCTCACGAATGGGAAGTTAACAATAGAAATTGCAATTATAAATATTTAGGCCAGCAACTGATCACAACTGTTCTTACAAAAATTACTAAAAGTAAAGCACCATTTTCCTGATTGCTTAGATTTTAAGTCAGTTTTTGTCTCTGAGTTAAGTTCTGCGCAAGGTTTTAATGCATACAAAAACTGCAACAGATGAGACTGCTCGAGGTGAAGCAGCCCATCACCTTGTCAGCTCTTACATGCTCATGGTGGGAAATCATTTCACTGCCTCCCTTTCCGAAACTTTTTTTTTTTTTTTTGAGTAATTGGTCAAATTTTCCATTGGTGGTAGCAATCCAGTATTTCTAACTATTTTGTACCATTCTTGCTTTTCGCTACAAAAGCAAGCATTCTCTGTCTAGCATTCTTGGCTACACCCCGCCAAACTGCTCATGGCCTTTAAGTGTTAAAGCTTCATTACTATACGCTTCAGCCGCTTATTTTTTTTTCTCAGCTTAAATTATTCCTAGTCTTTTTAATCCATCTCCTGAAAGCAGTCCAAATGTTTTTGCCATTAACAGAGTCACAACCAGAAAGAGATACCCCAGACAGAGCTCCACAGGCAGAACCCCGTTCCCCACCCTTTGGTAACACGCACGTGGGGGCTCTATTCGGTGCTGCAGTGCACAGCAGATGTACTTGTCAGTGCTGCAGTAACTGTGAGGGGCCCAGTCCACTTCGCAAACCATTTCTTCTTCTATGAGTATTTGTGTTCGATGATTTTTTTCCCTGTACTGGTTATTTTCACATTTCTCTTCATTATTTTGTGTTGACAGCCCATGACCTTGTGGACTGTATTTCTTTACCTATAGAAGCATACACCACACTTCATACATTTAAAGTAATTTCTGCACATTTCATCAATGGGTTGATAACACTTTACCAGAGGACTTCCTCAAGTGGGGTCAAGCAGAATTTGGCACCAATTTCAATCTGAACAAACCTTCAAGACAAAACTGTTGGCCAATTCGAAATGTAACAGCACTGTACTCACTAAATGTTCAATCACAACACAAAAACTCAACTGGCTACTTTGATACCATCTGCCCTTTAAAAAAGGATGCTGCTTAGATTTACTATTTTTTTAAAATTATTTTTAAGAATTTTAAGATGTTTGTTCTATCCTGATGTTAGGGATGTTTAGCTGTTACTAGGGAGCACTTCTGATAGCATGGCAGGGAGGGAAATTTGCATCACATTTTCCTTTAAAAATTATCATGCAACGTCCCTACAATTCTACTTTCAGTCTTAAGTAAAGAATTTCCTGGATCAAGATCATTCCACGTTATTGAAACCAGTATGTCATAACTTTTCTTTTTTTTTTTTTCCATGAATGCACTAAATTTTATCACAAAAGCAAGAAACATTTTCCCTTTAACACAATGACTCCCACAGAAGACTTTTCCAGAATCCAACTGATGCACAGACAAGAAAGTTGTTTCAGTTTCCCACGTCATTTTATTCAGGACCAATTTACATGAGTACACTGCTTTATTTTAATCAAATGTTTTTGCATTTGTCACTCTGCATCTCTGTCAGCACTGTCATCGCTGACTCTGTTTCACCCACAACAAATCTACCTCACTACAGATTTAAACAAGTGACTCCTTCAAGGCCTCATCACATTGGTAGCTCAGTCTTTCATTAAAACAGCCCAAACTTCCATCTCTTTTTTGTGTTTCTAAAAGACGATCCTTCTGCTTTCAAAAGAAATATTTATTTGCCCTCAGTATATGACCTTGAATTTCGTGCTGCTAAGCCCACTCAGCTTGTATTATACTTTCCACCTTCAATGCATTTCATGCACATCTTTGTGGTAGAAAAGTTTGTGAAGCCCATGGCATACAACCTTGAATTTTCAGATTGCAAAATTCCTTCAGTTTCCACTATATAGGTCACAATAGTCTTTCCCATATGGCATTTTTCCCACTGTATAAACAATGTTTATCACTTGTCTTACTCCACTCAGTCTAGCTTTGTGTCCCATTTACACTAAATATTTGACAAAACGTGCTGTCAATTTCATAGGCTCATTCAAGGCATAAGTGTGAATCTTTAGCTTTTCTCCTTTTTCCCTCCTCCCTTCCTGTACATCATTCACCTTCTTTCAGACCGTACAACACCTTTCAGCGTACTAGAAGCTGCCTGTTTCTACATTTTCCTGTAAATCAGCTTCCTTGATGGCTTTTCTATCTTAAGTGAAGCAAACGTATTTTTCTCCTTCAAGAAGACATGTCCCCATCTTGTCTTAAAATTCACATTATTTTCAGAATCCCTCCTCTTCAATTAGCAGTCTCTCTTTCACATCTTTTTGTTCAGTGACTATTTAATTCATAGAATCTTAGAATGGCTTGCGTACCTGTAAATCTTCAGTCACCAGTGCAGCATTCTTTCACCTCTCCTTTACCACAGCCCCACCTGTTCTCACTAGTCTTTACATTTTCACTTCCAAAAAACATTTTCAAAAAACCCCACAACTTTTTAAAACGCAATAAGAAAGTTCCTGTTTCATGAACAAGGTCCAGCAAACACCCTGAAAAACTAAAATGGTAAGCAAAAAACAAACGCAGGAGGAGATATTTCTTCCAAAACTTAGTTTAGTCTGTGACATGCTTTACAGCTGAAAATTCAGAGAGCTGATACAGATTTTTATGAAGTTAAGAAAGCAGCTAGACACATTCATGGAAGGAAACACAACCACAGTCTGTTACACACAAAGAACATCAAATCTGGGGCAAGCAGTTGAGCCACAGATAGTAAGAAACTGACGTATACCAGGCTGAATTCATCCCTTGTTTGCCAATCGTACACATTTTCCCTGTATGTCCGATATTAACCAGTAGTAGTTAGGCAGTTTTCATTCTTGTAACAAAGAAAACAATGGGTAAAACCACTCGTGGTCTGACTTCATGTGTTGTTACAATGCGTTCACAAAAGGTTAAAAATACATATATGGTATCATCTGCATCTTCTGCAACCTACTACTTGTATTTCCCCTTCACCCTTCTCTTGGGTCTCTGTAAAGGCTTTCTGAACAGTAATTGCTGCATTCTCTCCATAGCCTGCAGTTTGGGATAAAAACATCATTATCTTCCTAGCCCCTTCTGGAAAATTCTAGGTATCTCAAAAGCATTCACACAGTGAATGTGCAGACTAGCCCTGCCCACTCTAATTGTCACAACAGCAGAACTTTCTGGAAGCAGTTCATATATAATTTATTCATTTTGGAACTAGAATTAGAATTTGCAATCATAAATGAACTTACTTTCCATTATTTTTATTTAATATATAAACTGTGAGAAGGACCCTTTTTCTCTTAGCTCATTTACTTTAGTGTTAATTCAACGCGCACAAGGAGAAAAAGAACAATAAAAGGCAGTTCACAACAACATAAAGGTACTGTGCAATCTACCCTGAAAGGCATGATAAAAATTTGCTTAACATATTTTGAGATTGAATAATTTTCTGCACCTGAGGACATGTTTGGAAATTTCTTCAGAAACTTGCTAGACTAGGAACTGATCAGGGGGTAGCTTGTTTTGATCCTCCAAAACACTGATAAACAAGAGCTGAATGTACTTGAAACCTGTTGGAGACGCACACATCAAATTTACCCTACAGCAACCAGGAAAAGCACTCCTAACCGCAAGGAGTGCAGATGCAAATTGTGGACAGATGACTCGGATGTACCTGCCTTTTTATTTCATACTTCAAAATCACAGCAACCAAAGACGGTAACAGATGGTCAAAAAACACTTGGGAAATGATGTTTACAGTTAATTTGATTACTTAAGTCAGGTGGCTTCGTAACATGGACACCAGACAAAGGCTGGCGATTTTTCAAGGCACAGGCAATAAGGAAGTATCCTTACCACCTCTGCCCCCCACCATCCCAGATTCATTTCTGCATCAGAGGTCTCCGATTCCAAGTGCTTTTCACAAGCGTTCAGAAAGCTATATTTACATATATACACATTCACATGAAGACAGTTTCTCTGAAGTGCACCTTTTAATGAAAAAGATGTTATGCAACTGAGTGAGCATACAATCTTAAACCCCAAGATCTAGAAACTTTTTACCTGGCTATTGATGTCCTCCATTTATAGCACTTCCGTCCCACAATGGCAGTATTTCTAGACCTTAGAAGGTAAGTTGTACCCAGAACAGAAAAACGTGACCTTAAAAACATTGCCAAGTATGTGTGATAATGACATGACTTGACACTCACTTTGTAGAAGGCCCCTACACTTTTAACACTATATTCTCAGTAAAATACAGAACCGTGTACAGTTACTAACCTTCTACTGCTACACAAAGGAGTTTGGTTTTGTTTACAAATATAATTTTGTATTCAAAAATAACTAAAGCAATTAGGACTTCTAACCTGTGCAGAAGACAAAAATCAGTACTCACTGATTCCCTATGCTGGGAACAGAATTCAGGAAATTGAAAGGATACTTTCCACAATGAGATATTTGGGAGCATATTCTGAGACAGAATTACCTTGCTTTCTCCAAGAAAAAGATTTTCTAAGCGTGTTAACTACAGTCTATTTTGGGATGATTATGATAATTAAGTGTTGAAAGAATATTGATCCAAAGCTTATATAAGGAAACAAGGTATTAAGAATTTTTAATTAAAATAACCACTCCAGGAGAATTTGACCTAAATACTTCTAAAATACAAAAATGGGACATTTTATCCAGAAGGCTAGACAAATGGTAAAATATACAATAGTCTGAAGTTGGAGTTTGCTCTGAAAAATGACAATTTAAAGTCAAATCTATTCTGTTTCTTGGGATTACTAAATCAACCCTAATATGCTGTTTACTGGTAAAAATATTTATCCTTTTTTTTTTTTTTTCTCAA
>VXAV01000517.1:58296-72343 GCA_013399715.1 Alectura lathami | reverse complement strand
AATCCCTCTTGTCCCAGTATGCTGTCTCTTGAAAGGAGTAGCAAAGGATGCTTAGGAAAGAATACAGTAAAACTGTAACCAAGAGATTCCACAACATATGCTTCTAGGTAATTTGCATTTCAGGGATGTAAGTAATTAGGTATAAAATTGTTCACACACATGGATCCAACCTGTTGAAATATGACATTTTCTCTTGTTCTTGCATTGTAAGACTGGAGTTAAAAAGATTGCTAAGTTGGGAAGTTAATGCACCTAACCAACACTTCACAGGAGAAATTTACTAGGAGACTGCACATACTAGGATGAAACCATCAAGCAGGAAGTCAATTCACCCCTCTAATTGCTCGAAAAGTAATGAAAACTTAATGTAACAGCACAGAAACTGGTGGTGATCTACAGTGAGAAATGTTTCTGTTACAGGAAAATACCTAGTTTAGGTATGCTACAATACCAATAAATTCGTAACATCCATATGTATTAGTCATCCTACAGAAAGCAAAACTTCCAGTCATCCATGAATTGATGTCATGAAATATTAAAAATTTACCTTCAGTGACCCATTAAATACAAGTTGGATACAATTGCAAAATACATCTACAAAATATCCTTAAACCTCTTGAACAGATGATCTGAAAAGTAGCCATAACCATCATCTTTTCGATCTTTTATTCAGTTTTAGTTAGTTTTATCTGATAAAGAGCATGAAACATCACATGTCAGCATGAAACATCATCTGTCAGCAGTTAATTTGGAAGGAAACAAACTGTTCTGCAAACACAACACTCTTTTTGTACGCAGTTTCCGTCACCATTTAACACTACTGTTAAGTTCTGCTAGTTACACCGCATATCCTTTGCTCTCCAAACCTGGGAAAAAATAGTTTCTAACACATTTGGCAAGCACACGTGTTGGGTAGAAAAGCTCACAGTCAACCAAGACAACCCATGAACTAGTGAACTAGGGTGCTATCATACCTGCCAGCTACACAGGCCTACAGATTTAACTCCATTATATCAGTAGACAAGTAGTATGCAGGAATGTTCAGGCAGGAATAGGGGAAGAGAGCAACTCTGTTTCAAGTACCACTACTCTTTAAGCAATCTACTGGGACTTGTTTGCTCTTTAGAGCAGTAAGGATGCACGTGTTCCATTTAAATACCTGCAAAAGGAAAGTCCTGCGTAGGAACAGCAGTCAACTAATTAGGATTTGTCCTGCCCTCACAGAATGCAGGGGTAATAGACCGACAGAAATACTCAGACGTGACCCCCGCATTGACTCTGGGAAAACCTTTCACTATACAGTTTGAATTAAAATTTGTGTAGCTAGTAAACATTGACTATGTGGCTCCTACATCATCACAAATCATTTATGGAGCAACGGAGTCTAAAACAGTGACGTGCTGAACAATGCAGTTTCTATAGGTAGGCCAGAAATGGACTAAATGCATACAAGAACCAACACAAGATGTCCTATTTTAGTTTCAGATACAACACAATCAAGAAACAGAAGGCTCAGGCTTCCATAACTAATTAACATAGGCATTTTACAGCTGGTGGCTGTGCTACCCATGGTATTTTTTAATAATCACTGTGTCAAGACTCTTCTGCAATATTCAGCGATAATAAATCTGATTATTTAAATGTTACTACCATAAAGAGGATTATACTCGAAAAAGTACTATGTTGATCACCAAACTGAAAAATCGATACAAGAGATCAATGAAAATTTACAAAAAAAATGGAGGAAAGAATCAAGAAATCAATGAAGTCATTCAATCTTACGGATGACAGATAGCCACTCTCCCTCTATCATAAATACTGTCTACTGCAACGAGAAAACAGGACAAAAATGAAACTGAAGAAACATAGGGGAAGCAGGTATGATTTAGCAAAAGACACTGTCAGGGTCTGATGAAAAACCACTTGTCATTCCAATTGACTGTGCAATATCCTGAACACTCCTCCATCTCCTCGGAGGCCCTTCACATAAGCTTTACATAATGGATAAACAGGTCCCAAGGCTGTCTTCTGGAATCTTTTTAGTAAGCAGAAACAGAGCTATTCCTTAAGCACATTCTAACCTATCCATACCGGAACTTGCACTTCAGTTAATAAACATTTATAACAACAAAAGTAGTATCAAAGAACCAATGGATCAGTGAGTATTGGTATCAGGCTGCTGCTTCTTAGTAAGGGAAACACCAGCAGCAGAGACAAAATGCTGTCTAGGGCTGAAAATACACACCCCAGAGGCCTTACCCTCTTTGTCAGTTAAACCTGAGACCTGCGCTCAAGTTCTTGACACATCCTGTCCAAGAAGATCCACCAAAACCAGACCACAGGCAAGGTGATTGCTGCCAGGAGCTGGTTGTCGGATCAGGACTGTTCCTTCTGAGGTGCCTGTGTCATGGCTGAAAACAGAGTTAAGGAAAAAAAAAAATATCGGAGTATGAGGTATCCCAAACCATGTACATCACGTCATGGCCCTCACCCTGCTCACTGGGGGAGGGAAGCCCGGGTTTGCCAAGCTGCTTCGGGCTATAGGGGGTTGGGCCAGCGTGGGGGCCGGCTGCCGGTCCGGTACAGCTGATGCATGGGTGAGAACTTGCTTTTCTGTAAGTTAATTGTTTTACTCCAAATCTTTTACATTCCTTTTGCTACTTTAGTAAAATTAGTTATCTTAACTCTCAAGTTCTACCTTTTATTTTCCTCTCACTTCCCTCCTCCACCTCGCTGATACTGGCCGCTGGCAGTACGCCGGCAGCCCCAAGATTGCTCTCCGGAGGGGGAGGGGAAAGCGAGCTACTATCGTGGCCTGAATGAGGTAACACCACCATTGGGTGCTGCTGTGCCAGACATGCTAGAACTTCAGTATGAACTGGAGTCAAAGGCAGCCAGGTGGTATGCTACAATCAATATTGCCAATGCATTTTTCTCCATCCCATTGGCAGAAGAATGTAGGCCACAGTTTGCTTTCACTTGGAGGGGCGTCCAGTACACCTGGAACCGATTGCCCCAGGGGTGGAAACACAGCCCAACCATCTGCCATGGACTAATTCAGAGCTCACTGGAACAGGGCGAGGCTCCTGAGCACCTGCAATACATTGATGACATCATTGTGTGGGGCAAGACAGCAGAGGAAGTTTTTGAGAAAGGGGAGAAAATAATTCGAATCCTCCTGCGAGCCGGCTTCGCTGTTAAGCGAAGGTCAAGGGACCTGCACAGGAAATCCAGTTTCTAGGGGTAAAATGGCAAGCTGGACGTCATCAAACCCCAATGGATGTGATCAACAAAATCACTGCCATGTCCCCATCAACCAGTAAGAAGGAAACACAGTCTTTCCTAGGTGTTGTGGGTTTCTGGAGGATGCATATCCCAGATTACAGTCTCATTGTAAGCCCTCTCCACAGAGTGACATGTAAAAAGAACAACTTTATATGGGGCCCTGAGCAACAGCAGGCTTTTGAACAAATTAAACAGGAGACAGCATGTGCAGTAGCCCTGGAACCAGTCTGAGCAGGACAAGATGTGACAAACTTGCTCTACTCTGCAGCCGGGGAGAAGGGGCCCACCTGGAGCCTTTGGCAAAGAACATCTAAAGAGACGCGAGGCAGACCTCTTGGGTTTTGGAGTCGAGGGTATAGAGGATCTGAAGCCCACTACACTCCAACTGAAAAAGAGATATTAGCAGCATACGAGGGGGTCCGAGCTGCTTCAGAAGTGATCGGTACAGAAGCACAGCTCACTTTGGCACCTCGAATACCAGTGCTAAATTGGATGTTCAAAGGCAAGGTCCCCTCCACACACCATGCTACTGATGCTACTTGGAGTAAGTGGATTGCGTTGATTACGCAACGAGCTCGAATGGGCAACATCAACCGTCCAGGGATGCTGGAAGTTATCATGGACTGGCCCGAAGGTAAAAATTTTGGAACACTGCCAGAGGAGGGGACAATGCGTGCTAAAGAGGCCCCACCATACAATGACTTACCAGAGGATGAAAAGAAATACGCCTTGTTCACTGATGGGTCCTGCCGTATTGTAGGGAATCGTCGGAGGTGGAAGTCTGCTGTATGGAGCCCTATACGGTGAGTTGTGGAAGCTACTGAAGAAGGTAAATCGAGCCAATCTGCTGAGGTAAAAACTGTCCAGCTGTCCCTAGATATTGCTGAACAAGAAAAGCAGCCAATACTGTGCCTTTATACTGACTCCTGGATGGTGGCAAATGATCTTTGGGGGTGGTTACAATGAAGGAAAAAGGATGGCTGGCAGCACAGGGGTAAACCCATTCGGGCCTCTGAGCTGTGGAAAGACATTGCTGCCCAGGTAGAGAACATGGCTGTGAAAGTACGCCATGCAGATGCCCATGTGCCCAAGAGCCGAGCCACTGAGGAACATCAAAACAACCAGCAAGTAGATCAGGCTGCTAAAATTGAAGTGGCTCCGATAGACTTGGACTGGCAGCACAAAGATGAGCTGTTCCTGGCCCGGTGGGCTCACGACACCTCGGGCCATCAAGGCAGAGATGCAACATACAGGTGGGCTCGGGATCGAGGGGTGGACTTAACCACGGACGCTATTGCGCAGGTTGTCCATGAACGTGAAACATGCGCTGCAACTAAACAGGCCAAGCGAATGAAATCCCTCTGGCAGGAAGGGCGGTGGCAAAAGTATAAAGACGGGCAGGCCTGGCAGGTTGATTATATCACCTTGCCACAAGCCCACAATGGTAAGCGCTACATGCTTACAATGGTGGAAGCAACCACCGGATGGCTGGAACATATTCCGTGCCCCATGCCACGGCTCAAAACACCATCTTAGGCCTTGAAAAGCATGTTTTGTGGTGACATGGCACTCCAGAAAGAATTGAGTCAGATAACGGGACTCATTTCAAAAACAATCTCATAACCGCCTGGGCCACAGATCATGACATTGAGTGGATACACCATATCCCCTACCATGCCCCAGCCTCTGGGAAAGTTGAACGACACAATGGGCTGTTAAAAACCACCCTGAGAGCAACGGGGGGTGGGACATTCAAACACTGGGACAAACACCTAGCAGAAGCCACCTGGTTAGTCAACACTCTGGGTTCTGCCAATCCAGCTGGCCTTGCCCAGTCCAACCTCTTACATACTGTAGACGGAGATAAAGTCCCGGGAGAATGTGCAAGAAACATCCTGGGTAAAACAGTCTGGACTATTCCTGCCTCAGGCAAAGGCAAACCCATCCGTGGGATTGTTTTTGCCAAAGAGCCTGGGTGCACTTGGTGGGCAATGCAAAAAGATGGGGATGCCCAATGTGTGCCTCAGGGGGATTTGATGCTGGGTGAAAACAGCCAATGATTTGATGCATATATATGTAAATATGTTTATGTATAATGTTTAATCACTGCATTCTATTATCAATAGTATTATAACAAGGACTAATTAGATTAAAGAAGAATAGACCCTGATGGCACAAGAATGACCTCCAACATGCAACAATCCAGTACTGTGCACCATTTCTTCCGCGGTGAAGGACTGCGATGACGGATGGAGCCTAAAGCAGCAGACTGGATGAACCCCACAGTCAATTCACAAAGACAGAAAAGAGACTGTGGGGGCGGGAGCATAATGAGCTGAGCCAGGATTTGCAGCATGTATATGTATATAACTTCAGGGGAATGAGTGTTACTTGTAGGTATAGAAATGATTAAGTTTGAACGTGATCTAAATGGTATGGAATAAGGGGTGGATATTGTCATGGTTGAAAATAGAGTTAAGGAAAAAAAAAAAACTAAACAGTATGAGGTATTCCAGACCATATACATCGTGGCCCTCACCCTGTTCTCTGTGGAAGGTGGAGGGGTGGGAAGCCATCATTTGCAGAGCTGCTTTGGGCTATCGGGGACTGGGCTGGTGCAGACAGGGGGAGGGGACGGCTTCAGGTCCTCGGGGGTCAGGCTGGGCGTGGGTGAGAACTTGCCTTTTCTGTAAGTTAATTGTTTTACTCCAAATCTTTTACATTCCTTTTGCTACTTTAGTAAAATCAGTTATCTTAACTCTTGAGTTCTACCTTTTATTTTCCTCTCACTTTCCCTCCTTCCCCCCGGCTGATACTGGCCGCTGGCAGTAGCCGGCAGCCCTGAGCTTGCTCTCCAGAATGGGAGGGGAAAGCGAGCTACTGTTGTGAGCTACAGGGGGTTTAAACCACAACAGCCTGGCAGCCTGCACCCTCTTAATGGTTATATTCAATTTTACTAACAGTAGTAACACTGGAAACTATCAGTGGAGACCTGATAACAAGTGATCAAAACTACATCCCCCAAAATGTCTCTGTCCTCCCATACGCGGTCTGGCAGAAGCACTATACATCATCAAAACTTGACTGATTTTATCTGAGAAGCGTACTGAGACTTCTTCATCTCAAGAATAATTTTAAGATACCAACCTCAAGAACTGCACTTCCAAGACAACTTTGCACTAAAAAATAAACAGAACAAATGTTCATACAAAGAAGACTTTTCTGTCTCTAAAGCTGTTCCCAGTTTATTTTATAACAGAGAAATTGCGCAATATGAATGCTACCATGGTAACAGCTCACTTTATTGAACAAGAGAGAAAATAATTATCCCAAACCTGCATATCATGCAAGAACATGCAGTAAATTTAGTGCTGCCCTTTCCCCCCTTGCTATTTTTCTTCTTGCAAAGGGAGATAGATTTTGAATTTATACATTATAGCAAGCCAGGCATCATTTTGCTTGCCTCTCTCACTTCTTTGTATATTTTACACCTCTTGAGTGCATGATGTGAAGGACCCAGTTACTTACAAAAAGAAAAAGGGATTAATGAATCAGAAATGCTCTTCCCCCTCCTGAGTTAAGTACAGAAGACTCCTATGTAAATGCTTCATGCATTTAAGAAAAAATGAAGCCCTAAGGCAAGCAGAGCACATGCTTAGTATTCACTCAGTATACTGAAAGAGGAACCCTTACATTTAAGTAAACCCAAAAGTTTTTCATGTCCAAACATAAATTAAAACTGATTTTACTGTTCTGTCCAAATATTCTTTGTGACATTATGTTTTTGAACATATTGTTCTATTTTATATACAAGGGACCATAATATTTTCAGAAGAACTGCATGGATTTAGCCATACAAATCCAATTAATCTCAATAGAAGTTGTATGGCTAAATCCCTGTGCTTGCCTTTGACATTTTGGAAGCAGTGGGGGAGGTTTTACAAGCACTGAATGTATTATACAAAACTCAGTTTTCTCTAAAGAGAAATAAAATAGCATGTAGATACCTATAGATATCAACAAATATTTATGTGACTGTCAAGAAAACCACATTCCTAACAAAGCAAGCAATGATTTCCTCAAAACTCTACCAAAAAAAACCAGTATTATCCTGAACCCTGTACAATAAAACTAATCACATATAAGCATTGATTGGATAAATTATTCTTATTTTACCTCCAGTTTTGATCTTTTTATTTGCAGTGGATCTGTCTGCTATAAAATGCTCAGGAATTAATTTAATCTTCTGTTCACAGTAAGGCAATAGCCAAAACAGGGTATTTTAGATATATAAAATTTATATTTTTAAACGTCACCTTAAAAGATGAGACTCAGAAATGCTGTTTAAAAAGATGATCTCATTTGCCACACACCTTCCTCACTTTTCTTCATTTTTCACCATCCCAACCAACTTAACAGAGCAGAAACTAAAAGTACTCTCACCCAACTTCAACAACAAAGAATACAACTGATTTTGGCTATTTTTTGGTAGATTCTTTCAGTTACTAGGAAGAATTTAAGTCTATGCACTCTCATGCACACATATCATGTAGGCTGTGTAAAACCTTAATTTCGTATGTTGTCTTCATGGAGCTGGAGCTCTCCAAACCATCTAATTACAACTTATTTTGATACACTGAAATGTACACTGTAGTGGTATGTCTTTTGTAAATACCCTCTCACAACTAAATATGTTTAATACTCCCTATGAAGTTCTTTCAAAAAGTGAAAATGTAATTCCTGTAGTTCAACTGGTAGGACTTAATATTTCATATAAAAAAAGGCTAATCTTAGCTGCAGATGAATGCCTCCTCTCTCCCCCCATATCCCTCTAGGACCAATAGCAGGACTCACTTGATGACTATGGCATCTAGGTGCTTAAGAGACATTAAAACAAAACCACCAGATATGTATGTTCTGCATACAGCAGTTTAACAGTTAAATCCAAAGAGTGATATAACTGCAGAAGAGGTATAAATGTCTCATTTTACAATAATGTAGTCTTTGCATTTGACAGTACTTTTTTCTGTGGACAGTTATTTTCTAGTTCAAGAACAATTCACACAGCCACAGTGGAGACTTTTTTTTTTATTTTAAGAGCATTAAAAACAAACAAACACACACCAACCTCTCACAGGAAGGCTTAGTCTGAGCCTGTCCAGTTTTTATAAAGTTTTATTCAAAGTTTGTTCTATTTCAAATTAATCATAACCATTCAAGCACTATGTCCTCAAAGAAAGGAATAATATCCATGCTTTTGCCTGCAACAGATGATAAAGCTGTTGTTTCATAATAAACTACTGCCACTAGAAGTTAAAACATTGCCACATAACTATAACGTAACATTCTGCAACCTTATAATCTGACTAAAAATCAGTTTATAAAAACATTAGCATGTTATAAAAATACACATCATCTATTGGGACGGTATCTGAAACAGTAGCCTCTCTGGCCAGATGCTCTCCATGAAGCCTTCTTTGAATTTTGCACTTATATAAAAGCTGTAATTTATTGGCTACAGAATTTCAGCGTATTAAAAATGTTTAACATATCTAAATGTAAGTAATAAAATGTTTCATATTTCAATCAAATTAAATAGGAAACTGTTCTGTGAAGACAAAACATATCCATAAATCTTTGCCAATGCAAAAAAACTCAAACATCACTTTCTGCTCTTGGCTCTTACAACCTCAGCCACTTCTAACCCCTACAACTCCTTCCAGATTCTCATGACACCCCTTGGCACACCACACACCTTCTGCTCCTCCTGCTCCCCAGCTGCATGCAGGTGAAGCTGCTCTGCACCCTGTGGCTGGGTCTTAGTTACATCCTCGCTGAAGGGCCAGCACCAGGCCAAACAGGAAAATCACTGAACAGAGGGGAGGAAAGTGAACACCAGACTACACTTAATTTGTAAGATTTTAATATCTTTGAAAATTTTGCATTTCTGCCCATTTTAGCCAAACCTGGATAAGCTAAAAAAAAAGGTGTGGAGGACATAATTAAGCTGAAAGGCCTGACAGATATGCAGTGGACTCTCTTTCTTTAGGAAACCAGGCTAGAAGATGTTTAAGAAATAGAAACAGCCCTCTGAAGAGTAGATACCGTGAATATATGGTACCTGCTAATGATAATCACATTCAAACATACTAAGGACTTGGGGTGGGGGTGGAAAGGGAAGCCTGGCCAGAGTTTATCTTTAACAGCTTAGGAAGTACTTCAATACTCGAGATAAAACCAAAACAGGTGGAAGTATAGCAATTCACTAACTAAACACATTTACCTTTTATTTAAAAAAATAAACAAGTTCAGATATAACCAAAAACCTTCTTTAAAAGAAAAAATGGAACAATTATGAGGTTTCCAAGCAGCCTTCTCCAACCCTACCTTCCTGGTGGTCCCTACAAGCAGCAGCTTGCTGAGGGGATCACGGATGAAAGGCGGGCAATAGCCGTTAACGGACGTGGGACAGTCTGCTCCACAAACAAACTGTTGTTCATTCAGAAACTTAACTTCCATTCAGCTTACTAATGAAATAATACCTGAATGCAGGATTTTTCAGAGGTTGGGTTATAATCATCATCTAGGTTTGGGGCTGAGTTTTCAGTCTCTAACTGGCTATTTTCTTCAAGTGGCAAGCCCTGCCCGAGGGGAATCCCCCGTCCCCCAACATGGGGGCTGGCCCATCACCAACCAGCCGGGGCTACAGTTTCCAGTGACAGAATGCAGCCTATTCAAGGCAGCATGATTAATTTAACTAAAAAGAAAACCACAAGCAGAGAGAAATGGATTAAAAACCAACAAAACCCTACATACATATGGTCTTATCTCAGACCTGCCTTGTTAACATTCCTCTTTTTTCAGCCATGGGCTGAAGCGCTCCCTGGGCACTGCCCAACGCTGACACTGTAACCTGGTGCATTCCCCCTCTGCAGCACAACCCAAAGCTGAATTCAGGTATTGTTCCTCCCATCACAAAGCAACTGAAAGAAAGCCACTGCCAGGTTCCCAGAAAGCTGCGGAAAAGCTTAACTGGATTTAACCCTTAGGGCTCCCTAGAACCAGCCACAATGACACCTTGTGAGCTAGAGCCACATACAGCACCAGTAATTCCCACGTTCTTTGTGGCTGATACATGCTCCACTGGGAAATATCACAAAATATTTGTGATTGGGGCACACAGCATGGAAATGGTGCTATGAAATAGTTTCATTTTCTTCAGTGAGACCAGATGTTAAAATTTTCCTGTGAATATCTAGTGGCAGGACCAGAGATGTAATATGGTTTATTAACTACTCATGTTTTGGGGTTTTCTCCTACAGATAAATGTATTTAACTTTCAAAATTTGCTCCCCATGTTCTCTGTAAGAGGAAAATCCAATAACGCAAGGAACTGAGAGGTAAGAGAGTACAGTCCCAAATATATACATATTTTTTCTTGCAATTATACTATCATTATTCTCAATAAATACAAACTACTACATTTCATGTGCTCTGAAAGGGAAGAAAGTAACAACATGATATGTTTAAGGATGCTCAGATTACCACAGTTGCAACTCAGTATTTAGACATGACAAAGAAAAAGCTGAAACAAATATATGCATATAAATAAAGCACTGATAAGAATGACTGGCAAATCTTACTTAATCAAGAGGTTAGACTTACAGCTAGAAACAAAACAATATAGATTTATGTTGGGTCATGCAAATCCTTGACAAATCCAAAGATTCCAGCAACACCACTTAAAGCATCACTAAAGTCAGTTAAGATGTAGTCCACGCATTAGGATTTATCATTGTGTACTTTCACCTGAAAAACTGTCTGTCACCTTAACTTCAATATGGAACTAAATAAGTTCAAAAAAAATGGCATGCTTCAAAACAAATTAAATGAATTTCCAGACAGATAGTCGAATGTTTCCTTGCCTTCTATAGCGTAAGTCTCAGTTGCATAATTTTATTTAAGTATTATCACTTAATATTGCATCCTCTTTCCATGGGGCTTTACTGTACATCTGTATCAGACACTTATAGAGTTGATCATAGAGTTATAGAGTTGGGTTTTTTGGGTTTTGTTTTCCTAGAAGAATATACTGCTGATTAGTAAGACATTTCCAAATGAAATTTTCAGGAAAAGTTGTATAACTAGCTTTTTAATATTTGGTTGTAAGATAAGAGTTACTTAATTTTAAGCAAATTAAACCTCTGAGTTTCAGTATTTTTGTTCATATGAAGATGAAGCAAGCCTATCAACTGATGCAATAGATCCTTTATATGGATAGCACTTTTATAGGTAATACAGATAAGAGTTCTGTGCCACTCATGATGCAGAGGGAGTTAAATCATGAAATATTCCGTTTTAATTAAGATTACTGTATCAAAGGCAAGACTTAATGCAGAACTGAAGTAAAGATGAAGGTTAATGCCTATTCTAAAGAGAATTTACATAAATTATGTTTCAGTAGTATACTAGGAGGCTTATTTTGTCAGTTTATACCATGTGAGATCATAGAAATTAGAGATGGAAAGTATCTATTAAGTCATCTTCCTCTCTCTCCCTGAAACACAGAATTCTTTCCTCAACTTTATTTCTAAATGCTTTGTTCACTGCCATTTTAAACAGCTCAAGCAGTGGGTCAGCTCACTGAAACTTCAGGAGACTGTTACACACTTCAACGTCTCCAATATGTAGGAGGCTTTTTTTTTTCTTCAGTACTCAAAGCTGAGATTTCCCTCGTCTTCCTTCATTACTCCTACTTAGACCTCCTTTGGACTCCGAAATGAATCCTTTCTTGGTACTTGAAAGCTATAAATGCTTTTAGACATTTTCATCATTCCCCAGTAGCTATTTAGCCAAATTAGTATAGGGATCATCTCTCTTCATCTCAACATCACCAAGCACACAGATAACTATAAGTAATAATTACACATGTTCATTTCCTTTAATCTTTCTTCACAAGTAATTCCCTTCTAGCCTTTAATTTTTACCATTCTTCATGCCTACATTTTCTTTTAAGCGTTACTACTTTCCAATTATTTTTCTCTCTGAACAGCTTCATATTGGGTCATTCCCACTTATGAATGCTAGTTTGAATTTACCAGTTTATTCTGACTTTTTCCACCGACTATGTAGGTTTTCCTTTTTAATTAAACATCAGGTTCAAACTTCTCTGTTCTGTTCATATCAAACAGCCACAGAAAAAAAATTACCTGCACCAAGGACTAGCATTTTAGCTCATTAAAAATATTACAAGCATAAATGCCTTATAAATTCAAATGCCTTGCATTATTCTTTTATGTCTTTGGCTCTTATTTTCCATGCTCCACTTCTCCAGATTTTAGGCACCATCAACTTTGGGCAATTGATCTGAAACACTTTGGGTTTCTGGAGTACAGATAACCTATTTTTTTTTTTTTTTTCCTTGCATTTGTTTCCCAGTATCTGCAGACACTCTAAAAAATAAAACTGACTGGAGGAAGACCTTGAGGATCATTTCTTTCATCTGCTGTGATATTTGTGATTCTTATCATGTTTGCTATCTTTCTTCACGACCACTCCAAAACACTGAGTTATCCCCAGTGCTGAGCACAACACAAAGTTACAAAGGCTTTGTCTGAGTCAGACAAAGATTCACACTCTGCTGACTGAAGCATGGCTCCATGAAGTGAATTCCTGACACTAAGTACAACATAAAGTTTTGGCTACTTTTGATATAGGTGATGAGAGTAAGATACTGGTTTGAATGTGTTAATATGATAGAAAGGAGAAAAGATCTCTTTTCTCCTAAGCAGAAATTGCCATGTTAAGTTACCACTTGTACCTCTTTAATTTTCCCAGTTATTAACACATTGTCTGATTCTGGTCATGGTCCCACAGTAATCATGCTAAATAAAATGGTCAAAGAGCAGTTCACAGGCTAATCCTTTGAAATGCCTACAACAAGGCTAACACCACTGAGGTCTCATTGCTCTTTGCTATGTCTAGGAGGTGGGAAGGAATAAGCAGATCAAGTATGTGTTGACCAGCAGACCAGCCAACCATGCAACAGACCAGTCAGTCACCTCAGTCAGTCACTGCATCCTTCCATCCTTCCCCCTTTACTACTTCTATTGGTTGCCCAATGAAATTTATGATACAGATTGATAATATAATAAAAGCTTAGCTACATCAACAGATTGTTCGCAAGAACTAAGTATCCAGGATAAGTTAGTTAGCAGTGACAGAAGAGTTGCCATTTAAGAGTGAGCCAACAATGAAAACAGAAGATTTTTGAGGTTACAATTAAGAAGCAGTACAGCGAGATCACCCTGCTGATGCCACTGCTATACCTGTTCAGTGAATCAGAACAGATTACTTCCGTCTCCCAGCCTTCTAGACTGTCAGTCTGGCATCTTTCACAAGCACTACAGTCACACAAATTATTAAAAAGCTTCTCTCTACACCAGTGTTATACATCCATTAGAGGCCACTCCAGGCTAGAAAATATCTGCTGCACAAAGTCTTCCTAGGCCATACGCTAGTAGTAAATAAAAAAGGCTGGAAAAGATCATTTTGTATCAACAATCTTCTGTTTTCTTCTCATGTCTTGGTGGTAATCCATTACGTCAATCCGTTTACTCTCTGAATCAATTATTGCAATTCCTTTTTATGTATATATTAGTCAGTTAATCTTTTGACTTACTTTTTCATATTTCTTGCCTAAGTATCTAGAGCATGGAGTGTCCTCTTGTCCATTTGATCTAGGTCACAGATGATCCTCAGT
>VXAV01000517.1:39265-56065 GCA_013399715.1 Alectura lathami | reverse complement strand
TTCTTTCATACATCATTTTGGTGCTCTATCATTGCAGAAGTACACAGCCTTGGTATCTTCCTACTCCTGGTACAGATACAATGCTACAGATCTGTTTCACATGTGATACAACAAAATCTGTGCTGAAATGAAAGATGAGGGGTAAGCATCTAAAGACAGCATAGCCTACGTTGGGAGATGTAATTGCACATTAGGCAGGGAGAGGAGGACAGAGACCTTATCAGAACTATTCTAAGGAGGGCACCAGAAAAAACAATGTAAGATTACAGCCAACTCTTCCACTAGTGACTGTGAATAATTTTTCTGCCATTATTGAAGTGACAATTATATTAATTACTGTATTTTCAGAAAGTAAAACTCCCATTCATAAGTTAAGGCTTGAAAAATGAAGACCTTGCCAGAGTATCTGTGTACCTGCTACTCTGCTGAGGGAAATATCACGGAGGAAGTAAGCTATTTAGGCAAAGAAGACATTAGCAGTACAAAGTAAAAGATGTAAAATTGGCCTCCAATAGCCTTAAACATGGAATCAGAAAAGTTCTAGTCTTGAAATTGCGTTTCACTGAACCGGGTTCTATGCAAGTTCTCAGTAAAGAGATGGTTCATTTTCCCAGTTTGCAATCCCGATTACCAGAGAAACCATCTGAGTTATTTTTAAGAAACAGAATAACAAAAATTTATGACCACTGTTAATGATGTCACCTGGGGGCTCAACAGGTTCATCTTAGTCTCATTCATACAATGCATTTGCAAGAGAAGTAATGAACCCTACCCTAACTCTCTGATTTACTTTATTTCAATATTGTATCCCAACTCATTGCAATGAATAGCTGGTAATTCTGGAACAGATTATGTGCATACAGTAAATAGTTAAAGGAAAGCCATTAAAAACCTTATCATACGCAGGCTGTTTTTAGATATATACGTTATCAAGAGAGGTTGTGCAGTTCTTGCTTAATTAATCTTTGCTGTCTTAACAGATGAACCAGATGTACTATTATGTTCTTTGTTCTTCCCTAAAGAGGGGATGAGCTGATTATTTATCTCCAAACAATAGGAGTTCATGTACCACAGCGAAGATTTTTTTTTTTTTAATCTGGGAGGCAATCACTAACAAGCTTCAGCTGCAACTGCTTGATGTAAACACAGTGTGAATTGGTTCCCGGAGTATAAAATGTTCCATTAAGTACATGAAACCAATTTCTAAATAAGCATGTAAAGAAAGGGATGAAAAGGACAGAGTTTAAGAGGAGTGAAACTCCACGTTGTCTTTCATGTAGTTATATTTACTTCTTTTATACACTAACACTTATCCACAGATAAGTTAAAATTTGAAGCTTCAAATACTGTTTACAAATAATGCACTGAGAGAACAGAAGTTAAAGAAACCATTGGCTGATATGACAAATTCCCTATGTTATACACCATACAATATAAGATGTAAGGGCACAAAGGAATTTATAAAGATCACAGGGCCACAAGAATTGTCTATGAACATTGTTAACAGATTCGCAGAGTATACAAAATTCTTCATCACTGTTCTAGCAACCTTGTATATCTCAAAAACCACACTTATACACCAGAGCTCTGGGGCAGGTGTTGANCACACTTATTTGATTATATTTGAAAAGTACAAAATTATTATACACTGATTTTTAAGAGCATTACCACATAGCTACTTCCTGGTTTATAAGAGTCAGCAAATTCTTAGAGAGATGCTACCAAAATAATAAAAAACAGAAGGAAGACAGCAAGAAAGCTTTGGAATTAGTCATTTTTTCTAGCTAAAAATCATGGCAGAACAAATTTAAAGATTCCATTCATCTTCCTCAAACTTGATCATATTTGAAGTCCTCCTTCCCTCTCTCCCAGTAGCCTTTCTCTTGTCATAACCACAATTTCTTCCAAAAAACTGGTTTTCTGTAACTCACAATTTGCCTTTTAAAAATACATTGATCTGTGCCTTAAAAACAACTTCGGTGTCAAGCTGGACACTACTACCAGAAGCTCCTTGGAGAAGAAGCTTACTACCTAAATTACTGAAAGAGTTCAAATAGAACAGAACAGAATATGGTTAAGAAAATATTTTTACATTAAGAAAGCCTCCCAAGAAATTGTAAAGTTGCATTAACAAATCACACAAGATCAAGGTAGGGCAAACAACACAGCATAGCTCAAACAAGTTTCTCTACAAAATCTTTTCTGCATCAGCTAAGACTATAAGGAATCAAGCATATTCCTTCCCCGCTCTCAGTTTTAATTACAAAATACTATGCAAACTGAGAACTAGGAATACTATTTTTTCTATTATTCACAGCCATGCTGAAATTTAAAAGACAGTCAGCTATTTAGTTAAAAGTAATGTTTTCTCCTTTTCTTCTGCATAAAAGCAGGCTTCCTCAAGCTGCCACAGTCTGTGCTGAAGTGCTAACCTATGCTCTCACAAGTTCTCATTGTAGGTTGTGAATTTCTGTCAGGTCAGTTCAATGACCAATAACAGAAAAAATACAACAGTTATTTATTACTTTTTATCATCATCTTCCTAAACCTACTGAAAATTATCAGAGTATTGATCAATAGATACTACACTTTCTAATCAATAGATCTAGCAAAATAAGGCATCTGATGCATGATATACCTATAGAGGAATCGATGTGGTAGGATCAAATGCAACACTAATATTTTGAAGCTATAGAAAATACAGGTACAAACCTGCCAACAGCTAAGCAAGCTGTTCTAACTATCTCTAAGGTCTGTTAGGTACCGGCAGCCACAAAGTCACTGGATCTAAAGGCTACATCACAGATCCGTACAGTCCAGATACCCACAGGGGTTGTACAAATTGTGAGAGACTTTATGTAGACAAAACTCTAGGAAATACTACATCAAAATAGGTCTGCGTACCTTTATGGGCACTGAAAGAGGAAGGGAAGTTCATTTACACCAGTAAAGAAAACTATGCCAGAGTCTATGGTTTATGTTCGGTCATCCTGTCCTTGGGAGGTTAGGAAGCAAAGGTCTCCTGGTTAGGCAGGGAGCTATACCATACACCAGTAAACACTTTAGCCAGGTCTGATGCAGACTGTTCATGTAAGCAGTCCCCACAGCAGGGGGGAAGGCTAGGACACAGTACAGGAGCAACTGATCAAGGAAAAAGAGAGTAATTCTCATTCTGCCAAGAACTGTCAAGTGCAGAAAGGAAAACAGAGTATTTTCAGTCATTAACACAACCTGAGCCTGCAGAAGCAATGGTACTTTTTTCTGTTGGGGAACACTAAGTTGACAGTACTCTCAAAGCTGCCACAACAAGGGGTTCTCACATAATGCACAAGCAGTCAGCACTACGGTCAGGATGGGGGTCTCCGGTGTCTCAGAAAGGCCATGCTGTAAAATAAAAGGAAACTCCCCACCAAATTAGTAATAACAAAACCAGACTCCTTATCCATCTTGCAGTTAGAATTTTACCACAGTTGGCAATTTTTAAAAAAGGGTAGTTAGAATACCAAATTCTCATCTGAAAAAGCAAGATATAAAGCATGCTTCTAACAAAGCATGGACAAATAAATCTTGCAGGTAAATTGCCATAAACTGTTCCAACTTACATATGCAATATTAGTTATTCCTTAATCTACTCCATGTAAGGCAGACACCAGAAAGCAAGGCTAAAAGAAAACAAACCTATCAGTTTTCTATGCTCCAGGAAAGAGCATTTTCATCAAAGGAAATTACATCCCTCTGATTCCCTTCAGCTAGAAGCATTCTACATAGATCAGGGATTTTTTTTTTTTTTTTTTTTGTATTTCTAATAGATCTGTATCATATTGGTACTTAACACACTACTCTAAATCTTACAGCTGTAAACTTATTCCACTGTCAGATAAAACCACTTGCTCTATAGCCAGCATCACTTGGAATAGCATTTATGGGTTTTGGAATAGCATTTATGGGATTTGAAAATTTTAATTTTTAATCTTCCTTCAAAATTCTTACACATTTATAGCTACATTAGTTTTAGGAATTTGTGAATCTCTTATGGAAATTCGGGTGTTTTTCTTTGATCCAGTATTAAACGTCTTAAAATGAAATGCAGGCTGTGATGTGTAAGATAGCTGATGTGTCACTATAACCTACAGAGATAAACAGCCTTCGTGGAGATTTCATTTTCCAAATGCGCTATTATCAGAAATTAATCCTAACTATATATATAACATTTATATATAATACTTCATGTTTCAGATATACAAATACATTATTTATATGCACATCTAAACCATGTTTATATAAAAATACAAACATAAAACCAACCTATTTAAAATGACTTAGCAGTCTAACTCCAATGCATTATAGTGAACATGCAGACAGAGCTATGTTTCCTCTCAGTAACCCATTCTGCAAGTTTCAGCTATAAGTATATTCTGAGGTAAGTTATCACTCTCCAAACATTCTGGGTGCTATTAATATGTATAAGGCATGCAAAAGTAAGCAAGACAAGGGAGGTAATTCCATGTCACCGAATAAAGGCAACATCTTAGCTCAAATGCAACTGGATCTAGGCAATCTGTTTTTATGAAAAGCATGCTTCACAAGAAAACAGAAACAAAAAGATATAGAAAACAGGACATAAGGAAAAACAGCTGGGAGAACTAAGTTAAATAGGAAGAAGCAACTGAAAAATCATTTTAGTAAAGGAAACAAGCACAACATAACAGCAAAACATCTCCTTGTTTACAGGTGGCTGCAATGTTAAACGAGCAGCACTCATCTGCTTCAATCTCATTGAGCCCATTTCATTTAAATCAATGCTGATAATTCCTGCATAGCATTACATGCATATATTTACTTCTGTCCTACACTAAGGCACAATTTATATAAAGAAAATAATCCTGTATTTCTGTCTAAATAGGAGAAATCTAAAATTAAACACTACCCTTTTACAAACCAGAACTGAATAGACTCTCAGGACCTTTGCAATATGCGCTTGTGGCAGATACCATGAAGTTTCCTTGTACCCATCCATTCTGCAGCAATTACACTTGGACACAATGCGCGCTTGCCAGTCGGCACAGCAGGTGCCCATGGACACAAATCATGGTCCTGGTTGTTCCTAGGCCTGCAAAGGCAAGCTGGTAGGAAACACAGCCACTGTAGCTAGGTAAGTGCCTCTGCTGCTGTTGTTTGCAGGGGCAGACCGCATACTGCTTAGCCGCATTGTGTGAAAGCACATCTTTCATTTTTACCCCATTAAAAATAATGTTTCATCTTTGAAACTATTTCAGCCACATGCTCGACCTAGCCATACTTCCAACTATGAGGCACAAGTGGGGCTGCTCATATCATCTTCAGACTGTTGAATTATTGCACAAAACTGCATCTGAAGAAAAACATTTGAAGATCTTGTCCTCCAAAATGGTTACAGAAATAACCCATGATTTAACTTCTGCTATCTCTTGGTTAGAAAACAGGCAAATTCAAACAAATTTGGTGACATATAATAGTAACACACAATGTGTTAAAAAAAAAAAACAGTATAATGACAAATTAGAACTGGTAAAAAAAAAAAAAAAAAAAGAGCAGGAGTACCAAAAACTTCTGAAGTGAATATAGACCTATACTCACAAACGTTCTGACACCAATAGCCTAAAACCCTCACCTTAGCTTCCTCTCAAGCAATTCCTCACTAGATATGTGAAAATGTTACTAAAAATAGCGCAAAAAGAGAGTAAATTTCATCTTTTAAAGTGGTAACTGAAACAATTCTCATTCATAGAAGTGGAAATTTGCATCTTTTATTTTTCCTGGTGCTGCTCCCCTGTACTAATTAGTGAAGGGGGGGAAGCAAGCCACATTCTATAACTCAGTTTATATAACCCGATTAGAGCAAGAACTATTTGTATCAGCTGCTAAGATCATACTCCTAAAAGACACACATTACCTTTTGTTTAAAAAAAAAACAAGTATGACATTGTTTAAATTACTAATTAACATTATTAACATTAAGAGGCAAAAGTTAGATTATGACTCAAATTTTTTAAGATCAAATTCTGTTTTGTAAAAATGAAACATTTTTAATAAACCCTAGCATTAAGCTGTACATTGACATTTTTCTGCTTATTACCAGGAAAGCTTCATTTTGAAAAGCTAATAACCAGAATTTTTGTGTGAACAGAAATTATGCACAGAAACAAGAAGCAGTAAGAACCATCAATAAACCAGCAGCATGACAGATCTTAAGGCAGCTGCCAGTCCTTCTTGAATCTTGACTGAGATTGTTGATCAACTCAACAGCCGAGGCATGCTATTTTCTGACAGTACATGGGCAGCATTAGTATGTGGTTCATGTACAGCCTTTTAGTCTAGAAATGAAGGATCACATAAAATTAAACCTGAATCAGTTTAAAAGACTAAGATTTGATTTACAACATTTTAAACTTCTGTACGATTCATGAATGATTTCCATATTTTATATACAAGCAAGGAAAGAAAAGCTTGTGGTATCTAACAGCAAGATACACTGATGATGTAAGAACAGCATACCTCCTAAATATTTGTTTGGAAAATATTTAAAGAATAATTGCAAAAATCTGAAATATTAACTGCACAATTTAATATTATGCCTACATTAAGCTACTTCTAAAACCTGTCAAAATTCTACTCTGTTATTCTACATTAGACATCATGAATTCTTAATTAAAAGTAATGCAAAAATTGTTTTCACAGTAGGAAAAAAGTTATCTGTAATACTTTATTTTGTTATATATCGTATCTTTGCAATTCAATCTGCATATATTCAGAAGAATGAAGTACAACTATTCTTTGATAGCACTGCCATCTAGTGTACACCATATCATGAAGCATTTAAAAATTTTAATTCTGCAATTCAGTTTACAGGGACAGAAGGAGGAATTACCTACCGTGTACAAACTACGTCCTCAGTACTACTCACCTGTACACTGGAAGAATGAATGACATGTTTTCTTACTTGGATTTTGCACATTAAAGATGCTGACATACTACTTTTGAAAATACACTGTAAAACAACACTGTGTAACATGTTCAGGCTTTTAAGTGTATCAAGATGGTTTTGCTAGCCAAAAATAAAGAGGATCTATAGCCAGTATCCTACAAATAACATTGCACTATCTGTTGCTCACAGTCTTGTCATCATTGTTTCTTCCACATTCCTTGAATAAACAATTCAACCAAACTGACATTTCTTCCTTGAAACTGGTAAAAATTCAGGCAAAACTCAGCTGCAGCTGGACAGGCTTCTTACCTGTTCTTTCATCTTATGCCTCAAAGGTTGTACTATTTCTGACTTTAAAAATGAAATTTTATGTTTAAAACCACTGTGACAGCTGGCTTCAAACACTTGACAAACAAAAGAGAAAGAAAGAAAGGCTTAATACAAGTACCACCTCCATGGTGGGTCAACGGTAGATTTAGAACAGAAGTGAAACCAACCCTACCGTTATTTGGGTTGTATCTTAATATTCTTCTGAGTTTCTGTAACAGTCTTGTAAGACACCATTCCATTTCTTACCAAACTGACCCTAGTTCTATCCTTGTTTAATGATGTTATTTGATCAACAAGACCACCTCTTTTTGGTTTTGTATTGAGCATCAGCTTCAACACCGTGTCTTAAAATCAATAAATGCACTGCACTGAACAAAGCAAAACAGTCAAGGTATTATTCACTCCACTTTCCCTACAGGATGCTGTTAGACTTGATCAACAGGCTTTGCGATACATTGAATTACACAATCCACACATTCACAGAAAAGCAATTTATTTCAGGGTACCTCTGACACTAGTCAGACAAAAAAAGTGAACAGCTACCACTGTCCAAAGTTATACATTTCTATTAACACTAATATCTCTGCATTCTTTGTGTTCCAAAGTTGCCATAAGTAGCTACAAGTCTGCAGCCATCATCCAAAGGCTGGACTGGCCTCCTTCAACAACCCTTGATGTCCCTTCATATGGTATTCCCTATAGGGAGCTTTGTGTAGCTTGAGATGCTCACACAGTTAGGGTTCATTCTGAGAGCACAGTAAATTCCTGAGCTGAGAGGACTGGAGAAAGGCAAGAAACAAGCACAGGACACGAACACGAATGCCTGAAATTGTTTGGTTTTGTTTTTTTAGCCTCTTCCTGAATACATCTGAAAGGTAAACCATTGACCTCCCCTGGGGGTACAGACTGCAAGCTGAAATTCACTGACCTAAGTAGAGAAAAGCAAATGCTTTTGTTAACAGATTTTTGAGGTTGTCTAAAAAATTCACATGCCTCAGATCATACAATAACTTTTAACTAAAGGAGTATGAGAGCAGATGTTACATGAAGCTGTAGCTGCCTACTGCATCCATAAAGCATCTAGGCCCTTACCACTATTATCATGGATACAAACCACTGACTAAACGAAGGACTACAGCTCACAAGGTCCTGCATTTCTTGATTTTTACGATGTGTATTATTTGTGATGGATTACTCTTCAAAGATGAGAGATGATTTTTGCCAACTTAAACATGTATGAACACTGAACAGTGATGATTAAAACAGCAGCAAAATTAGTTAGGTATCTTATGCATTTTTCCTGGAATTTTGCATGAAAACAAACATCAGATTTAAGTAACTTGAGATTTAACAAGTAGCTGTAGAAAATATTTCCAAGTAAAACCTAACCACAACTGGAAAGCGAGAAAGCAATGGAAAGGGAGATCTTCTGAGGCAGATATGAAAGATCTACGAATTAAGTTGACAATAGGATATTTATACAGAATAGACATTTACACTTGATAAACCAAGAGCTTTAAAAGAGAAAGTCATAGATTTACTGTGTTTCACTCAACACTATAGTTATGCTGCCATCTAGTGAAATGGGGAACTGACTGTCCTCAAGGCAGCTCCAGCTGTTCCAAACGAAAAATACCATCCCTGAGACATACATACACCACAGCAGACACCTTCTACCTTCACATACCTTACTCTTCCTTCTACTCTTTCTTGACTAGTACTTCTGTAACACACGTTATCAGGTGACTACTTTTGTCCAAAGGATAGAGAACATTTATACACTTAAATTGAAATGCAAGTAGGCTAACAGTGAGAATCGAACGAACTGATCAACACAGATAACATCCCGTGATCAAGAAAAATGTTAGCTATTACAAGTTTTCACACCATTACACAAATAAAACCTTGTATTCATAGCTACTAATACAGATAAACATTACACTGAACCTTCAGCTTAAATAATGATGTGGTTATTTTCTCATTGTATTTCATTAAAACGGTGACCAAAGGGGAAACAAAAAAAAAAACACGAAACCAAACACACATACTGATGTGAACCTTTCCAAGAATTCTGCACAGACTATAAAAGAAATAATAAAAGAAATAAGCCAAGTGCATACATGCTCACCTGGGAAAATATATTTGCAGTTGGAGCAACTCTGTTGTCCACAATACTATATAATATTGCTAACAGTCTATCCAGAGGAAACGGCTTTGGTCCAAGGAGGTGATTGCTGGTCTGCAAAACAAACGAGTTTTTAATCCAACAGATCTTTCCTGGAGCACCATAAGATGTTATTCTTGTAGTTTTCAGTCTTTGGGGAGGCACTACAATTCACAGCAGTCATATATATGGCCTGCTTATATATTATGGAAAACTCTGAACTCATGATTTTTAATCAATATAAAAATATAGATTAGAGTTCTGTTTAACATAGCAAGAGATCGAACTGTAGAATAAATGGGAGCATTTTGGAGCTATAACAGAAGATGTGATGTCAAATTTCCTGTCATTGGATTTATAGATCTACTTGTCCTACTAAATTACCACGTCCAATCTATGGATTAAAGACAAAAGTCTAGATTTTATGGCATTTTCAAGGTGCAAATCATTTTCTTCTGTTTATTAGCAGTAAGACATGTTAGACTTCTTAAAAGCTCACTATTTCTGGCTAATAAAAAATGTAAATGTTTAGATTTATTCTGTTGTCTATAGTCCATAATCCACAACCACTTACAAAGAACTGCATGTAACAGTAGTTTTTAAAAATTTATAAACAGCAAACATCTTTTAAGTATGTTTTTGTGTGTTTTCCCTACAGAAGACAAATGCATTACTAGCTTTTTTCATTTGGAGAAAGTATATAAGAAGATTCTGCTGAAGTATAACCATATCCACTTTGAGCCATTTCAGCCAGTATTTCCCTCTCTCATACAACACTAGTTTCTCTGTTCTTATGGTAGTTATACAAGGTTCCTATAAATGCTAGCAGGAAATCAGAAATCTTAATACTATAAAAACAAGACAGGCCACATAACATTAATTTTACATCACACATTACAGCACATGATGTGCTTTACTACTAATTCTAACCATATTTTTGTCAAAAAACAATTTAAAAATACTGGTTAAACAACTGTAGAAAAAGCATCAGCTGCAGGTTCAGAACAAGAGCTCCTCATCTTCAATGCCATATTAAACTATGCTGACAGACAGCCTTATGATCTAGACCATGACTATAGTAAATGATTAGATTAAAAGATTAGATCTTTTCTAGTTTAATAGGCTCACCTGATTTTCCACTATCAAGTCTGATCTCATTTTTCATGGATTTGAGTCATAGCTTCTACTTTAGTTCCTTCCAAAAAAGGAAACCAATGTGCAGTCAGAAGGGCACTATAATTGCTTGCCCTATGTTCCATGTCAAGCCTTCAGGGGAGTGAAGTCTAGCTGTAGGATCAGAAAATACACTAGCTCCTCTGAATACTAGAGTAAAACTCTGCTTTAAAACAACAGACAGAAGACTTCAGCTATTTAAGATTTTCTCAAATTAAGATCTCATCTAAAAATCTAAAAATGATGTTCCCAAATTTTAACTTAATGAATTCAGAATCAGCGTCAATACAATAACGGTGTTGATGGCAAATATATGCAGGGACGTAAGGAAATCTTATTTCCATCAACATGATAAGAGTTAAGGCTGAAAGCATAATAACACTCACGAAAAGCACCGACAGAGCAAGAGATTCACGAATGTTTATTGATAATTAAAGGAACAGACAGGGACATTCTGCTGCCAGAAGGTAGAGTTTAGCGTAAATATTTACTCATCTTAACATCTGCTTTGAAAAGAGTTAGTGGCCAAGTAAATGCAGAGAGGACCCACCACATATTCTTATAGACATGTTTTACTGGATCCTAAATAAGTTATTCTTGCCACGCAAGATCCACGTGACAGAAAAAAACAGCACCAAAGTTTAAAAACTTAGTTCTCCCTTTTCCTCTGCTTCACATGGGTTATTTCTTTTAATCTATACTAACAGAGCAGGCAGTAGTGCCATGACAATACAGCATAAATGAATTCTTGCATTTCACTCGGTTTAGGTTAGACTGTAGAATCATAGACTGGTTGAGGTTGGAAAGTACCTCCAGAGGTGCCTGGAGGTTATCTGGTCCAACCCCTCAGCTCATCCAAATTAAACACGATTCATACAATTTTGTATGAAATGACTAGGTAAGTTTCCAGTGCTGCTGGGGTCTCAGAGAACTAACTTTCTGAACTCAGATGGGGTCTATCAAATTTCTGGCAAAGAATAATGGCAAGCCACGCAAAAATATAAAGCGGACCCAATTTTCAGACCCACTGATTTTCACATAATTGCTACAATAACACACAAAACAGCTCTGATGAGTTCCCCATCACCACCACTCAAACATTACTGGATACATGCATGAGGGTGAAAGCTCACAGCTGCTAAATTCATATACGTAACTTACTAAGCCACTTTCATATTTATTAGTCACAATGACAAAATTAAGGCCTCATCTACAATAAAACAGTGGATAACATGCTTGATCTTAAGACAGTTATTTAAACATGTACCTTTCCTATCCTTCATAAGCATCTAGATTCTAAGAATAAACTTAACCACTCTTCTTTGAAGCACACTGATATTAAATGGTGTATTAATTTGTTGTTAAGCGTTAACAGATTCAAATTCTCCACCCATTTCTCTTTCCTCAAAAGTTTCTAAACTGTTTTATATTTTCCCAGCTTGCTATGTAAAGAACAAGATTGGGATTCACCTTGCTGATTTAAACACCTGAATTTAATTGCCTGCACCCCCAGAGCACTCACTGGAGATCCAGTCAATAGAGCCAGAGGAACCCTCTAGTGGGTGCCCAGGTGATGGTCGGTAAACCACACACCAGGCAGCCTGACTAGATTCCCTCTGAACTGCCTGGTACTGGAAGTGAGGCAAAACTGGACAGGATTCCAGATGTGGCCCAAAGAGTGCTAAGCGTGAGGGCCTGGTGTGTATCCATGTCCCATGACTCCCACTGCTAAGCTCAAAGCCATCTTCTTTACTTGTAAAAAGCTGCTGTGTGAAGAGATACCTGCCAGATGACCTGCACTATCAGAACACTGCACATTTTTTACACTTCTTTGCACTGTATGCATCTTCACATCTCGGCTCACGCTGATGGATGTTTTAGGCATAGCAGACTACTGCATGTAGAAACACCGAGTTCAATAGAAAACACAGAAAAAAGCTCCTGATTGGCAATGTTAAGTTTTATCAAAGTATTTTTAAAGTAAGCTGTTTTACAAAAAGGAAAAGTACAGTCCAAAGAGTAGTACTGGATACTATGAAACTCCGCTCTACACATGCAACACTGCTAGGACTACAGAGATGTATTCTGACTGTCATGGTTGAAAACAGAGTTAAGGAAAAACGGAGTATTCCATAGCATATACATCACGGCACCCTGCCCTCCGGGAAAAGGGGAGGGGGGCGAGGGGGAAAAGCCGCGGTTTGCGGAGCGGCGTCGGGCTGGCGCGGGGCCACGCGGCGCGGGCAGGCACGCACAGGTGCGGTGTGGTGCATCCTGGCGCTTGGGGGTCTGGCTCTGGGCGGTCAGGCTGGTGCATGGGTGAGAACTTGGCCTTTTTCTGTAAGTTAATTGTTCTACTCCAAATCTTTTACATTCAAAGTTACTCTTGTAGTAAAGAGAGTTCTACCTTTTATTTTCCTCTCACTTTCCCTCCTCCCCCGGCTGATACTGGCCGCCGGCAGTAGCCGGCAGCCCTGAGCTTGCTCTCCAGAGGGGGAGGGGAAAGCGAGCTATTGTTGTGAGATACTGAGGGTTTAAACCACAATGACCCAGACTGATAAAAGTTTTGATGAGAAGAATACTTGTTTCCTTTTAAGTGTGGTATTTCATTCTCTTTTCTTTGACATTCAGCTTCCTTTTTTGCAGTGTGTGTTGTTTTATTCTTACTAGCAAAGCAGCCAAGATTAAAGCAAAATTTCAGAAGACAGTATAAAAATGCTTCTGGAAAAGGACACCTCTGCAATACAGCACCAGCATGACTGTGGCATTAGTTATTAGAAAACTAATTTTTTCAGCAGAACACAGGAATACTTCTGATACATGTTTTAGCTTCTAAACTCCAGGAGGTGTCCCTAAAGCTAACTCTTGGCTAACAAAGAAAGCAGCAAGACAAGTATCGGACATGTGTCACCAAAACTTTACCAAAACTACATACACAGATGAGCTAACTCACTTTGGCAAAGCACCCTCAGTCAGGTAAGGTGGAAGTTATCAACTGCACAATCCCCCACCCTTCTTCTAGCCATGGTAGTTCTGCAAAGCATATTCTCCAATATCAAACAAAAAAAGTAGCTAGCAAGTAAAACCAGCTCATAGTATGTCCTTAAGTTGCATTTAGCATACAGTTACTTCACAAGGTTTTTGTTCTTAGCATTATCAGCTCTCTACTTTGACAGAATACTGTTCTGAATTTTCAAATTTGAGAAATGCTTCCTTCCAGAAAAGCCAGAAGAGTTAAATAAAAATGAAATGCTGCTTCTAGAAGTTACGCTTTGTGGAATTCCTTGGCAGAAATAAATTCCCCTAAGAGTAGGAATGGTTTAGAAGTTCCTCAAACAGAAGATAGTGAAGAGTGAGAATTGCGAAAGCCTTCTGCATTGAGCTGAGGCAAAACACTGCATAAAACAGTACCTGCAAAAACCCAAGGGAATTCTTGTTTCACTCAACAAAGAATACCTCTCCCATTCAGAAAAATTCTTCAAGAAGTTTTATAGCCATCATATCAAATGAATTCTGTATGCCCTCTATCTTCTTCTCAACTTCAAACCATTTAGTGGTTCAAAAAAAAAAAAAAAAAAAACTTTTCCCCAGCTGTCACTATGCATGCTTCTGCAGCTTCACGTTCCCAGTGTTTCACTGACGAAGCCTTTCACAGCCCCACAACTCTGAGCCACATTCCAATTCATGAACAAAGATTAAAATCAAAAGGATTTCTTAAAAAGTAAAAGCTTAACCCCAAACTACATTACCTGCACAAAAAGGTGAAAATTCTTAACCTCAGCTGGCTGAATTTTCAACCTTTATCATGCACTTCAAGACAGAAGTACAGTTCCCACTGCTTCGAGAAGAGAGAATTTTCAGATTTCCCTCTTTGTTATACAATTGAAGTATCTTAGGTAGTATGCTAGAAATTCTGATTTAAAATAATAGTAATAATAACAATAATAAAATCCTGGGTTAAAGTTAGGTAGATAAAACAAACAAACTCTTCTCCACCAGTTAAAAAAAAAAAAAAACATCACTACATCTCTTCTGACAGACTGACATCTGTAGAAGCATGCTCCTACAACAGTATTTTCATCTGGAAAATCTCTCACTTGCCTCTAAACTTGAGAAACATTGTTCCAGATCAAGGGTGCAAAGGAACCCAATAAATTCTGCTGTTAGCTGCAACAAGGCACATAAAGGCAATTTTTTCCCCTCACGGGGAGTTGAAAAGATTTACTTTTTCTAATTAGAAAGCAATGCCTCCAGATTGAGCAACAAGTTACGAATCAAGAAACATACTTGTAGCCTAGCTGCACCTAAACTTTCAAGCAAGGATTTATTTCATCTAATGTTAGCTTCCTGCCTAGTGAAAGCACACAGCCAGACCAGTTTCCGAAGCTCCCATAATAGCCAGCAGAAGTCTAATCAATAGAGTTTACGGTGCACCTCAGCTGACTGAATGCAGAACCTACTTTGCACAAGATGGATCACAACCTGCATGCCAGTGCCCAACGCCGACCGGCTCCGCGCTGTCTGCAGAAGGACACTAAGTTAGATGCAGCACCCACCTGGAGATGGGTGAACCTGATCTGACTTGAGACAAGTTTCCCTAAGCAGAGGTACGTAAGCACTCACACAGCTGCCGTGACAGATACAAGCAAATGAGCCTCTACTAATAACATTGCATATGTCATCCTTCATTCCTGTATTTTCATTTCCTTCACTATGAAGTCATACGACCAAAATATAAGATTACATCTGGGTGACTGTGCCTCTGTGCCATAGTTACAAAAGCTAGAGGGCAGTAAGAGAAACATGGGGCTGGAAGATGCCTGTGGAACCTGCAATTCTGTTCTCTACTATCAGAGGCACGATGCCTCAAAATTTTTCAAGCCCAGACCCTCCTCTGGCCTACAAGAGGTTACAATTTCTGGCATCAACTGTTAAAGTGAAAGGGTCCTTCCCTGTCAAGGATAAAGAGACAGCAGGCAGAACCAGAGCTCTCCAAGTAGAGGTGAAAGGCCTCTTGAAATGCTAAAGTTCTGTCCTGCCAATTATTCCTTGAGACATATTTGTTTATGCATGGCATCAGTTTAATGTAACCTAGTCAACTCAGGAGATATTTTCTGTTAAGTATATTTCATTTACTAAGGCCACAAAGTTAAAAATTCTGTTCAAACTAACAGTCATTTTTAATACAACAGAGGTGCAAGAATTAGATCATGTACAGTCTTTGAAGTCTGTCCTCATTATGAAAGCTACTTGTTACAGGCGGGCACAGTAAGCTTATTTACCTGCACACATCTGATCACACTTCTAGGTTGCAGGCCTACAAAATTAGAATCTAATAAAAGGTTTTGGATTTTTTTTTTTTTTTAAAAAAGAAAGGAGCTGAGATCTTTATCAACTTTCTGACAGTTAATTTTGTTTACATAACTGTATGATCATGGCAGTTACTCTCATTTACCTTTCTTTCCTCAGTACCTCTCACTGTTCTGCTTTTGTACCTACTTGGTAGTACGTAGCTTCCATGAAAATGAAAATAGACTGCAGGGCAGAGTCTGTGTCTGCATGGTCTGATGCTGCAGGAACAGTAATTAAATGAAAGATATTCATCACTAATGCAAGCCCTTCTGAGCCCTAAGAAACAGATTCAGATACAAGTGCATTTAACAATTACACAAGAGAACAAGCTCTACAGCAGATGATGTTGAGGTGACCGTGACCTCTGTATTCCTTCATCAAATCTCTATTTTCCCCTTTCTTTCACATTCCTAGCTGTTCCCATCTCCCTGGTTATTCCCATCTCATCATCCAAGCTGGAAATCCTCTTGCTGAGAGACTAAAACAAAACACCTTTCCTGTAGAGGCTTCAGGAAGAACATCTTGGTCTAAGATACAATAATTATTCTTCCTCTTCCTCTCCTGAAAATGATTTATCAACTAATTAAGTTATAGATGTATTTCAAGAAGATAACAGTCCTTAAAATAATTAAATGCTCTGAAATATCTCTGGAGTACACGTGCCAGAGGAAAGACACGTGTCTTGTATGTGTAGACCTTGTGCATTCAAAGACTTAAATATACATAACTATCTACATACAGGCGCAACACATGGCTGAAGTGAAAATGTGGCCTTAATTTTACAAGTATAACCTGCACCACTACAGAAACCGGAAAA
>VXAV01000517.1:22463-33890 GCA_013399715.1 Alectura lathami | reverse complement strand
CAGAGCACTCAGTGTGATGAGAAGCAGCCTAAATAACAGCTAGTAAGAATTTCCTTTCAGGTAGTCACAAAACGACAGGAGTTCTAGGTTTTGGTCAACAATGCAGAAAAACTTATGACTATAAAGCAAATACAGGGAACAGTCTGATGACTGCAATTATCTTAACAGACAACTTTAAAAATCGGCTATTTCTACCTAAAGAAGAAATGATTTATCATGATGGATAATTTTGAAACGTGTCTCCAAAGTAAGAACCAATCACAAAACCCTGACTGACTGACATATCTAGGAAAATGTTTTTCTTCCTAAAGTGTAAGTAAACACTAACAGAAATAGAGATTTGACTTTCAGTCCTCTGTAAAGTATAAAATCCACAAAATTGTACTCCTCCAAGGAAGGAACAGAATTTTATTATTATTATTATTTTAATTCTGATATTTCTTTTTATCAAGAAATAAAAATACAGGACATCTGTTTTATTTAGGACTGCAGTAAGCCAGTGTAATGCACCAGGTACAGTACTGATTTCCTCCTGTATACAGTTCTGCCAGGTGGCACGCAGAGGTTTGACAGTTGCGTGGAGTTAGCCCTTTCCTCATCCATTGTTAGATGGAGAAATACTGATTTAACAAAACTTGCTTCTACCCTTTGAATACTAGGTATCCCTGTCCATGTTAACTCCATTCCTACTTTGTCAGCTAACAGTGTCCAAATCAACCAGAAGAGCACACATTTTACATTACAAGCCCTGCAGAGTCACCGTATCTGTTACCTTTCAGCTGCCCAGGTTCTCCTTCATTATGCTGTAATCGCTCCCACTGTGAGCTAAAAGAAAGTGCAAGTATTTCTTATTCCCATGGAAAATCCTCTTTCAGTGAATAAAAAACATAAACCAAGCAGTAAGTCTAATTTCATGGACTCTGGCTAGGATACATTAAAAGAAAAATATCAAGTCTTACTATACTGCATTTAAGTTTCAATAATACAAAAAACAGCTATACTAAGGTATAAAAGTAACACCAAAAAAAGGTAATTATAAAATATCTATTCCCTTCTATCCAACTACCACCAGTAAGAAACTACCACAGCATTTTAAGTTTTAAAACAAGGCAAAATTGAAGTAAAAACACTGATAGCTTTGGATTTTGTTGTTGTTGTTTACCCCCCCGTGTTTATCCTAATGAGTACAATACTACAATACTACAATTACTTCATAAGGAAATTGTGAAGTCTATGTAAAAAAGGAAGCACTATTTATTCTTCACTGAAAAGCTTTGCTATAATCAAGATGAACATTTTGGCAGTTGAAAGGAACGTTTGCACGTAGTTTGGTGTTTTGCTAAACAGCAAAACTTTCACCTTAAAACTTCCCCTAAGGAACAATGTTGTTAGACATGTCAGTTTTAAATTATCACTTAGCTTACTGCAAATGACAACATTTTGCTGAAGTACCGCTGATTTTTAAAGATCCTTACGAACAGTCCCTCAGCTGAAATCCTGTCTCTAATTTACTTATCACATATTAGGGTTTATCAACCATGAGCCATTAAAACTTACAAGAATAGCTTAGTGAAAGCTGATGTAATACTCCAATTATAATGGATGTTCAACCAAATTATCAACCCAATATGTTATCCACTGTCTATCTCACAGGCAGAATAATAAAGTTCCATTTTCATCTCATTTCAGGTAGCACTTGCATATAACAGCATATAACAAAGTTCTATTGCTGTAACTTAAAACTAGAAGAAAACACAAGAGTAATCACAGTTCTGTGGCTAGAAAAATTAAGTTATTTTAATTCCTCAAGTGCTTACAGATACACAGAATAAATCCTAGAACTATTATGCAAAAAGCTGAAATTTATAATAAAAAATGGTAAAGCTCAAATTTGTAATCAGGGAGAACTAGCTATTTAGAAACAATTCATGAGCTATTTTATATCATATTATATTACACACTAATTAGAAAAGACAATTACAGAATATAAAAAGTTAAGAAGATCGTGAGTAGACTGTAACAAAGATCATTGCTGAGTACGAGTACACATCTGAGGCACACAGAAGGATGTCTCATTGTACAGCTAAGTCTGGCTCACAGAGAGTAAAATCAATTCTCTTCTTGCAGGAATGACTCCTCCAAGTCATTTAGCAAAGACTTCTGCTGCTCAGTTACCAGAACACGGCCTCAGTGACACTCACTGAAGAAATCATTATGTTTATATCAGTATGAAGAAATCAAGCATCACTGAATTATATCTCCGCTTCCATGGTATAACATCAGAAACACAAAACTGAAGGGCAGAGAAGACGTTAAGTCTGAGCCAACAGCTATTATTAAAAAGTGAACAGTAAGATCCTTTCTCTAGCAGCTTGGCAAATTAAACAATAAATGAGGAATCAAGAACTATACCAATTTTTAATGCTGTCAAAAATAATTCCATGTAAGGAAAATTTTGCCCTTGGGCAAGAAAATAAAGGTCAGAAAGCAGAGCAACCTAATATAAACCTAATGAGTAAAGAAAGCTAAGGAACAACAATGCTCAAAATCTGTAGCATCCACCTGGTGATGGATTCCCATGCTTGGCAGTTCCACCATGACAAAACCAATCTGAATGACAATCAGTGAAAAATCACAACCCGTTTCTCTGCTGGTTTACTTAAGTACTTTATAATGTTACAAATACTGTTTTGTTTAAAAACTTCCTAAGTTATCTCATATTTAGCATTTTAATATCCATTTCTGTCTTACCATATGAAGATTCTATATGGCAAAACAAAAACAAAAACACCACTACTCATGAAACTTCATTGAGATAAACCAGGTATTTAGGGAGGAAGCTTGCTGAAAACAACAGAAGAAACCACAGAAAGTTACCTGGATATTTCCCGGAGGTAAACTGTCTGCATTGCCTTCTTCAAATGAGGTTCAATGTTTTTCCAGAGTTTGCGAGTGTCACGTTCTTTGGCTGCACCAAGACAAAATAAACTCTGTTAAATGCTTAACTCATGGAACACAAACTATTTACAGCACCTGGACAGTCACAGGCAGGACACAATCAGCCTAACACCCCAACTCTAAATGCTGTGTTACAGTTAAGCACCATTATCATGCATTTGCACGCGCACACTACCAAGCAAGACTGGTGTAAGTGATGCTGTTGTGACCAGAAAATGAACAAAATGAGGATCAAAACAGTCTTCCACAAAGCCAACAGGAAGGCATCTGCACTCCTACACACATGCTCAAATTAAGGACAGAAGCTTACCTTCTCCTCTGACCACCGGTTCACAGTACTTAGAGAAATTGAGTGCTGCCTACATAAAGTAAAAGTACAACGTATTAAGAACTACTACTACACATTTGACCTATAGAATATTGCACGCAGCATAAATAATCAGTTTTGTAGTCAAAAACAGTTATTTCAGTCAGTAATTACGCTGTTCTATTTCCAAACATTCTACTGTAAAATGTCACAACCTTTCTGTAGATTAAATGTAAACTGAAGTAATCAGCTCAGATGCTAGCAAAATCTGTTCTCTGTACTCAAGCACAGTAATCTTTTCTTTTTTAAAATAACATAATTAAACCCTATAAACACAATTTAAAAAAAAATCTTTTTTTAAATCTGAAAACGAGTAGTGGAAGAGTCCAGATGTAGCTCAGCATGATCAGAAATAAGCAACATGCTCTTAAAAGACACAAGCAGAAATGACTTGTAAAAACCCTACCAACACATTCCATATTGATACAAACTCCTTTTGCCTAAGATAAGATTGTGGGACTTTTGACAAGGATCCAATCTAGATCTTCTCTGAAATGGTTACGTAAATAACATGAAATACAGTAAAATCAAATCTTCGCAATTCACTCTCCTTTTGTCCTACTGCATCTTATTAGATCTCTGTGCTAGTATACAGAAGTCAAGGCAGTATCTTCCACACAAATTTAATATAATTCCAAAATGTATTATTAATAGTAATGCATAATAACTAAAATACACTTTCAGAGGTTATATTAGGCGCTGTAGAGTCATTTATAACAAGCTTATTTGTCCATCATTATACTCTACAGAAAACACTTGTCATACACAAAAAATAATTTAGGGTCCAATTAGGCAAATCCTTTGATAACATCAGTATTTCTCAGCTCACAAACCATGCACCTAAAGCTAAAGAAAATATTCTGATAAGCAGAACAACTCAAACACATGTCTACGCAACCACAGCCTGGCTAAGGATGTCAGGGCCCTCTGGCCCAACCCTGCTCCAGCAGGGACACCCAGAGCAGGGTGCCCAGCACCACGTCCAGGCGGCTGCTGAAGATCCCCAGGGAGGAGACCCCACAGCCTCTGGGCAGCCTGTGACGGGACTCAGCCACCCACACAGCACAGAAGTTTTTCCTCACACTGAGATGGCACCTCTGGTGTTCCAGTTTGTGTCCATGGCCTCTTGTCCTGGCACTGGGCACCACTGAAACGAGGCTGGTTCTGTCCTCTATGACCTTTGGCTGGACTCTGTCCAGTAGCAGTAGCTTCACATATGTCTTGCACTGGGGAGCCCAGACCTGGGGACGTATTCCAGGCGAGACCTCACAAACACTGAGCAGAGTGGAAACATCACCTCCTGCTGAAGGGAAAAAGCTTCCTGCGCCGCCTGGGAATCGAACCCAGGTCGCAAGAATGGGAGTCTTGCATGATACCACTACACCAGCGGCGCTGCTGCTGGCCCAGGAGCTGTCTCTCCAGTTTCCGTTTGCTCAACTCTGATGGAGAGACAATCTCAGCTAAATTTAAAGCTGTTCACATTGATAAATAGATTCAGCTGATACCTTCAACTTATGGTCCAACCTGTGGTTGGACGTGGAATGGTTACCTAAGATCATTCACTTGAAGTTACTCCTTGACATACTGAACACAATTGTCTGGGGTCTGAATAATCCAGGAAACAAATACAACAGAGTCCATTAGGGATTACAGAAGTCTAAACTGGCAGAGCGCAAAGTGCAAATCCACATAACCATGTATAAAAAGAAACTGAAGAGTAAAGAAGCACAGTGATGTCTACCATTGCTGGAAAGAGTAAAATCATAATCATTACTAGAAAACCACCCTTCTAACCAAGCTTGTCATGGAGCTGTTCTTCAAAAACTGCTGCCGCTGCAACAATTGCTTGCACTATACTTATTAGTAGCCATAAAAATTTTGTATCAGATATATCTCCTTATCCCAACGGGTGAAAATATTTGGTCTAGCCCTGTCAATAACTCTCTGATACTGTGGAATGGCTTGAGCAGAAAAAATATAAACCCACCAACAAAGCTGGGTGAATCATGCACAGACTGACATTCCTTCAGTGCAGTTTTTGTTGCCCCTGCGACTGGAGCACTGTGTAGTGCAGGAAACCATCTACTGCACCATAACAACTGCAACTTTTGTCATGGCTCTTCAAGGAAACTGCATTTTGAGCTAACACACAATCTCTTTGTCCATATCCAACAATGAACCTAGAATTTTCAGAGCTTATCTGGAAAAGAAACAAACAAACAACAAAAACAATAAAACAACCCTATAGAAGAGCTCATCTCACCAGATGCTGAAGTTCTTTCAGGTCCCTACAGACCATGTAGAAGACACCAAGCAGAATATTGATATATGCAGCATAGAAATCCGCAGAATATTCTGGTGGATGATTCTGAGACAAGATCTTCTGCAGGTGTCCTGTTTAAACATAAGGAAGCTTAGCTTATCTAAAACTAGCCTAATAAACTGAACACATTTTACATGTTACATGGAAAAATAAATCTTGTTAAAACCAACATCTACCAAAAAACCACTCTGATTGAAAGAACTAGAAAGCATAATGGAAGTAAAATGTTATTTTTCCATGTTTTGGAAAGAGAAGACAGGCAAGTATTTTAGAGGTTGAGTGCATGTTTACTTCTACTTTCCATTAGCTATCACATATTCCAGATTCAGAAAAAGTCACACTGTAAATACAGCAAAAAACATTTGCATGGTTTTATTCAAGTATTATTCAATCCCTACAAAGCAGATGAAATAATTAGATTACCTATACTGTAATCAGGAAAATACAAGGTGAATGGCTCAAAGCATCCAGTATTTGGACGGAACGTTTCCCACACTATTTCACTGAGCAAGATAACTGTCACATTTCTGTCAGTCTACAAGAAAAAAAAAAAAGATGAGCAGAAATGAACATTGCATGTTATAATACCAATGACAAAAAGGACTGTTGTGACTCTCCTATTCCAAAAAATAAATAAAAATCAAATTTATAGTTTAATACAAATGACTAGCATAAACATAAAGGTTCAGCTAGCCTACTCAAGAGAGTCATAAATCTAAAGACTTTCACTCGTATCTTTTGCGGTGAGACACTGGAACAGGTTGCTCAGGGAGGCTGTGCGTGCCCCCTCCCTGGAAACGTTCAAGGCCAGGCTGGATGGGGCTCTGAGCAACCTTCACTGGTGGGAGGTGTCCCTGCCCATGGCAGGGGGTTTGAAACTAGATGATCTTTAAGGTCCCTTCCAACCCAAGCCATTCTGTCATTCTATGATTCCATCTGTGGTTCACAGAATTAAGGCAGTAGTTTATGCTGGTCATTAAACCCAGATCTTCAGAACAGACAGGAAGAGTTAAGAAGTGGAAGAAAGCTCAGGGCTTTCTCAAACCCAGATATTTAGTGCTTTACTTTAAAGGTCAGCTGGTGAGTAGGGACAGCAGATTTTTGAAAATTGCCCATCTTTCCTTGTATCACCTCACAGTGTTCCCATACAGTTCTCAGTATGTTCTAAGAATGCCAAAGCCTACAGTTGAAATTCCTAGACAACATCTACAGAGCACTCCAGAAACAGAGCTCTTTCAAAACTATTATTGACATGACAATGTTCAGTATGAGTTGTGAATGACTTGCAAAGTTTAAAAGCTATTCCCCTTCCCTGAAATTCCTACTTCTTGCTAAAATGGCACCCACCCAAATTCTTTGTTTCTTCCTTCTCTACTTGTATTCAGCTATTTTCTTTTAATGAGATCCCTTTTCTGTAGTTTTCTTCCAGTAGTTTTCCTTTCCCAGACCTCCAAGCACTTCAGCTAAGATAAAAGCTAAAGTATTTTCACTTCAGTTCCTGACAGACCTTCCAACAGGAAAAGCTTAAGTCTTTTCCACCATCATCCCCAGAGAAATCAAACATCCTATGACCCTTTCTTCACAAACAATGCCCTGTTCCCACAAGATCTTTTACCACTAATGAAGATCGTTGTCTCCTGAGCAGGAGAGCCAGTGATGCAGCAGGTCTTCCCCTACCAGATTACTTCCTCCAACACATCAGTTGCACCACAGTTTTACAGCACCTCAGTTTAGAATCCAGAATTTAAACAACTGGAATCTCAGCATTCGGGAAAGCTGACAAACTTATTTACGGATTACTTTTGAACTTGAGGGTACTGTTTGGCACACTGAAGCCTCAGTCTATGCTTTTTTGGTCCCAGAGCAGCAGGGGCTATGATTTTCTCTCTTAAGGGCCACAAAAATGCATCAGCTGCTAGGATTAAAAACACAGCTGTGAACCAATCTTAGTTCAGTAAAAACTGAAATCAGTGTCACCAGAAAATTATTGACTACCATGCACAAGTCTTGAGGTGCAAAAAAATAAATTCCTCTGTTTAGCTGTTCAGACATTTCGAAGTACCACCATCCTCTGGTTTTGTTTTCAATTTATTTTCAGAAAACACATCATTTTCACTTCATCCAAGGCATAAGCTTAGATAATTCAGAAGTGAAAGAGGACAAGGTACAGGGTTTAACTCCAGATCAGAAACATACTGTGGTGCAATCACAGTAGAAGTGTAAAAACCCTCTGCCATCATAAAGCACATTGTCAGCTGCAGAGCTGAGCAGGTCCTGCCACAACAAACCAGTTGATGCTGACCATTCTGCAGAAGGCCATCAGGAGGTGTTCTGAAGTTTCACATGGGAGAAACTTGAGGAAAACAAATGTTTCCTGATTTGCAAACTCATGCTTCTGATACTGAATTCACTCTGTTTGGTTAAGCTCTCTGAATCAGCCCAATTCAGATGCAGACTTTGGATCCCCACACTAACATTAACAAATGCTAGAAGGGATGTTTTATTTATTGTTGGCACCAAGTCTGCAGGACCTGTGTTGAACCTTTGCCTTACAGATCATAGTCTTCCTGAGTTTTTTTTTTTTTTGAAAGTTATTACAAAAAGTTTGAATGAAACGTAGAAAAAAAAATCACATTCCTCTTAAAAACAAAAATATTCTAGAAAAGACAGCTAAGTATCTGACACCAGCCTCAAAAAAAGCTATGAAACACCAGATACTGTGAAACAAGACATTATTAAACAGAGCTTATAAACAAATTGAAGAAACACTTGCCAACATTATAAATTCTGGTTTACTTTCTGCTTTTGACCACTGTCAGTTGCTTATTTTCCAAGAAAAATTAAAATCAATCAATCAATCAATCAAACAAAACAATGAACCACCCTGCAACTTCCCTTATCTAAAGGATCACTTTGCATGGTAGACAGACACAACTCATGTCCACTTACTTTCAGTGTGTAGGAAACATGTTGTTACTTTTCCTCAGATACTTACCAATTCTTGAAGCCGAAGAAATGCTGGCAGGATGTTTGCTTCCATTTCCCTCAGCTGCTCAGCTCGGTCCAGTACCTTTTAACAAAACAATGATCTAATTGTACAGACAATATTAACCTGCATTCTCATGTTGACTTGAAGTCCATTCTTAACTGCTGGAGACACATTTCACCAATAGCTCTTATAAGAGGAAACTGCCTAGGTAGGAAGTCACCTTAAATAATGAACATCTGAAAGGTTATTGCTTCAGGTGTGCTTCCAGAAAGCCCACGCAGCTATGCGATCAAAAAAAAAAAAAAAAAGACACAATCCCCAGAAAAGCTACATGCTTATGCTTTATGGCACTAAGAGCTACAGAGCAAACACATCAGTCCAGAATCTTAACGAGACAATTGTAATATTATTTACAACCACTGAAATCTCAGCTTCATCCAAAATTCTTCTTCTATTAAAAATTGTGTATTATTGTAACTACATCAACATGCTTACTATAGGAGAGCTGCCTTCTCCCACTCTGAAATTAAGTGGTAACTAAGTACTTCTAAGACAACATCTTCAGACAATTAGCAAACACCTGAAGTTCACAAAATTTAATTTTAGAGAAATTTTTCTTGCCATAGTTTGCAGCCCAGAAGCTTATAGAATTTACTACTCCAACTTATGCAATGCAGTACTAACACATGTTGAATACATACTGCTTGAACAAGAAACACTACCAAAACAACTGAACAAGAGCATAAAAACATTAATGTCCATCCTTTTGCAAAAAACGAACAAACAAAAAAACATTCCCAGTTTGCTTACAATCTCCACAGGAACAAAAAAAGAAAACAAACATTTCTTTTGTATTCTCTTTACTACCCACAATATAAATGTAAGTTCTGAAGTTCATTACTCTTTTGAATTAATGTTGTTGAAAGAAACTACAGCTCCCTAGAAAATTGTATTAGTCTATCCTTTTACATCTATCATTTCTATTGTTCAGTGACAAAAATAATTTTATGTAGACAATCAAGGAACATTTTATGAAAAGAATTTCAGAATCATACTAAAAAGAAAAAAAAGCAAGAGCATCATTGAAATAACAGTTTGAGATTTCCGGGACTTTATTTAAAGCTACAACGCAGCTTAATTTTATGTTGACACCTGTATGTGGTTCATATAATACCCACGGATGAAGACAGCTGACTAGGTTTACTCATTGCTTGAGAATACATCTACTAACAAAACACTCATTACTAGGTCCAGTAACATGCAACTACTGAACACCAAGCTTCAAGGTCTTGACTGAAGTAGATCTGAAGTGGGAAACAAGTTTATATTTACAGAATATAAAATGTACTGTGACACTGGCTTGTAGAATATGCCACGTGGTTCATGGCAACAGCCTACACACAGGCTTGTAAATCCAGAAGTACCTAATTACTTCGTTTTGATGTAAATTTGTTCTGCTTAAGCTGTTTTCTTTTAAAAAACAAAATGCACATCTTAGAAATGACTGCTGAGTAACATTAGAAATAGCAGCTTCTTACTTCTGTGAAGTGCTAAATATTGTAGATGTACAAATGAATGCTTCAATTTTTCAGATAGAATGAATAAATTCATTTTTTGCAAGTAATCATATGCATTCAGCACCCATGCTTGGGTTAAGAGAAGCATTTAGAATCCTTTGCTTGAGAGTAAGCATTTATCGTCATTTACTCCAAACTAATTGGGCTGAAATATTAGATTATTCAGTACTGAAATGAAACATAATAAATTAGCTTTGCCAGTTTGTTACCAGAATGCTCATCTTCCACCAGTCTCAATTTAAACCACTCTACCATAAATCTAGGCGACACAGGTTAATATACGTGAATTGATTTCCCCCATTGTTGTCTGTTCCCATGCAGAACAGAACTGAAACACCAATTTAATACTTAATTCTCCTGACTCAGCACCTATTTACTTGATACGACTGAACTTTTCTAGGTGCTTAATGATATGCTTTCTATACCCATTGTTCGATGACTTTCTATCTTCCAATTAATACTAACTTTAACACAACACTGAAGCACTCCTTACTGATGTAGGACAGGGTTTAATCCAAACATACAGTTTAAAAAAAAGGTAAGATTTCACCATATATTTTGTGAAATTTCCTAACACTTATTTTAAGGCTAAATTTTGTTGAAGGATGCCAACACCATTTCAGTGTCTGTATATTAAATTGAATTATCTGTGAATAGCTTATTACATATTTTAAGTAATAGTTCATTTTTTCTTTTTTTCAGTTTTTGAAGAGTAAATTCAAGAGTTGTAGGAAACTATGAGCTACTCTTGCTTCCCCTATACATAATATGAAGCTAAATATTTGTAAATGGATATTAAAACATTTTTAACTATAAGCTGTGAAATAATGTAGATTTTTCATTGTACTTCTGAACTCCTAGTTTGACTGCAAAAAAGCAAAGCAGCATGGCCCTCAACACAAATTGATAAGCCAGGGTCATTAAAATTTCAATTTTGAGCCACTTTCACGTTTTCTCAAATAATCAGCTTGACTTCTCTTAACAAATCTTAATTCCCAGTATTGTGCTGAACATCTAGTCCCTGTGTTCTGTAGGTCCACTGTGCATACATATATATACTTATATATCACTAATACTATGTTGAGTTTGTTTGCTTTTTAAGAAAAAGAATAGATTTTATTCAACTAAGAGAACCAGAAAACGTTTTGAGGAATCTACATCCTTTCAACAGAGCTCTTGCATGCTTGAAATTTATTTCAATGTTTATCTGTTG
>VXAV01000517.1:0-22429 GCA_013399715.1 Alectura lathami | reverse complement strand
GCACAATCAATGCTGTTAATGACATCTGCAAACGTTTACTACTTGATGCAGTTAGACTATCACAGAAAAAAAAAAGTACTGGTGTTCTAGTTCTACATTGATTCACTCATTCTTGTAATGTAAGTTGTGAGATTTTTCTGCAGACTGTTTCTTCCACTTGAGTATGTCCTCAAATTTTTCACTGCAGNATAGGTATAAAGATGTAAGATCTTTATATCACATTTATAGAGGAAATTGTACATTTTAATTCCTTAATATGACCTTAAATCTATTCTAGCCTTGTCATTTGTGTCCTCCATAATTGACTTCAGCCCTGCTTCCTACCTTCGCGTTCTCAGTTATGAAACTATCTTCTTCACAAAGAAGCATGTGACTCACTAATTATAAAACAAATATAGGCTCTCTATTCATAGTATTACAAACTTAAATTAACTATACAGTATAATTTATGGTCATTACTATGTTATACAGCTTTTGTTGTGTATTAAAAAAAAATGAAACCAGGAAAAATACAGACTTATCCAAAGCCAGTAAATCAGCTGAAAAAAAAAAAAAAAACTAACTGGCATCAACAGATTCTGAATAAGGTTTACAAAGGACTTTTGTGAAAACTGATCTAATACATACATTTGTCAGAGAAATTATTGACACCAATTGTTCACATCCTCAACAGCGAAATAAAACCTAAGCAGTAAAATTTAATTACTTACAACATATAATGTCTGATCTTGAAGACCCTGACTCACAACAGCTTGTTTAAAGAGACGCACAAAGTCATTGACGGTGTCGCAAGGCACGTGCGAAGCCTGTTCTGTTTCAGGTGAACAGTTCTGCAGCTGGATGAGAATTTCTTCTAACAGGAGTCGTGAAGTGAAGTATTCCACACAGTTCACAAACACATGAGGAAGCTGAAGAGGATAAAAAAAATATATGCAGCTTTATTTCTATACTGTATCAATAGTGTTTTTTCAATATAAATACTCCAAAATCAGTTTTCCCTTCCATATGAAACACTAGAAGAAAGTACACTCTGCCAACAGAAGAGAGAGGATAAACAGAACACCTTGCCACAAATATCTAGTCAAAATATTCAATACCATGAAGCAGAGACATATGACAAATCATCATATGAAGCACACAGTGCACCTATTATTTTATAATTTCTCTTTCAAGAACACACAAAAAGAAAACCAAATAGCACTTTGATCAAAAAAAAGACAATCACAACACATTACAGTCTCATAAAATAATTTATTACAAATTACAGTGTCTGGATAGCGTGAATTTCTCAAATTTACATTACAAAGTAACCTAGGAGCACACTCTTCAAAATTACTCTGAGTGTTTTTGGCATTCACTGCACACAAATGATCCCAACATGAAGTGTAAGATTCTGTATCAGACATGTGACAAGCCTGCTTGTGCCGCATATTTTTAGAAAACCTGATCTTTTCAGAGCAAAGTGTTTGAAAATACAGGGTGTGCCATACTCAGGTATGATAAACCACAAAATGTACTTCTAAGTACCACTTCAATCATATTGAGAAGTTACATTCATTTGTCCATAAACGGAAGAGACCAAGGACTACAGAACAGTACCAGTATTCAAACCTACAAAAGGCAAAACAGGCAATGTTGTAACAACTTAATTTTTTAAGAAATAGATAATTTGCATAGCTCTGTACTCTTTGGTAAGGCATATGCCCTTTTTTTTTTTTTTTTTTATGCTGGCAAACATTAGTCTTTGGGATACATATACATTATTTGCAAAATTAAACTTTTGGTAAGGAGTGTATATGTAGTGAGAGAAACAATATACAAGTCTTCAGTATTTTATTCCAGTCTTCCTACTTAAAATGCGATTCTGGCACATGATTCAGCAGAGGTGGGCACGTATGGGTACCTGCTTGTAAACCACTCAACATATCAAAAGCATTCTTATGATGTTTGACACTATTAAAAGAAAGGGGCTATGTCTCCAAAAGCACTTATTCAAAGTGCTCCACCTCCACAGCAAAAGGAAACTTAGGTGTTTTTGGCTGTATTCGTGTTATGTAGGAGATGTCTATACTCGGCAATAGGAATTTCTGTAGAACAAGCTGCTTAAATCCTACTCCTTTCCAGCACCTGGCCGTCTCTGGTTATGTTGCAACTGGGTAGTGCAGAGTTAGAAACCACACAAAAGATGACTGTGACCATTGTTTCTCACCCTTCTCTGAAGAGAAGTTTTCTGCAGATTTTTTAATGAAAGATTAAAAAACAACAACAAAAAAACAGTTCTGCAAATCTGTTATATGTATATTCTAAACAAGCCTGAAGTATCAGGGCTATGAGAACAGACGAGAAAATTGTGAGTTCAGATATGGCTTAGGCATGAGGTAGACACCTATCATTGGATTTAAATACCTGACAAAAGCAAAGGCACTTACAGGTTTAGGAAATTTCTGTAATGACACTCTTCAACTTAGGACGACTTTAGAACTTGTTTTGGGAAAGACTAGAAGAATGAGTAAAACTATCATGCAGATGCATGTTTGCTAAAAGGAAAAGAAGGACCACAGAAGTAAGCACCAACAAAACACGGACCAAAATGGACTTAAGGCTTTTTCCTCTGCTCAAGGCCAGGCTGGATGGGTTCCTGGGCAGTTTGATCTAGTGAGCTAGTGGCTGGCAGCCCTGTCCACGGCATGGGGGTTGGAACTCGATTTCTGAGGTCCCTTCCAACCCCAAAAAAAAAAAAATTTCTTACCCACTCCTACACTCTTTTCAAAGGGCAGGAATCCCAATGAAGTTTATTTTGGATGGTGAAGTTGAAGAAGAACATACAGCACCAACATTTCCGAAAGCGATGCTCATTCAGGAGGGAAAAACAACAACACTGTCCTTGAGACTAAGACCCATCCAACCAGCAAAAGGTCTGGCAATGTCAACCTTAGTGCAGAAGCACGTCTCAAGAATGCATGCATCTTTCTTGACATATCAGGAATTTATGAGCTATTTGATAGCTCAACATTAAAAAAAATCTAAATAATGTATTTTCTTACATTGAAAGCAGCAAATGGCATACTGTGACTGTTAATGTATGGTGCACATCAGGCTGAGTTTGGAGGATCTAGAAAAAACTGAAGTGCAAAAAATTCATATTTTCAAAAGGGTTCTAAAAATGGTGTTTCAGTACATTTTTTCCATTTAGAATTGATTCATTAAGCAAAAGAATCACCATTTATTGTTTGAGAACTAAACCAATTAGTCCTGTGCAACACTGCTTTAAGGTTCTAGATCTCTGGGGCTGCACCTTTTTCCAAATGAGGATTTTCCTGCATCTACAAGACTGACTGAAACTAGCCAAATATGCTACCATGAATACAATGTTCTCCTTGAATTTGCAGAAGAATTACAACAAGTGGCAGTAGCCTTGCATTCAATCAGTAACTTTCATTATTTCATTGATTTTTTTTCCCTTTTTAAATTTTCAGCAACCATATGGCTTGCATCTTTGCTTTAATGACTGCATGAAGTTCAAGCTTTTAGGATTACATTTAAAGAGGTTATGCACATTCAACTGAACTGAAATTTGCTTGTTAACACAAAACAAATAAAATCTGACTTTAGCAAACTCTTCTCGTTGTTACTCATCTCCTCTCACAGCTGCTCCAGCACTTGGCCCCTATCGTTTTAGGCTAGGAACCAACTGTATTAAGATTTTCTCTTAATCTGTACAGGTCTTCGCATGTCCTTAAACATTCCTGGGATCTTTGGGTATCACCAAAATTACATTTGTAAAGCTTTTCTATTTTTTTCATATACAAATAAAATTAAAGGAAAATTATGAGATAGAAAAAAAGCACACTGTACTACAGAAGTAATCACTTGTCACTAGAGGTTATTTCAGGTTATGTCACTTTCAGAGAGCTGAACAAAATTTGGCTGGTTTTTTTTTTTCCCCCCTTTTTAAACTTTTCCTAGAAAAGCTATGATGATATTATACATACCTTAATATGTACTATTCCATAGTAATTAGAGGTGGGAAGAAAAAAAAATCAAGGCAAAAATGGCTGAGGAAACAAACCAGTCTGGGAAAGTAGAAGCTCACCTGAGGGATTATGTTTTTATCACCCCTCCATTACAGAGATCTAAATTCAATACCAACTGTAAGCAAACTTACCTGTAATGTGTTTAGAAGAGTTTGCATCACATATGTCTTTCCACTAGATGTATGTCCATAGATAAAGATGGATGGAAAACTGAAATGCTGACGCTAGAGGAAAAATAAAAACAAAAAAGTTGCTATTTTGATACCTGTTCTGGCTGGTCAACAGATAGAGGATTTATCCATGAAGCTTTCCTCCAAAAGGAAAGCTGTCTTCAGAACTGAGGCATTAAATATAACATATGCCAATTAACATGAAACAAAACTTAATCGCATTGATACCACGATCACTGAAATGCTGGGAGTGTAAGTCCCAAGAATCAAGTGTCACATAAAACTACCAGACAAACTTATTACATGAGGATTCACAGAAAAATAAAAAATAAAAAATAAAAAATAAAAAGCAAGAGAAAAGAAAAACAGCAGGCTCTTAATTCAAATTAGTGAACTAACAAACAAAATTCTGGCAGGAGCAAATTGGCAAGCTTTAAATTGTCCTAACTTCTACAAGTAGAAGCTGCTTTTCATCTGCACTATGTAGAAAAGAACTAAAGTGATTTAAAAACTGAATACAAAAATAAATTTGACAAACATTATTTATGAGTAACAATGATATTCAATTAACCCAAGATGAATGCACTCTTGTAAAAGATATGAGGATACTCTAACATGCATATTTAACAATAACTTGAATATTCATCTTTTTTAAAGGCTTGCTGCCACTATGCTTATAAATACATTAAGTTACAGCTATTATTAAGTTATACATAATTATTATCTATAATTAAAGGTAGAGCTAGAAACAAACACTAATTTCCATTTTGTTAATTAGAATCATAGAATCATTTGAGTTGGAAGGAACCTTTAAAGGCCATCTAGTCCAACTCCCCTGCAGGGAACAGGGACACCTACAGCTAGATCAGGTTGCTCAGAGCCCTGTCCAGCCTCACCTTGAAGGTCTCCAGGGATGGGGCATCCACCACCTCTCTCGGCAACCTGCTCCAGTGCTTCACCGCCCTTATCATAAAAAACGTTTTCCTTATATCCAGCCTAAATCTCCCCTCTCTCAGTCTGAAACCATTTCCCCTTGTCCTATCACAACAGACCCTGCTAAAGAGTCTGTCCCCTTCTTTCTTGTAGCCCCCCTCTAGACACTGAAAGGCTGCTATCAGCTCTCCCCGGAGCCTTCTCCTCTCCAGACCGAACAGCCCCAGCTCTCTCAGTCTGTCCTTACAGGGGAGGTGAAAATTCAATGTGAATCCAATGTGAATGGATAGATAACTGCTTTTACGTTTGCATACAGAAATCTCCACTGCTTTTTATTACAGCTTTGCTAAACAGTAACAGAATTAGTGATTTCAAAATCTTACTGCAGCAACATGTATCAAGAACTGAGACATGCAGATAACAGTCTAACAGGTTAAGAAAAAAAAAAAAAACAGCAAACAATTTCTATACTTCCACAAAAAAAAAAAAAAAAAGTACCCCAGAACTTCAGACCAAGGAAAAAGACCGACTTAGTTCCTGGAATTAACTGGTAAAAATGGAACAGTCATGGATAAACAAGGCTTCAGAGACAGCCAGGCACAAACAGCTGTAAGTTTCTGTGGTTCCTTACAGCTGCAAACAATGCTTTCAATTTTCAAACATATTAGGACCAATTGGACAAACAGCACTGTTAAAGGCACGTAACTAAAAAAGAAGACACAGCCAAAATATGTTCATAATGACATCACAAAAACTCCCTCAATCTCTGCTCTCCGAGATAACAGAACACCTTTGTTCTACCGAAATACACAAAATAGCAAGCAGTACCTCTCCAAATAGCGACAGCAGCATGGACACCTGGGATTCCCGACAAGGCACCAAACTTTCCAAGCGAAGCAGTGCAGCTGCTGGATACGCTGGATGTTCAAGATTGGGCATTTTGATGGTCCTGGAGTTAGGATCCTAGATATGCATGTCCCTCCTGAGTGGTGGAGACAACAGAAAAAGTGATTTGGAAAATAATTTTTACTTACAATTTGCAGTCATATACAAAAAGGAGAAGAATAAGCAGGAATTAGTATAACATCTAAACAGACACTCCAGCTCAGGGTAACAACATTACTACACAAAACTAAAAAACCTCATCAAAACCAGGCTTTACCACGTAAGGCATTACAGGGACATTTTCACAGGAGGCAGCATCCGAAAACTCAAACAAAAATGTAAAGGTATACAGTGCATCAGCAAACAAATATAACAAAGAAGTGTCATGTTCAGCTAACTGGAGAAACACATTTTTTCAGCCTGTTTTGTTTTTTTACACACTTAAAAGTAGCGATGGAATAACATGAGGAAAGCAGATTAGTCACAGATCACCACCTCCCTGGACAGCCAGTAAGTTAGAATTTACAAGTAACAGAGAGCAGGTAGAGCATAAGGAAGGATAAGGATGACAAAATAATAGCTCTTCAGAGGTTAAAAGGAAAGCATAATAACCCCAGCTTAAAGCAGCAGTAACATATGAAGAAAATCCAACCGATTATAAAGTGCCAGAAATACTGATAAAAACAGTAGAAGCTCAATTATCAGACCAGTTAGGCAAAGCTGTAACATTAATTGCAGTCTTTTAGACAAGGACTAGTCATGAATGCTGAAGGTCTGACTGTCCATTCACTGGAAAGTCTGAATTTTAGCTACAAAACACAGAGAAACATCTCAGTTACAGATAATACTATGCCTGCACCTCCTAAAACTGCTGTAAAGATGGTACGTTAGCTTGTGGTGTAAAGAACACAGAGAGAGAACTGAAGTAGCCTAAAGAGTTGGATTCCAACTTTGTCACATATATCACAACTTGACATCTAAAAAGAAAGCCTGGAAATCTCAGTAGTGCAAAGATATCTCATCAGCAGACAAGTAGCTCTGTAAAATATACTCCACATTCCATTATATTTACTGCCAAATACGTTACGCTGGGCATAAATGCAATGCCACATGAGAAACGATTAGGTTAGCAGGAGATAAGAAATACTAAGGGAAACAGCAAACAAACTGTTCTGCAGGAAAGAGCAGTAATGAGCTGCACTGTTAGGGTAGCTGCTGTCCGACAAGGAGATTCATAAATTAATTCTGAAAGATTTCTTTTGGGACCAATCGCTATCAAGTATTTCCATAAAAGCATTTGAGGGAAGGTTTTTCTCTTCTGCTTTTACACTCTGCCTTCAGTATTTCCCGAAGTAAATACTGGGATTCTATAATCATCAATAGAAAAACAAGCGGGATTCATAAAGAAACAAAGATAACCCCAGCAGCAGAAGTAATGCCACCACAATGAACTCAGCACATCAAATTACACACATTTGTAAGCAGGCATGTCACACCTAACAAGGACTACTCAGAAAACTGTAAGTCTGAAGCAACCTGAAAAGCAGACGAGACGATCACCATAAGTATGAGAAATTAAGGTAATGCAGCTATCAAAAAAAAAAAAAAAAGCACGTTGGTTTGAATTGGGCAAATTTCTTGCATATCAACAGTCAAACAACTAGACCTGGCCCAGTTTAACTGATCAGCTTTCAACAAGTTTGCCCACTTGTCCCCTGGATCTTCAAGTATCTTCAAACACAGAATGAAGATTTTTAAAAAATGAATAGCTTGAAGTTTTTCTCTGTAAATGAACTACAAATAATTAGCAAAAATGGAAGGAAAATATTTGGACAGCCTCCAAAACAGGGGACAAGCAAAGACAAAGTGTGAGAAACAGCTGAAAGGCTTATGCGGATTTAAAGACAACTCTGCACGGCTTGGCACAGTGCCCTAAGCACATCCAAAGCCATCTGAGGAGCACTCCAGAGAAGCACCCATCTACCACTGATCCCATTGTATCTGCCAGCCCCATGAGGATGCTTCTCAACCTGTCAACTTACGCAAAACACGTTAAAACCACTGAATAAAAAACCTGCATCTCTACTGACTATACAGAGGTGTCATGCTCTTCAAGAGGACCTCTTCCCAGAGTTCACATAAAAAAGCATACAAGTGATTAGTACAAAGTTTTCAGAGATAATTATTGTGCTAAATGGCACAAGGACAAACTGCCTAGCATCACCCCAAGCTGGAACTCGGGATGTTTCTGAACAGTGCTGGAAGGTTGTGCGTGTGACTCCAACCAGACAAGGACAGGCAACAGCACTCATTCTGCAGGTGAGCCTGGTTACGAAAAGCACAACTCAGACACAAGACAGATGTCAGAATCTCGGATGTAGGAGAACGTCTCTCAGCACGCTGCTCCTAGAACTCCTACATTTGGCACGCCCTTCTACACTTCACCGTGGAAACGGAGAGAACCGAGGCGAGGCTCGGAGCACTCCGCTCCCCCTCCGCCCCAGGGTCACCACCCAGGGACCCCGGCTCACAGCGGTGTCCCCGCCCACCCCCACCCCCTCGGCCTCCCCAGCCGGGCCCCTCCGCCGAGCCAGCGTTAGGGTCTCCTCCCCACAGACCTAGAAGGCTGAAGGCGAGCTCGGGCCCAGAGAGCTGTTCGGGGCCGGGACCCCGCGCCCCTCAGCGGCATGCCCCCGCCTCACCGCCCCGCGGCGGGCGTTCACCCCCGCCCTCGCCCGGCCGCAGGAGCAGGCTGCCCCTCACCTCGCTCCGCTCCTTACCCGGTCACCAGAGCCCTGCCGCCCCCTCCCGCAGCGGCCCCGCCACCACCTCACCCGACACCGACACAGCCCTCCGCCGACCTGCCGCCTCCCGCGGCCGCCTTCTGCACATGCGCAGCGCACAGCCACCGCCCACTTTGCCTGGGCAGTGCGCAGGCGCAGAGCTCGCACGCATGCGCCGCAGCGAGGTGAAGCTGGCTGCCCTCAGTGTGCGTCTGGCAGCGCGGGAAAAGGCGGGAAGGGGAGGCGGAGGTTGCGGTTGGTTTATGTGAGTAGCCTTCTGTCGCGGATGGGAGTGGAGTAGTTCAGTTGGAAGGGGCCTTTAAAGGTCATCAAGTACAACTGCCTTACCTCTTCAGGGCTAACCAGAAGTTAAGGTATATTATTGAGAGCATTCAAATGCCTCCTGAACACTGACAGACATGGGGCATCTGCCACCGCTCTAGGAAGCCTGTTCCTGTGTTCAGCTACTCTCACAGTGCAGAAGTTTTTCCTGTTGTCCACTCTGAGCTTCCCCAACACAGCTTTGTGCTATTCCCCTGTGTCCTTTAATTGGTGAACAGGGGCTAGAGCCCTGCACCTCCCTCTGCTTCCCCACTTCAGGGAGCTGCAGAGAGCAGTGAGGGTCACCTCAGCCTCCTCTTCTCCACACTGGCCTACTCGAGTGTCCTCAGCCCCTCCTCACAGCACATGCCTAGAATTGCACACAGTATTCAAGATGAATACCCAACATTCAGTTTAGTGGGAGAATCGCCTCTTTTCACTGGCTGGCTATGCTGTGTTTTAACACACCCCAAAATGTAGGTTGCCCTCTTGGCTATAAGGGCACGCTACTCGCTCATGCTGAGCTGCTGTCACCAGCACCCCCAGGTCCCTTCCTACTGAGCTGCTGTCAGCCACTTGTCTCCCGGTCTGTGCCTGTGTCCAGCATTGCTTTGTGCCAGATGCAGCACTCAGCATTTTCCTCTGCTGGACTTCATGCCACTACTGATCACCCATTGCTCCAGTCTATCTAAATCTATCTGCAAGAACTCTCATCCCTCCAGAGAGTCAACAGCACCTCCCAGCTTAGTGTCACTGGCAAACTTGTGGAGGATGCATTCCATTCCTGCATCCAGATCACTGCTAAAAGTACTGTGTCCAGGCCTGGGGCCCCCAGTACAGAGGGGATGTGGAGCTGTTGGAGCGGGTCCAGAGGAGGGCCACCAAAATGATCAGAGGGCTGGAGCACCTCTCCTGTGAGGAAAGGTTGAGGGAGTTGGGACTGTTCAGCTTGGAGAAGAGAAGGCTCCGGGGAGACCTCATTGCGGCCTTCCAATACTTGAAAGAAGCTTACAGGCAGGAGGGGGACCGACTTTTTACATGGGTGGATAATGATAAGACAAGGGGGAATGGGCTAAAAGTGAAAGAGGGGAGGTTGAGGTTGGACATCAGGAAGAAATTCTTCCCTGAGAGAGTGGTGAGGCGCTGGAACAGGCTGCCCAGAGAAGTTGTGGCTGCCCCATCCCTGGCTGTGTTCAAGGCCAGGCTGGATGGGTTCCTGGGCAGTTTGATCTAGTGAGCTAGTGGTTGGCAGCCCTGTCCATGGCAGGGGGTTGGAACTAGATGATCTCTGAGGTCCCTTCCAACCCAAGCCATTCTATGATTCTATGATTCTATGATTCTATGATTCTATGATTAACATTGGGCCCTAGAGAAAACCACTGGTTACCATCTGCCAGCCAGATGTAGCCCCATTCACTACAGCCATCTGAGCTCTACTGTGGAGCCAGTTCATCATCCAGCATAGTGTGTACCTGTTTATCTCACAGTTGGATGATTTGTGCAGAAGGGTGCCGTGAGGGACGATATCAAAGGCCTTAATGATATCCAGAAATTTATGTCCACTGCCTTCCCTTCATCCACCAAGCAGGTCATCTCTTCATAGAAGGACATCAAATTACTAAGGCAGGACTTTTCCCTTGACGAACCCATGGTGACTATGTCTGATAATAGCTTTGTTCTTAAAATGCCTTTCAAAATCCCCAGGACAATCTTTTCCATAACTTTTCCAGGGACTGAAGTTAGACTATCAGGTCAGCAGTTTTCTGGGTCTCCTGTCACACCCTTCTTGTAGATCGCTATAAAACTGCCTAGCTTCCAGTCAGCAGGGACCTCCCCAAACTACCATGACCTTCCGTAAATTGTTGAGAAGTGTCCAGCTATAATGTTCACTAATTCCTTCAGCAGTCTAGGGTGAGCCTCATCAGGCCCAATGGGTTTCTGAACGTTCAGCTGATGCAACTGTTCCCTCACAATTTCGGTGACCACAGATGGAAAGTCGCTACTCCTGCAGACATGGTCCTCTAACCTGGAGGTCTGGGCAGCCCAAGATCTGTCATTACAGTTAAATACTGAGGAAAAAAAGGCATTAAATGTCTCTGCCTTTTCCTCTTCCTTACTTGTTTGGTGAGCATCCACTCCAAGTATCAGTTCAATGTTTTCCTTTGACATCCTCTTGCTGTTGACATACAGAACATAGCTTAAAGGAGTGGGTTTGGAGTCCACTCTGAACTCTTTATAGACTCACTAAAAATACACATAAAAAATCCATTTCAATAACAGTTAGATTATTGCATAAACATTGTATATTGCATTAGAAGGATAAATATAACTATGCACTGGGTTATGAAAGCTGAAGTGATACTCTGTCATCATAGTCTGAGCTGGGTGAAATGTTAGAATAGGTTAAGCAAAGCTGATGCGAATCAAGTATGGTTTCTTTTTAACATATGCATGCACAATCATAATAGCTTAACATGCACAGATTTCAGATTTATAGATACATATTGTGAATTAATTGACCAAAACCATCCTGAACGGAATTAGAAAAAGAGAAGCAAAAAAAGATAAAACTGATTCTGATTTTTGGATATATATACACCAATTTTCTGTGCAGCCTTGTTTTTAAAATGGCCTGTTATTTATCACAGTTTTTCCAAAGCATTGTAAAAATGTGAAATTCTTTTTGATGTTACTGTAGCATTACTAATTCAGTCTACTTCTTTGCTTTCTAAAAAAAAAAAAAAAACAGAACATAATTTGGAATTATGGGTACGTTTTAAGGTATAGTATCAAAGTATATGTTTCAAAACAGAGTAAAATAATTTTCTGTAGCTCTTGAAGCCATGGAGTCGATTTGGACAGATTAATCTGTGTGCAAATACACCATATTTGAGAAATAAAAAAGAAAAAACAAATGTAATACCTTCAAAGTGTCCCAGAAAGTCTACATTTGTATAGCCTATGAGAGCTGAAATGAAATACTTTGGAAGCAGTTCTTACTGATGTTCAAAGTCTGCATGGATTACTGCTGAGCAAATCTGAAATTTGGCTTTGAGTAAGAATCCCAAAATGTGGAATGAGTATTTCAACAAGTAATTTTCTCTTCTGTCGCTGCTGACTATGTGGCTATTCTCTGGAGGCATTGATGGTTGAGGATGCAGTCCCTCCCAGGTTCCCTTCAGCACAATGTAAATCAATTTTGCTTCAAAGAGGAGTCTCATTCTCCCTGTTACACTCGTTTTCTTGTCCTTGGGTTTGCGTGGCTATGCAGTGAGCTAGAATCATAGAATCATAGAATCATAGAATCATAGAATGGCTTGGGTTGGAAGGGACCTCAGAGATCATCTAGTTCCACCCCCCTGCCATGGACAGGGCTGCCAACCACTAGCTCACTAGATCAAACTGCCCAGGAACCCATCCAGCCTGGCCTTGAACACAGCCAGGGATGGGGCAGCCACAACTTCTCTGGGCAGCCTGTTCCAGCGCCTCACCACTCTCTCAGGGAAGAATTTCTTCCTGATGTCCAACCTCAACCTCCCCTCTTTCACTTTTAGCCCATTCCCCCTTGTCTTATCATTATCCACCCATGTAAAAAGTCGGTCCCCCTCCTGCCTGTAAGCTTCTTTCAAGTATTGGAAGGCCGCAATGAGGTCTCCCCGGAGCCTTCTCTTCTCCAAGCTGAACAGTCCCAACTCCCTCAACCTTTCCTCACAGGAGAGGTGCTCCAGCCCTCTGATCATTTTGGTGGCCCTCCTCTGGACCCGCTCCAACAGCTCCACATCCCCTCTGTACTGGGGGCCCCAGGCCTGGACACAGTACTCCAGGTGAGGCCTTCCAAGGGCAGAGTAGAGGGGGACGATCACCTCCCTCTCCCTGCTGGCCACCCCTCTCTTGATGCAGCCCAGGATGCCATTGGCCTTCCTGGCTGCAAGAGCGCACTGCCGGCTCATGGCCAGCTTTTCGTCCATCACAACGCCCAAGTCCTTCTCCGCAGGGCTGCTCTCAAGGAGTTCTTCTCCCAGTCTGTACACACACCTGGGATTGCCCCAACCCAAGTGCAACACCTTGCCCTTGGCCTTGTTGAACCTCATCAGGTTCTCGTGGGCCCACTTTTCCAGCCTGTCCAGGTCCCTCTGGATGGCATCCCTTCCTTCAGGGGTATCAACTGCTCCACTCAGCTTGGTGTCATCAGCAAACTTGCCGAGGGTGCACTCGATCCCACAGTCTAAGTTGTTGATAAAGATGTTGAAGACCACCGGTCCCAAGACGGACCCCTGGGGGTCACGGCTCATGACCGGCCTTCACCTGGACGTAGAGCCACTGACTACAACCCTTTGGTTGTGACCATCCAGCCAGTTCTTTATCCAGCGAACAGTCCACCCATCAAATCCATATCTCTCCAGTTCAGAGATAAGGATATGGTGCGGGACCATGTCAAAGGCCCAGGGAACAAATCTAGCTGAAATTAAACCAAAGCAAAAAACATTTAGAGCCTTACCACCAAAACCCTGTTTCCTAATTGAGTGGGCCACCACTACTATCTCATTTAGCTTCTAATCTAGAATTCAAACAAAATACCCAGTAATAATGTTGTTTATTGATGCAAAGTGGCACTATTAAAATCACAAGGTGATAAATAAAAATATATCTATATTGCTTTAATGATTTAAAATCCTGGAGCAGTATATATGCAGATGAAAAAGCTGTTACAGAAGATGTTTGAACAGTTCTGCCCTGTTTCTCAGGCCTATCAGGACCCGTATATTTCTGCTTAAATTTAGTAAGGATGATATTTTCTTTTTATGTAGACGATCAAACTTTGTAAGTAGCAGTTGCTAGAAATAGGATTCATGCATTAGTATCTGACTGGTTGTGTGTAGCATAATAATTTTATTTCAGTCTGCATCTTTGATCAACGACATTTTTGATTGGTGTTGCCACTGAATCTGAATATGCATTTCTGCACAACTTTAAATGTTTTCTTAACTTATGCTGTCTCATGTCGTTTTATCTTATTCTGACAATTAGTTGCTTTCATGTAAAATGTGTTCAAAAAGAGAAAGCAGACTGTAAGCTGAGATTTGAAGCCTATGTCTAACAGCAGGAGACCTATTCTCATTGTGTTCGTGGTAATGTAGTTTACATTAACACTTTTTTGTTTGTCAAACTGATTTTCAGTACAAGTAGTAATTAATTTTCATTTAAGTTTTCTTATCTATAGTTCAAGTTCAACAAAAAAAAAATTTTTAAAAACAGCATATTTGATTATTTCATTTAAATCACTAGGATTCCTTGTTCCTTAAACTTATAAACATATGCTTAAGTGAATTACAGGATTAGGTTCTTTAACCTGTGTAGACATAGAACTGTGAATACAACACATACGTATTCTGTGTAGGCTCTGTACCTATGTGGAACAATTATGCATATAGAGTATGTGCAGAGTTTCCTTCTTTATTTCTCTGTCTTTCCAGGATATGTTTTTACCAAGATGCTGTTGTGCATTATGCTATTGAGACTGTATCTGGGTTATTACTTGGCAATCTCTTCGTATTCAGAAAAGTCAATTCAAGCTGATAGAGGTGCAGAAAAGGGCTCCAAAGAAGAGCAGGAAGAAAAGAAATTATTGCCCTGGAAAGATCTTCTCTTGAAAGGATATTTAAGGTGATGTAAGGATTTACTGTACCTGCTTTGCTAGGTGTTGCAGCTCTCTCAACCTAGCCAGTGTAAAGAACAGTGTCATCATCCACCTCTACGCAAGTCATCCATTTGACTTGAATTCCCAGACAAAGATTATTTAAAATATAAACTGGGTGATTTTTCTTTGAGGTGGATGAAGGGATCTCAAGTGGTTCATTGTGCACACTGTGACAGGGGAACTAAGCTTAAGTAACGAAAGAGGAAAGGTATCTGCAATAGCTTCTGAAATGATTTCAGCTTAATCTGCTAAAGGATATCTGACACATTCTAAAGAAGGACGGGGTTTGAACTTTGATGAAAAGTAGATGCCAAAGAGGGGAGAAGGGCTGCTTAAATTAAAGGAAAATGTTATAACAGAGCAAATATATATAAAGGATCTGTATGGAAATTGAGAAGTTTATAACTGCTACAAGTAAGAAATTCTCAAACCTCTTTCCCAATATCATGAGCAAGAAAAGAATCTAATTCTGAGTTGCATTCTCAGTTATTTAAAAATGGGGTTATGGACTGTTGTGGTTTAACCCACAATAGCTCACAACAGTAGCTCGTTTTCCCCTCCCCTTCCGGAGAAAGCCTGGGGCTGCCAGTGTACTGCCAGTGGCCAGTATCAGCAGGGTGGAGGAGGGAAGTGAGAGGAAAATGAAAGGTAGAACTCGAGAGTTAAGATAACAACTAGTTTACTAATGTAGCTAAGGAACAAGAGGTAACAGATACGCGAAAGGGATGTAAAGGTACTGGGGCAAAGACTTACAAGAGCAGTTCTCACCCACACGCCAGCCCAACCCCTGATGTGATGTATATGGTATGGAATACCTCATAGGTCAATTGAAGTTAGATGCCCTACTTCAATTTTTCATTCAGCATTCACAGATTCAGCTATGCTAAAAACCACGACATGGACTTTGTTTGTTGGAGCAGAAAGAAGAGTTCTGTGACTGAATTTTCCTTCATTCATATGAACAAGCTGCCACAAAAATGGAAGAGATGTTGGTTCGTTGTCGTCAGAATTTGTAGAAGTCTTCCCAAATACAGAATTACCCCTGAATTGATACTCTTCCCCTGTTTTAAACAGCATCAGAGCAATCTTGTAAGTACAATGCTGCAATAGGAAGGATCATTATCTTTAGTATAATACACTAGTGAAAGGAAACTCCTTAATTTTCAGCCAGAAAGAAAAGAAAAGAAAAGAAAAGAAAAGAAAAGAAAAGAAAAGAAAAGAAAAGAAAAGAAGAGAAAAGAAGAGAAAAGAAGAGAAAAGAATGCTTAAATACATCTCATCTTTAAAGAATGTATAAAAAGTGGAAGTATGTTGGGCCAGATAACTTTGATTTGACTGAAGCACACCTACTCTGCTGCAGGCCACTCTAGGGAAAGTTGCTGTGTGCACCAGCTGTACAAGCATGGTCTAGAACCTAATGAAGCAGTCTGAGCACATTTTAAATGCCCACTAGAAGCCTAATAATTTTTATTTCATGTCAGATGAAATTATACAGAGGTAGATAAATATATGGACAAGCCCACATCCCGCTTACGACCACAAGAAGTTATTAAATCCTTCCCAGTGTAAGTGCGGAGCAAGTTCGAGACCACCTTATGAGATTGAATGTTTACAAGTCTATGGGGCCAGACGGGAGGCATCCCATGGTCTTGAAGGAGTTGGCTGATGTGGTTGCCGAGCCGCTCTCCAGCATATTTGAAAAGTCGTGGCCGTCAGGCAAGGTCCCCAGTGACTGGAAAAAGGGAAACATCACACCCATTTTTAAGAAAGGGAGAAAGGAAGACCCAGGGAACTGCAGGCCAGTGAGCCTCACGTCTGTGCCTGGGAAAATCATGGAGCGGATCCTCCTGGAGGAGATGCTAAGGCACATGCGAGATGAGGAGGTGATCCGAGACAGCCAGCATGGCTTCACCAAGGGCAGGTCATGCCTGACCAATCTGGTGGCCTTCTATGATGGAGTGACGGAATCGGTGGACCAAGGAAGGGCAATGGACATGAAATATTCTGAAGTGTCAATCTGAGAGCTGAGTAAATCAGCTTTTCAAAGTCAATGGAAAATGTAAGTAAAAACAGGTTAAGAAATCACGAGTACTAGAGTAGCAAGTAGGTATAACCTCCTATAGAACAAACTGCTGCCTGTAAATCCGATTTAAATTGTAAACATGGAGATTCCAGAATGGCAAATACTGACTTGGGACTGTAACAACAATTACTATGCTCAAATCTATAGATACATGTAGCTGTGCTGGGGCTAGGTGAGTGCTGCACAGATACCTGGGCTACATCGTGTTTTTAACCAGTGTACCACCATGGGCGGCTTACACTGGTGCTTTGTTAGAGACCCCCTAATTATTTGATTAATGCCATAATTAATTCCACTTTAAATACATTCCTTCAATTTTAGAGTTGTACAGGAGCTTTCTAGGTACCAGTGTAAGTTACAGTAGGCTTTATCTTGTTTTCTCTTATATTAAGCTTCCCATCGTGCCAAGAATTACTCGCACCGCATTTATCTTCACCCATACTCCAAGGTACCCTAGAGAAGAGACTGGTGACAGCGCTGGCTTGCAGCAGTTATGGAGCACTCTGCATGAGGACATGATGCCAGGAGGCCATTTCTGCAGCCTTGGAAGACCTCCAGAAATTGTAAAGTGTTTTCTTCTACCCTTACATAGTCTGTGATGCAGGATTAACATTCCCAAGGAGTATAATCTGTTGGGAGAGCTTTTGGTTCCTTAAGTGGGGCATGTAACTGCTGTATTCTTTCATCTGGGCCTGGTATTTTTCTACAAAGCAGTTGAGTCTGTTGCTGTTTTGTAGTTACAGTAGTATCATGCTCTACTTTGTTCCTGTTTTTTTGTTGTTGTCTTTTTCTTGCTAGTTTTCAGTAAATTATGAGACAGATCTCAACACATTTTTGTTGATGTAGAACTGAAAATTATTTTAATCTTTAAATAGAAAAACAAAGAGCTACACTGCAGGAGGAAGCAGCAAATGAGTCATGACATTTATACAGTAAACCTAAATATCACAATTTTAATCTATAAAAGGGAAAAAAACAGCTAAATTTTACCCTGATAGATAGACTGCTTACTGAGACTAGTAAGAAATCCTGTCTACCTCTCAGCTTGAACTTTTTCTTCAGCTTATTTTCCATGGACATACAGCTGTCTCAGTATTATGTCAGCCTCTTAATAAAATAAATGGAGAGAAACTCTGTGCTAACAATTTTTAATAATCCTAATTAATTATTGATTAGTGTTAATGCAGTAAGCAAAAAATTGATTTGCTGTTTGTACAGAGCTGAAATAATTTACTTGTAGAATGAAAGTTATTAAGCAGTAAGACTAACAACAGTAATGTAATAATCTCTGATTTCAAATTTACTATAGTAATAAAAAGGTCTGTCTTTGGTAAGTGGCAAATCAAAGAAAGGAATGCAAGAGTTTAGTAGTAGATCTTTCATCACATTTATCAGTAGTACGTTGTGGTTTTTTTCAACTATGAACAATGAATAATATATGAATTGCGGATAATGCTGTGTGAACCTTGGTAGATAAGGTTTTTTCTTCCTTACAGTTCCTTTTGGGTAGCAGTAAATGACCATTTAGAATGGACCTCTTACTTCTTCACGCCTTTCAGCTGCTTTGTTAATATTCACAACAATTGTAGTTTTTCTCAAAGCATTCTAGCACTTCACATATACAACCTATATTCATCTTTTATTTAAAAAGTCTGTGCTGCCTTTAAGAATTTCTGCACTTACTTAAAAATGCTTTTTTTTCTCTTTACTCACTAGTCTTCATGCGAGAAGATCGCAATCAATGGGCTAGCTTTGGTGGCTCTCTGTAATCATAGCACAGCAGAAGCCTAATGATTGCCATTATTTTCTCTTCTTTGATGCACAGCAAAAGGTGTTAAGGAGAGACTGGAAAGAGATACCTCTGCCAATATTTACAGAGATATGCTCCCAAGTACAAAAGCCTGTTTGAGCATGGGGGGTGTTGATTGGAAGGACAATGTTGGTTGTCACCATGAGTTGATCAGAGATGCAGGCAATATTTCTTATTGAAGAGTGAGGAAATGTGTGTGGTGATGGGCTATGCATGCAAAAATCACTTGCTGAATGCAGATATGATGTCAGAGTAAGGAGATCCAAGATGGAGCTTTGGTTACTAGTGAACAGCAGGAAGGAGATGTTGCCCACAGGAGCTCAAGAGAGAGAGTTCATGAAATTTAAGGGCTCTGGTTTAGACCCTTTTAGCTCAACATGACAGTCTCTACGGACTGATGTGAGAGAGAGGCTGTGAATATTAGTTTCGTACAAAATGGGCTGAGTGGAAGAGAGAGAGTTAGCATTACTAAGCTAGAGCAGAGATAGGAGCTGTATTTGTATTCACTAGAGAAGATGAGAATTGAAAGATGTCCGTTGATACTTTATCAAGAAGGATGTTCTCAGCTATGAGTAAAAACAGTTTTCATCTGAGGACATTTCAACTGATGGTTTCAAACTTGAAGACTACAGTAATTGTTTTCTCTACGAAATTAATGAAGCTGCCAAAACCTGCCTTTGTGTCAATATTTATTCTGCTGATATCTCAATTTTATTTGTTTACATGTATCGAGACACTGCATGCTCTGAATTCTGCATCATTCTGAAAAGATCAAAGTCAAAATGGTGTAACATCCACATCAATTATGTATGAATCAATTCACGACACTGAATGTGTCTTGAGTAAAATATTGCTGTAGTTCAAAAGGAAATGCTGACCTTTCCTCTAGTTCAACATAATTCAGAAACTGATGTGTCAAAGTTATTAATTTTTCAGTTCTCATTGTTATCAAGACTGCTATGGCCAATAAAATCCAGTTGCCTCAGGCATGGACCTAGGCATGGAAAAAATGTAGACCTCATGCATGTCCTGTCTAGTGGTGTATGAAAAGGCCCGGACCCCAACATCGTGTGGGTATGACATCGAAATCCCTTTATTAGCATTCTCCTCCAGCTTGTATAGCCCTGCTCAGTAACTTTCCACTATCCCAAGGCCTAATAACAGCGCAAGTTGTGCCAATACTGCTTCAGCTGCATCTGCTAGCTGCACTCCCGTCTTTAACAGCTAACGAGCAATTTTCCCAAGGTCCATCATGTACGTTCAAGGCTTCAATTCTACATACTGTTTTCCCACACCCTCGCTTCAGTACTGTTCTCCCACAAACCCCCATTTTTGGTTCTTACATTCCATTAAGCAATAACACAGCTGTAACCTGACTGTACTCTAAGACCGACTGCATCAACGCTGTAAGACAGGGGATACAACACAAAGTACTACAAAATATGACAAATAAAAGTAACCCAAACAACAACAGTTTTTGAAGCCTCAGCCACCCCCAAGTCCATCCCGACAGTCCGTCACACTGTTACACTGCCCACTCCCATGGATACAGTTCCCATCTTCATATCTGGTCTGGTCTGCAGATCCGAGAAGGGCAGTTGATTTCATCACTTCCATCCTTGCAATCAGGATCTCCATCACAGCATCACTTCTGGTGGATACATTCACCAGAGCCACCCTGCACCTCGCTGGCAGAACGCTTCACAGGAGGTGCAGGCTGTCGGCCACATTGCTCCAAAGACTCATCTTCAGAGCAGTCAGCATCATCATCACACACCCAGCTGATAGGGATGCAAATGGAGCTCTTGCACTGGAACTCATGCACACTCCAGCTCGTCACTACCATCCCTGCAGTCATCTTGACAATTGCAGACAGAGCTCTTGGAAATACACTGCTCACTGCTGCATTTGAACTCTGCTGCACTACAAGTCACATTGCCACAATTCTCTTCATCTTCTTCGCTGTCACAGCCTTTTTCACCATCACATTTCCAGGACACTGGGATACACTGGGTTGACTGAGGACCACAGCTGAGTTCATTTACTCGGCATGTTCTCATGGCGTAGTTCAGCAGTCTTGTCAGACCCATCCTCACAGTCTGGATCTCCATCACACTGCCATCTGTTAGGCATGCACTGACCACTGCTGCACACAAAATCAGATTCAGCCAGATGTCTTCTTCACACAAGCACTCTCATCACATTTCCAATGTTAAGGAATACAGCATCCATTACTGCACTGGAATTCCTCACATTTCGCTCTCACACCGTCGGCTGCCGTGCACAGGCAGCAGAGGGTGAGTGTCCGCTGCCACCGTGCACCGTGCCCGGGGCCCCCAGCCAGCACCGCGTCGCTCCAGTCTCCGCGCTGTTGGCCCGACTGCCTCGCCGTGCCCGCTCAGCTGGCTGCAATGTCTGAAGCGCGGAACACACCGTCCCCCACGTAATCCACTCTGGCAACGGGTTTTCTGGAGAGTCGCGCTGCTGCAAATGAGTTCCGACTCTCTGCCAACAGTCAATCACTAGCTTCAGTGGGGCTTTCTTCAAGCCCTGTTCTCTCACAATGCGCTGCAGGATTTCTAACTGTAGCTTCTGCTCCTTACTCGCAGATTGTCCCATGTTCCTGCGGCTGCTCACCTGCCCGTCCAGCAGACAGTGATGTTTAAGAACGCTCTCAATCCCTGTCACCGTACAGCCGGGGCTACACCGCTGGAAGCGCTGTATGCTGTTCTGTGCCTTATTCAGGTTCCCGTTCTTTCAGAATGCTCTGCTCCTTACTAGCAGATTGTCAGATTCCCGTCCCTGGCTGCTCACCTTTTCAAGGTGATTGCTTATGTCTGGACGTCTTCAGTGCCCCCCAGTGTTCTCCCCCTTGAGTTCATCCAGGCTAAGCCACCGGTCGTTGATTTTGAAGATTTATTCCCGCAGACATTTAGCTCCCTGTCTGGGCACCATTTGTGGAGTATGAAAAGGCCTGGACCCCAACATCGTGTGGGTATGACATCTAAATCCATTTATTAGTGTTGTTCTCCAGCTTGCATAGCCCTGCTAATTAACTTTCCACTATCCCAAGGCCTAATACCAGCACAAGTTGTGCCAATACTGCTTCAGCGTAAACAAGCTTTGCAGCTGCATCTGCTAGCTGCACTCCCATCTTTAACAGCTAACGAGCAATTTTCCCAAGGTCCATCATGTACGTTCAAGGCTTCAATTCTACATACTGTTTTCCCACACTTCACTGGAGTACTGTTCTCCCACACTGTCTGGTTGCCATATGTTAAACAATTCTCCAGAAGCCTTGTATATTTCACACACTTGCTTGGTATGTTTTTATTACTTCCAGTGGAAGTTAACAATGATAGATATCTTTGCTGCTTTTCACTTCCCCATCCTCCTGCAAAAGATGTACAGCAGTGGCAGACACTGCTAAGCCTGTTACATGTATTCTAATGTGCAAATTACTGGCTGAATTAGGAACAGCACAAATGCCCAGACAAGAATAGCATGTATGGCAGCAATGGGCCATGAAGAAGGAGACCTGAGGGACTCTGGGAAGTTGCAGACAAGAATATTCCGAGGCAGAAAGTTGTAGCTCAGTGAGTATGAATTCTGGGCGTGAAGGAGGGTGGTGAAACAGGACTGTGGTAAGGAGTCTGGAGATGTGAGCATTGAAAGAGAAATAAGGGTGCAGTAGTTGCTGGGGGGGGGGGGG
>VXAV01000506.1:2235-14599 GCA_013399715.1 Alectura lathami | reverse complement strand
GGCGGCGGAGCGCGCCCCGCGGGGAAATAAACACCGCGTGGAGCAGCGCCTTCATTACGAGTCCGTGCGAGAGTCCCCGTGTCCTCAGCCCCCCGCAGGGCAATGCCACCGGCCTTCCTCTGCCGCGGGCGCTGGCACGCGCCTCTGCGCTCAGTCTCGCCGCTCTGTGCACGGTGGGGACGCGATCCGTGCTTCGCTCAGGTCCTTTGGCCCTGCTGTTTGCTGCTAGCGGACGTGGGTCTCCAATGTAGCATTTAAGCATTCAGGATCCTGGAACCCATCTTGGTGCTGGCTGGGTGTGTTGCTGCCGCAGATCCTGGCTATGGGAAGTTACACTTTGTTTAGGTCAGTGCACTTTTCCACTTTTCCACTTAAAAAAAACACCCCCCTGGGGTTGTGATTTTTTTTTTTTTGAGTGCATAGGAAACACTGCAATGCTCAGCAGAGATGTCCTTAAATAAAATAGCTGTCAGGTCTCCTGACCATGGGTCTTACACGTTGTGGAGTGCTGCCTGCAGCGCTGGGCCTGCGGGCCATGAGAAGGGCAGCTGGGATTCGTGACACAGCCTGGGGGAAGGCAAAAAAGGTAAAAATCTCTCCAAAGAAACTGTGCCACAGAGCCCTTGTCTGTCTTCTGTACTGGGGATGAATTGCTGTGCGTGTGTAGGTATATAGGGAGAGATGTTATATATATTAAAAGAAATAAATTTTGACGTGTCTTTAAATTCTTCAGATCAGAGATGTTGGTGCAATCCACAAGGGCAGGATGGCCAACAAGCTGCCTGCCCGGGGAGGGAGGGGGGATGTCTTGTTGCAGTGAGCACCCAGAATGGAGACACAGAATGGTCTGAAAAGCAGCATCAGCCTGGATGAGGATGGACGGCCCGTTTGGTGGCAGGAGTCATGTGGACTTCCCAGGCATTGGCTCTAATTGAGGCTGGACAGGTTAACTGGCTGAATTTCTACGTGGCCATCAATTTCCTGGTGCAGCTCGTTTCCAGCTCCCGGTGATCACCCTAGAATCCAAATGCTTTTGCAGGGCAGAAGTCATGCACAAAGCCGAGGCCGCGCAGAGGGGACAGGAGGGCGACCCGGTGTGGGTAAGTGCAAGGAAGAGCTGTGCACAGCTCCGTCCCCTCCACCTGGCTTCAGTCTCTGCTGCTCGTGCTTGGCCGCAGTCGGGTGGAGCAGGGGGCTTTCGGGCAGGGAAGGCAGCACGTGGCCTTCCTGATGAGGTTTTGATCGCTTGCAAACTCACAAGCAGAGGGTGCATGGCCTTCCGCAGTCTTCTTGCCCACGGCAAGAGCTGCTGCTGGACGTTGTAGTGGGGTGTTGAATCCCGTTGTGCTGCCAGCATGGCACTCAGAGGAAGGAGATGCCTCTAGGGGAGAGCAGTATCGGAACTACGACCTTCTTTCAGACATGACTCGAGCTACAGCCACCGGTGGTGCAGGAGCAGGGCGCTGAAGTTTTTCCAGCCTGACCTCACCTTGCAGTCAGGGTTTGTGCCTTGTGTCGCAAGATGCCTTTGCGCAGAGCAGCGTCAGGTTCCTGTGCTAGTCTTGGACGAGGTACTGGTTTTTGTCCACTTCTTGCTGCTGCTTCTCTTTGGCTTGTATAAATGTGGACTCCTCGAAGTGTGTTAAGGAGAGATCTTTCTGGCTGAGTGGTCTTACAGCGCCAGGAGCCCTACTACCAGAGCTGCTACTGCATCCTGAAATTGGGCTTGTCGCCTCCTAGAGCTGCACTTCACAGAACACTGCAGCTTGTGTTGGTTCCCTTCTGCATGACAGGGGTAACTGGGAGACCGCTGAAGCCTACCACTGGGCCCACACCTCAGGAAGGCCAGGTCACATGGGTTACTTCAGGAATGAGCTCTCCACAAAAACTCGCCTTTTGGAGAGAGTCGTTACTACAGACTTTATTGATAAAAGAATTTCAGTATTCCAGTGGCTGAACCCAGGCTGAGGGCCTTTTCAGCCTTCTGACAAGTGTGCAGGCCCAAGAGGCAGGTCCAGGCTGAGGGCTACCATTTCCAGCGCGGCCTGCCATCCCTCGTCAGGTGGGCAGTTAACTCAGCCAGAAAAGTGGGGTGTCGTTACCTTCTAAAACCTGAAGAGCCTTGTGCCTCAAAGCCCTTCTAAAACTAGGAAATGTTTAACAGTGCATTCCTGAAAATAAGTTAGGTCACCAAAGGGCACTGCAGTCCCTCGGGAAGCGCGCAGCAGGGCTGGCGGGTTAGGCTCGGCGGTGCTGCTCGCTCCTCGCCGCCCTCCCTGGTTTGCAGCTCAGTCGTGAGCCCCTGCAACAGCTGCCCCAAATGGCTCTGGAACCGCAGCTTCTAAAAGACAGGGCAATGACAGCTCTTGGTGAGGTTTCTCCCATAAGTCCCACTGTTGTTGCACGTTTTCCCAGGCTGTTCTCTGTTGCTGTTGTCAGAAAGCCACCAGAAGCTTGGAAGTCACAGAAGGTAACATTTTCACACAGAACACATTTCTTAACCCAGCACTCAAACCACCCCATCTAAAAGCTCTGCAGTGCCTCCGTACGAACGTTCCTCTGGGGTCTGGAGGAGGCAGCAGGGCTCACATGCAGTCAACGACGTTGCTGGATCCCTGGCCCACAGAGCGGATCTGGCTGCTGAGGCAAGCGCACACGGCCACGCCGGCCCCGGCCCTGCAGTGCGACACGGAGCCGACGAGCTCCCACCTGGGAACAGGGTGGAGAAGAAGAGGAGTAAGTTCGTCTCCTTTCTGAGGAGCCTGAAGTTATTTCCAGGGTCTGAAATACCATTACAGAGCCCAGCTGCTAACTCTGCACAGAAATACACCCTGGTCAGTTATTCTCTTGATTTCTCAGGGAAGTTTGGTGCAACATCAGACTGAAACCACCACAGGAACGCAGACTGAGAACAAACAAATCACCTGTTCGCCACGGGATCGAAGGCTTCCACTGTGTTCAGGTACGCGTTGCCGTTGTGACCTCCAACGGCAAAGATCCTCCCCATCAGCGTCGCGATGCCGACTCCCCCCCTCGGGGTCGTGAGCTCTGCGACGTACTCCCACTTGTTGCTGCGAGGGTCGAAGCGCTCCACAGAGCTCAGCGGGGAGTTGTCATCGAAGCCACCTGCAAAGAGTCACCACGTGCAGGCGTTCAGCCACCCCCAGGGGCGGCGACGCCCCGGATTTGCACCGTGCGGCTTCTCTTAGCGTGCAGCAGGCCGGCGGCCAGCTCTCCAGTTCTGGCTGTTCCCAAGGCCCGTGCCTGGCAACAGCAGCGCAACGCAGCGCCCCTGGCCTACTCACCCACAACGTATAGGCAGCCGTGGAGCTCGCTGACGCCATTGCCGGCTCTCCGTTGGCCCATCTCTTTCACTTCCATCCACTTGTCCAGGTGCGGATCGTATTTCTCCACGCTGGAAAGAGATGCTACGCCATCGTTGCCACCTACAGCGTAAACGTGGCTCTGAAAAAGTTGCGTAGAGAAAGATTGTTTTTAACGCTTGTGTTGAGAGGTGAGAAGCAGCCTTGGAGGTCAGCTCCTCGCCTGGCCCCGGCCTGGGGGGAAACAAACTCACCAGGAGGGCTACAGAGCCCACTCCTCCCCGGGGCGTGTTCATGGGGGCTATCGCGCTCCAGCGGTCGGACTCGGTGTCGTATCTCTCCACGTCACTGAAGCACGTGTTGTCATCGAGACCTCCAATGGCGTAAATGGGGCCTCCGAGGGAGGCCAGAGCGATTCCTCTCCTAGGAGAATCACAGGGTCAGTACCGCAGTGCTTGCCCTTAAGGGGAACGGGAAACACTTCTGGCACGGCTGCAAAGCGTTTCAAAGTATGGCAGAAAAGTAGTGAGAGCTTAGCAGGTGGGACTGGTAATCGGTAAGGACCCGTAAGCGTGGCTGAGCCTTTGCACACCCGTGTTAGCGTTCCCCAGGCAGTCTTTGGTGTGTTTGCAGCAGCCCACTAGAGGGGCTCCATCTTAACTGCACCTCAGCTTCCCCTGTGTGGTGTTGCCATCCACGAACAGGACTGCTGCAGCCAGAATGTTTTTAGACAGCAAAAAGAGGGAGCTCTGGTTTAAAAAAAGAAAGGAAAATAGGCCACCTCATGGAGAACATGGCTGTGTTCCTGCACAGAGCGCGGGGCTGCAGGTGTTTGGGGGTAGAAAGGAGGCAGAATCCCCCAACAGAGCGCAGGCTGAGGTGATGTGCTGGGCTTAGCTCCACTGCCCGAGCAGGTCACATGCAGTCACCATCAGCGGTGGCTTCGCCAAAAACTGAGCTTCGCCAAGAATCTGCTGAGGGTGCTGGAAGGAGGGAGGAAGAGGAGCCAGAAGCCCTTTCCACAGGTCTGAGCCTTCTCCTTGGATTAGGCCACAGCCACAAACGGCTTTACAACAGAGCCACAGCCAGTGCTGCAATCCTCATTGTACGGCGCTCTCAGCAGCAAGAAGTCACAAAACCAAAAGCAGAATCAAGGAGGCTGGTTGGGATGACAGCAAAATAGGAAAGGAGAGCTCAGAGTCCCATAGCCCCCCAGGAGCATCTGAGAGTGGCAACAGGCAAGAAAAATCCACCATGCTCCACTGGTGGTTCCCGGGGCCTTTCACCAGGCATGTCCCGCTGGTGGTATCGTGCTCAGTGTTTAGAAGAGATAAAATACCACAGCATCGCTAAACCGGTTGCAGAATCTTTATCTGCCCTAGCAGAAAGGTCCCATGTATCAGAGTGTGAGCACAGCTGTAATGGGAGAGCTCTCTGCCCTGCTTCTGAAGCCAGCCCACCAAATCGAAAAACAAACAAGGATAAGAGGGACATTAGAAAGCCAAAGAGCAGACAGCACCCAAGTCGCCAGCCTGGGCCTCTCCCTGGAAAGAGGGATTCTGCAGGTTTGCACTGAAATACTTGGGATGTTGGAACCATGAACAAAGGCAGGACAGATGAGCGGTTTTCCAGCACAACAGCAATCTATCACAGAGTAGGATTTCAGGTTTGTCCTGCGTTGGATCATGAGGCACGTACCTCTTTGTGTTCATTGATGCCTTCATCATCCACTTGTTTGTGAGAGGATCAAACACTTCCATGCTTCCTAAATGTTCGTTCCCATCGTGTCCGCCTACTGCGTAGACTTTACCTGCAAGGCATGACAGATGCTGGGGTTCAGGTGGCGTGGCAGCGTTTCAGTTTTCAGGTGGGCAGTACCCACGCCTATGTGGGGAAGCAAGCTCAAAGGTTAACGCATGTCAAGATTTTCACTGTCAGGGTTTTATTTTTATTTCTATTTTTATACACTGTGCTCAACCAGAGATCTGTTTTCTCACAGACTTCACACAGCCCTGGAGAGCTGTCAGCAGGGACTCTTCCCATAGCTCCAGTACTGCGGGACGGATGGCTTTCGGACGTCTACCTCGGCCTCTCCAGGTGCTCTACAGGGCAGGAAGGTCTCTGTCCTGCAGCAGCAGCACGGGGGCTCCCACGTACAAAGGGGAGGCGCATCACGGGGGCTGAGCTGCTCTGGACTGCCCGGGCCCGGCGTCAGAAGATGGGGACCTGCAGATAAAGGTAGGTCTGTGCTTACAGTCCTAGCGACTGCCCTGCAGGGATTTAGTTGCCTCAGTAAGGCACGGGGCTATGCACAGCTGGCAGTAGCAGCTTGTCAGTACGCGTTCTCTCCAATGGTCTCAGAAGCAACCCCTCTGTGGGGAAGAAGCTTGACTAAAATGTCGACCATCCAACAGCTAGGCCATGCAAGACAGGTGCACGTAGTAACAGCAGCAATTCCCGCAAAAGGGGCAGAGAGGGCTGCTCAGCAGGGCGACTCACCTCCCACGGAGATCACGCCCACGTGCCGCCTCCTGCTGTTCATTTCGGGGCCGAAGAACCAGCTGTTCTTACTGATGGAGTAACACTCGATGCTGCGGAACGGGTCGCCCGATCCTCCTCTGCCACCCACACAGAACAGCACACCTGGGGGAGACAGCAGCTCACCAGACAGCGGGCAGGGAAAACGGGGATACGGCGGTACAGCAGGGTGGGCGGGGAGCTGCATGCTTCAGGAGAAGACATTTTTCACTTCAAGGGGCACCGTCACAGCCCTGCATTGGGGATATGCTGGGCTTTGGCACGCAGTTAGGGCAGTTAGCTGCCTGCCCTCTGGTGAAAGCAAGACTTGAAACATGCTTTTTTCTGACATGCTTAGGGAGAGAAACTGATTGATTGCTAAATTTTAACTGGATGTAAAAATGACAGCTTGCAGTCTAATGGCACCTTTTGCTTTTGGTGTTGGTTAGCCAGAGCTGAACAGCTGGCTCAGCCTTCTTGCACCAAAAGGTACGTGCCCACTGGTTTCTGCACAGCTTTTTGCACGCGGCCTGCACGTAAATATTTGAGCAGTGCTAGCTGATCAGAACAAACACAGCTCTAAAGCAGGAGAAAGCTGCTACAGTTCTGTTAAGAAAATGCAGCCCGTGACCTGGTCACCAGAGAGGCACGCAATGGCTTCTTTTCCCAGCTATGCATCAACATCCATGGACACCGGGCTGCCCGCACTGCATCACCAGACACACATCCAATTACCAGCAGTCTGCTTCCGTGGTGTTGTGCGAATGGAGTACTCAAAGTCTGGCACTGCCCTGCTGCTCAGGTGAAGGTGGTAGTTCCTCGCTTCATCCAGCAAATCCCTACATTTTAGATTCTGCTTGACAATCTCTTCCTTGGCCACAACGCCCATAAGGAAACAAATGGGCAGCAGAGGCAGCCGTACCTGACAGAAACGAACACAGCTGGAGTAACTGGCCCAACGGGACAGACCGTACGCGTAGCAGAGCGCAGCTGCTGAGCCAGCCGTCAGCCCCGTGCCCTTCAGACAGGAGAGCAGCTTTCCTTTTCTTGCCCAGAGTAACACTGGCACACACAGTTAGTTCTGGTGACAAACGGCTGCCACAACCCGTTGCATTTGTAGGTGGGGTGTCAGGAGGAGGGCTGGCAGGTGGCACAGGTCTGGCCAGAGGCGAGCCGAGGCAGACCGGCACCTGGCTGCCACGGCGTGGAGCCGGTGCTGTGGAGGAGCTCCCAGTGAGCTCAGCAGGAATGCTGAAGGACGAACCCAGCGTCTCAGAGCAGCACAATGGTGCTGCACAGCTGACAAGCATCCCTGTCTCCAGGTAGGCATCTAGCAATCCTTCCCTAACCATGTGAGTTCAGTCCTGTTTTGTCCTTTACTTTGGCACTGGTTTCCTTCAGCTGACTCAGAGCACTGCCACTGCATTATAAAAATCTCCCTCATTCCTCTTGCAAAGACCTCAAATTACGTGGCCTGTAAATTTAATTAGTAGCGTGCTAAAGAACGTTTCTGTGCTGAGACCCTCGCGCTTGTTTAGATCCAGCTGAAGATTTTTGGCAGACCCTTAACAAGCAGTTGTGATAGTTTACAGGGAAATGCAGCAAGAGTACAGCAGGACGTTAGCACAGCTCTCGTAAGGTGTTTGAGGAGGAGCTGAGGGACAGCAGGGAGGCCCCAGGTGGTCCCAACCGCCACGATACACGCGGCGCTCTGCAGTGCACGGCACATTCCCTCTCCTCCCTGCTGCAGGTTCCTGTCTTAAACTCTGGGTTTAAAGCTTCCTTAACTAGCAGGTGCAGAGCTGCAGACACCCCCCGTTCCAACAGGAGGAGCTCTGCATGTCCGCCTCAGTGAGCCTGCTGATGCCACTATGGTTTTTTCCTGAAAGCAGTGAACTCTCAACAAGTCTAGAGGATGGAACTGCAAACTCCCTGTGCAGCCTCCAGGTAACCCCCAGAGCTGTTCTAGCTTTCCAGGATCTAGTGCAGGGCTGCCAAATTTGGCCTTTCGTTATTTATATGCACAAACATTCTAGAAGGAGCACGACTCGATGACGTACCCCATTATGGTTTTACTGTCCTAGCCACATAACTACTTAGAGCAGCTTTGCTCCCCTTCCCTAAGCGCAAATCCTTACCAGCAGAGGAAGCTAGCTTTGGGCTTGGGCAGCATCGAACGATGCAAACGGATGGCTCCAAGTTCTCTGCCTCGCTACACGTCAATCTCAGGATGTTGTGTGCTGCCACAGACGCAGCTTTTTGTTGTTCCCCCTCCTCTGACGACCTGACAGTGAATGCTCTGTTCTGGACAGACACCGGGCAACGTACCTTGCTCCTGATATTCCCCAGGCCTAACCTACTGCACCCTCAACACCAGATGAAGCACCAGCCGGTAACAACGCTTGTTCTTCTTAACACCTGCCCAAGTAAAACCAGCTGACACAGACGCAATCCAGCTGTGCCCGCCCTACCTGTGCCAGTATTCCATCCAGCCAGGTGGTGTGGTGCTGGGGGTTGGCCAGCAGCCACTTGATGGCAGCACAGTAAACTTGCTTCTCGTTTTCAACGTTCAGGTCGCTGGAGGACAAGAGTTTGTGGAGGTGCTGAGGCGAGACGCTCACAAAGTCCTCGCACTCCACCACCTCGGCGAAGTGCTCGCAGGCATACTGATCGGCCATGTCCATCAGGTCGAGGCGGTTGTGGCTCTCGGCGAACCCCCTAACCGCCAGGCAGTTGGAGGGGTGGAAGTGCAGCTTCATGTACTCGCAGCACGCCTTGGCCACCAGCTCCACCTGGAGGATGCAGGCAGCGTACAGCAGCGGCTGGACGTTGTCCACGGTCAGCGTCAGGCGGGAGGAGTAGGCGAACTTCACGAGGTCCTCGATGGCATCGCCGTCAAAGTCCCTGATCTCGATCAGCGTCTGCTTGGCCTCGGCCATTTCCGACAGAAACATAGCCCTGAAGTAAGGGATCACGCATGCCAGCACCAGCTTGTGGCAGGAGATGAGCTTGGTACCAACCTGAGAAAAAGGGGAAAAAATGGAGCACTGTAATTTACTGAAACACCCCGTTCAGTGAGTTTCTTTCAGCTATAAAAGACAGGGCCATGAGGCTGAAAACTCAGCCTTCTGGGTGCATCGAGCACCCGTATTTTGCTGAAACAAATGCACCGTTTGCCTCCTCCCGCTGACGTTGAGATCAGCGCATCCCAAGCAGGCTGGGGTTGTAACCTGGCCACCATAGCAGGGCTAGGTCCTAGCAGGAGGAAGCAGTATCATGACTCCACTGTGCTTTCCCCTTCCTTCACAAGCGAGGTCCTGTTTTTTAAATGAAGCTTCTGTAGGTACCTTCTAGATGTTGGGCATTTGTTTATGCGTATGCAGAGATTTCCCAGGAAAAACACATTTCAAGTGACATTTTTAGTATATTTAATTTAAACCTCTGCCTTCCATTACTGTTTGAGGAGCTGATTTCATACAAGCATCTGCCCCCTTCTTGCTCCTGCGGCTGAGCTGCTCTCATGACAGGAGCTGTACAGCAGGTGAAATCCCAGACGCCAGCCCTGTGGGGCACAAGTCTCCCTGTTTGCTCCCAGGGCTACAGTGTCAGCGTTCCAGCTGCCATCAGCACTCGTGCAAAAAAGACGCTGCCGTCTGCCCTGCTGTGTCAGAGAGAGCTGGCGGACGGTTTTGTTCTGCCCCATCCCGCTCTCTAATCAGATGTTTCTTTTGTTCTGCTCAAAAGAAGAGAAATGCCTGAGCACTGCAGAAATCAAATTAACCTCTCCAAAAACACTGAGCGTCTGAATGTTGTTACCTGACAGCGATAACCACTGATCTGGGAAGCCGTTCCTCCAGCCTCTGTAGATTTTATTCTCTACTTCGGGACTGGCAGCCAAGTGATTAAATGTCATATTTGTAATTTACCAGAATAGCTTCATGCAAATCAGACAAATGACGAGCGAGACCAGCCTTACAGAGAGCTAAACTGCAGCCAGAGGAAAGGAGATTGTCCAAGCTCCGTTTCCCTAGTCAGACAACACACTGACTAGCAAGGCTATAAAAAATAAGACTATGATAAAATAATTAAACAAAGATGAAGCTATTTTTTTGGAAAGGAAGGTGGGAAGGGAAGGGAACTCTCTTCCCAAAAAGCTTTTTAAGAAGGCAGATGCAAGGGGTCCTGGTGATGAGCTCTTAGGCAGCTTCTGGATTGTCTGGGCTGCCAAGTGTGCATTTAGAACCATGCTCTGTGAGAATCACAGAGCTAGTCTCCTCATTTACTCCTGGATCAGCCGTACAACAGCCGTCTCCCACAGTTACAGCGTAACCCTCAGGCTGCTGAGCACCACAGAGGTGGGTGGACCGTCACCTTGAGCGTAACGTCGCAGAGCTCTCCAGCCTCGAAGAAGCGAAGGAGAGAGCTGTGGAAATCCTTCCAAGCCTCGTTTGCCTCAAATACGAAGACGTCATCTTCACTGTCGCCGCTGGCAGACCTTGTCTGCTGCTGCGGACGCCTTTTTCCCTTCGCCAGGTGTTGTTTGGCCTGTGGGGGGACCACGGGTTCCGAAGCCATGGGCCGCTGCGTCCGTCACGGCGCAAGTTGTCAAACGTTGCCGCCAAGACGAAACCCAGCCCATCGGGAGCCAGCCCTCAAAAGGTAGCTACGTTCTTTTCATCTTCCTCTACAGAAAACAGAAGGACAGACGTTAGGTATGTTCATCCCTACCATCAGGTTACTGGGGGGAGTGGGAAGAGGGGAAAACAGGCTCACAGACAAAATCGTGTGCAGGTAGCTTTAGGTACTGCACTTCTGTTACATTTTGGCAAGGGAGACAAACAGATTCAGAAGGGTTAACGGCAAAAGTCTCTGGAAAGCAGAGGGAATATTCAGCAGTCTGTTCCTCTCTTGTACTTGGCTTTTTCAGTGTTTGCTGGTTACTCACTGGATGTTCTCCTACGGGCTGATCCTCACTCTGACTCAGTGGTTTCTGCTCCCGGGCACTGCGCTGGAGGCAACCGACTGACTGAAGGAACAAAGGAAGCTTTTAAAGCAGAACTGTAAGTCACGCTTGTGGGCGCAGCTTCTTGTCTTCGGGAATATTTTCAAGTACCCGTGCCCCTTGGTAAATGCACAACTCCTCGTGCACCACAGAGTGAGTCCAGGCGATGGGATGCGTGTCTACTCTCAGTCTCAGCGTGGCTGACAGCTCCGCGCCCTGTGCAGTTACAGTGCTGCTGGCTGCAGGGTACAGTGCTGAGGGTAGCCACTAACGCTGCTGCGAGCGTGGCATCCTGCCTGCAAAAGACATCCAAGAGACAGACAGAAGTTGAGATGCCGCGCAAGGGTTTTGCAGAGCACCAGGTGTTACTGAGAAGTAAGACATGAAGTAGCATGCTGCCTCTATGAAAAAGGCTTGGCGCCCTGTTTATCTCAGCACTGTTTGCCGGCAGCAGCTCAGTAATTTCCCTGCTCGAGTTATAAACATTTAGAAATGCTCATCACATCTGCTGCCGGCAGCGTGCGGCCAGCAGCAGCTGAGAGCCTGGCCCGAAGACGCCGGCCTCACTTCCTTGTGCTGCTGTGCTTACAGACACAAGCAGAGGTCAGAGCCCAGGCAAGCTGCGGCTGCTTCGGCTCAGCTAATGGAGACGTCCTGTAGCGTGCTGGTTCAGAAGCCCGATGTCCAGGAGGAGTAAAGACAGAGGTAAGGCTTCCTCCACAGTCCTGTGCGCAACTCTGGCTGCCCACGTGCCAGGGGGACAAAAACCACGTGGCTGCCCGCAGCCCAGCAGCGGCAGTGCCCACGCGAGCGGCTGCTCCCTGCTGCAGCTGCAGGGAAAGGGATCGATACAGAAATGCTGCAAGGGAAGGTCATTGCCTCCACCTCCCAGGTATGGGAACTGCACGCGGAACTGCTCCGTTGCCCATGCTGGCCAGGGAAATCAGACAGAGAAGGGAAGGTTCCTGTTACACGCTGCTCTGCCAGCCAAAGCTGAGTTTAATTTTCACTAAGTACATCTGGAAATTAAAGTAACCCAAAAAAAATCAGATAGCCCATGCCTAACTGGTTTAGCTTGTTTCAAAGCACCAAGCCTTCTTGTGTATAAAGCCATAAAAAAGCTAGCTTGGGCAACACGGTTATCAGATCTTGGGTCGCTGTGTGATTGCGAAGGCTTAATCTCAAATTCCATCAGACAGCAGAAAGGGCAGCCATTCACGGGGCGTGCTCAGATGGCAGCTGGCCCACTGCACTCAGCTTCGCACAATCACGAAAACCACCCCACTTTTCCTCACTTAAGAACACCCCAACCCCACCGCATTCCCCCCAGCAGTGAGTGAGGGCTCTGCGTGACGCAATTCCCAACTTCCACGGTGCCAGCCGCCCTTTCTCCCGGAGCTGTGCATCGAGGAAGGCTCCCTGAGCTGCACGGGCTCCTTCCAAATCTGCACGCAAACAACGCGTCTAAGCCCCCCGGGGCTGCCCCCCCGACCCCCGCGGCCCTCCCCGGCGAGGGCCGGCA